>CM060895.1:128182695-128677695 GCA_030762935.1 Hymenopus coronatus
CGCATATGTTTGATATGGTACTTACTTTTTACAGCCCAATTAAAAGGACGATTACAATGGTTCTTTACACTGTGGTATGGTAGAATGGGTTTTTGTGCGTCATAGGTCTTGTAGGAACGACGTAGTAGGTTTCGATTTCCTGTCGTTTGTTATACTGTGTTGAACATGGAACTTTGCATTCAAAGGTTTAGCAGCCTGACCCAATAATGACTAAGTGGCCTAAATGTGCACTGTCGCCAAAAAAAAAAAAAAAAAAATCGGACGTGTTCCCTTCATATGGCTTTCTCTACATCTCTGCAATAAATTATTGTTAAAACTTATTCTTCTATTTATTTAATACTAATCGAGAAAAACTTACCAGAAAGGGTCTTATTACTTGCTTCCTTGTAAGTAGAAGGGAAATATGGGAGTACCATAGGCTAAAGGAACAGTCAAATCTTTTAAAATCTGGTTACTATGTGATTGAAGTACCTTTGTTTGTATGGACAGGACTTGACAAATTCCCGCGTGAGAAAAGTATACACGTTTTAAAGTTGAAACTGATAACAAGGAATATCTCAAAAACGGTGAACACCACGAAAAATATATATAGCATAAATTGTGTGTTTTATCGAGTTCTACATTTTTTGTGTGGTAAGTTTTTGTCTATCTCTTACGGTTTGTTAGTTATGCAAAGTTCAATAAAAGTAAACTGGAATAAAGAGGTCTCAGAGGCTTTTCCCAGATAATACAAGACATACATTTTATTTGTCATATAAATATAGCTTAAATATAAGACATTTTAATCAAAATCGTTATGTTAATCTTTAAGAAAATAAAAAATTTCGAAAGTTTTTCCATGTAAATAGTTGTTGAGGGAGGGGGGATTTTCTTGAAAATCTTTGTGTTGCATCTTACCAAACATAAATATGAAGTTTGGTTTTTAACGGTCTTTTCGTTTTTAAGCTATGCTGCCCACAGACAGGCAGACGCACACACACACACACACACACACACACACACACACACACAAGGACATTTTTCTAATTTTTTTTTTTTGGATTCATGTAATTCCGATGAACACTGGTATCAAAATTTTGGGAACAATACAATACCTTCTCTATACACTATGTACATAGTACGTGTAGAGAAAATAATAAATCATGTCTGGAACGCCAAATTCGGTACAGCGCCTTGTGTACACCGTTCGCAATACAGTTGTGTAGCGGCAGCAACAAGTTCTCACAAGTTCCAAATCTTAATATGATCAATAATCATAGCCAAAGACATAACTTAAGCTTCTCCAACAACAAACTATCAATATTAACTAAAAAATTAACGACTTAAAGCACATGATACAGTTTGTATTGTACGCATTGTAGCGCAGAGTCAAAACGTAGGTTACTGCTCTCGTGCGGGGGCAGGTATGCTTCTCGCATGTAGCATTTTTTTTTTTTTTTTTCCTTTTCTTAATGATGTTAAATCAACACATAGCAACTATTTATACTAGATATAATTATTTCATATACGGCGTTCGATAAAATTAATAATATGAAAGTTATTATGATGCCTCTTTAAGGGTTTATTCTACCGAACAGCAATATGCTGTACCAAAGAAATGGTGCGCAGAATGGTGCGCAAACGCATCAGGCACCAACAGTTTTCTCTCTCAATTAATCATAACGCGTTTGACAATGACAGAGCGTACACAAAAGACAAGGAGGCCACTTCTTGCATCAGTCAAAGTAGGAGTTTCTCTGTTCGTGAAGCTGCAGCTCGTATTGGAGATAGCATAGAGGTGGGTGAGATTATCCTGAACGCCGTCGTCCTGGTTCAGGAAGAAGACTGTGTCAACTCCCGAAGTAGATGTGACTTTAATTGCAGTAGCTGAAAGGAATGCTTTACAAACGTTCCTGAAATGAAGACCAATTTGCATTTTCCTGGATCAGTTCGAACAGCTCTGCGATGTGTAAATGACGCAGGACTTCTGCGAACGGCAGCTAAAAAGCAACAGCTGACAGTCGATAACAGATTGTTTCGCCTTGCGTTTGCAAAAGGAAATGCCACCCGCAACTGGAGTAACGTGATATTCTCAGACGTGGTGGCATTTTCTTCCTCAAGTAAGGGAAAGCTAATTGTGAGGACGGCTATAGAGGCTAAGAGATCACACAACCGATATTAATTGTGTTTATTTTTGTGTTTTAGTTTTAGATGATAATATTTATTTACACATTTTTTAATTATTTAACATGAGTGTTAGTAAAATTATGATTTTGTGGGCATAAATAGACCCATAACATCAAATCCTGAAGTTATATTAATGCAATATTATATTTTAATATCCAGTCACAACATTTACAAACATAGAAAACAACAACAAAAACAAAAAGAAAAAAAAAAACGAGCAGCGCGAGCTTTGAAACAAGGACATGTTGAGTGAAAGCAATACTTCTTAACCTCACGATCACCGTAACGTTTTTCCATGTTTCGTTCGTTGTCAGTGCCCATAAGTTAACAATTGCGCCGACAGTACAGACTATTGTACAGTTCTTTCGTGTGTAGTGTGAACACAGCTTTTACGAAGATACGCAAAGCTCTTCGATCGACGCAGGAACCTGGGGATGACTCATTTTTTATGTCGACGAGTGTACATTGTTGCCGGATATTTAAAATGTATAATAATTATTCACAATGAAAAAAATTAATTCTCGTTTGATATTAGCATGGCATTCTTGTGTTATCTCGGTTGTCGAGATATATGGAATAGCAATTACATCAGATGAGTTAAGGATGATGATTTTCGTCGTTTGTTTATACGTAATAACTGCGAATAAATTGCAAGTGCATTTTTGTGGTTCTTCTTGTTATAGGACTATTACAATAATAATTACGTCATTTGTTAATTTGAAATAACACGGAGACTTCAAGACTTGTATATGCGAGTCCACGAGAACAGCGAAACTGATTTTCTAGTGTACAGAATCGTGACGAATTATGAACTGAAATGTATCTTCTAATTTACTGTGGTTATAAGCTAACAAACCCAAACAATAATGGTTTATAGGCCAAGGATGACCTTTTCGTTTTAATGTTTCGTCATTACATGAACATTTTATCATGACGTTGCTAAAACTAGCACATACGGGAGATAAATAAAATAAAATATACGTTTTATATTGCGCCTTCGAGGTTTCTGTGCTAACATATTGGCTCTTCTAAATTCAACCCGTGACCCTCAAAGTTAGTGATCTTGAGGCTGGAGGCAAGGACATCCAAAGATAACAAAGGCAAGTAACTATCAGAATATTACCAAAGGATTGTAGACAAATTTAAGCAAAAGCATATCCCTTTTGCAGTGAGACAGGAAATTTAATTTCCTTTCTTTAACTCAAAATACTAAATGGCACATTTGTAGATTTAGCAGCAAGGTGTTGTTGATTACTGTAAATTTATGATAATTGCAAAATAAACAACGCCTGTTTGGCTTCCACGCTTTTTCACCTCAGTACGTTACCTGCTGACCTAGGTAGTGTGCGGCCATTGGCTTGCAGTAAGCATTCAAACTCAGTTCCGATACAACATTCGCTATAGCGAAGCCCGCCCACTTAAGGCTAACCCTTCCAATCCAATATTAATATTTTTTTTTCATAGTTGGCTTATCCTCCTCGTATTTAGAACTAACTTATAAGCGAATGCCTAGGGGGTCAGAAGTCTTTCGGGGAGCCAACAGCACGAAACCACAGCATGAAGAACCTGGAACGAGTGGCATGAGCGTGAGGAAGAGGATGATATGAAATGCAAGTGAAATGGATGATAGGAAAGGTGACGATGGGGCAACTGGTGGCGGGGGAAACTGGAGGATCCAGAGAAAACCCGCCCAGACGCTGCTTCGTCTACATGCGGGCACTTGGGATCGAACCCGCCTAGATGGGAGGAGAGCGGTCTAACCACTCGGCCACGGCGCCACCTTGTTGTGAACCTCACCATTCGCATTAGTAATTGTTCATCTAATTCAACAGAAATCTGTTAGGTAGGCTCTTAAGCATGTGCAATTGTACCACGTGGCAGCAAAAAGCACATGAGCTCTGAAGTTCGCAGCTTAGAATAGCTTAGAATTTTCGTGTGCTCTCCATTTCACACCTTGTTGAAGCAATATATTTTCTTATTCATAATGTGTATACTTTTACAATATGAACACAATGTTTAAAATTTATTGTTCTCACAGTAGTCATGTGTAGGCATTAGACAAGATTTCTAGACGCACAGTCTAGTGGGATCAAGTGCTTAAAAGCATATTATCCAAGTACGGATTAAATCAATGTACCGTTGTCGGAATTCTGTGGCCGCGCTCGCCAAAGCGTCTCGCTTTGGTGTTTCGCAGCGCAGGGGATCGTGGGTTCGAGTCCCGCCTTGGGCATGGGTGTTATATGTTTGTGTGTGTGTGTAAAAAGTAAAACAGAAATTCAGTAATCATACAGTAATCACAGTAAACAAATTAGGTAAATAAAAGTAGGGTATACAGCGCCGGAGTCCCAATCAGATTCCGGAGCTGTATTTAAAAAAAAAAAAAAAAATCCTGCCAATATCCCATTACTTTCTCTACACATACTATGTACATAGTATAGAGAAGGTATTGTAATGCACCCAAAAATTCGATAACGAGATTTCGCCGGAAATACAGGTTTTAGTTCCCCCCCCCCTGAATCCAAAAAAAGCATTTTCGGAAAAAGGTCCGTGTGTGTGTGTCTGTGTGTTTGTGGACAGCAGAGCTCAAAAACGAAAATACCGTTAAATACCAAACTCAGTATTTAAGTTTGGTATCTTTCAAGGGTGCGACATGAAGATTTTCAAGAAAATCCCCCCACCCCCAACTACCCTTTACATGGAGCTTTTAATTTTCTCAAAAATGGCTCCTGCGATTTTAATTAAAATATGTGTATTAAAGGTATTTACTTAACAAATAATATGTATATCTTGAATTTTCTGGGAAAAGCCTCTGAAGACAACTTTATTCTGGATGAATTTTACGAAATTTTGCATAACTGCTAAACCGTAAGAAATGGGCAAAAACTTACCACACAAAAATGTAGAGCGCATTAAAGCACACAATTTATGTTATATAAAGTTTTTTCGAGGAGTTGATCCTTTTGAGATATTCCTTGTCTTTGGTTTCAGATTTAAAAAAACTTTTCTCATACAGGAATTTGTCAACTCGTGTCCATACAAACAAAGGAACTTCAGTCACCTAGTAACCAGGTTTTGACTTCACTTTATCCTGTGATATTCCCATATTTCGCTTCTCCTTACAAGGAAGCAAGTAATAAGACTATTTCTGCTAATTTTTTCTCGATTAGCGTGAAGTAAATAGAAGAATAAGCTTATTAACAATAATTTGTTACACAGAAGTAGATAAAGTCATGTGAATGGAACACATCAGATTTTTTTTTTATTTCACCGCTAAAATCACAATTCTGTTTTTACGTTCCTAAGTACACACTACATACATGTTTTCAACAAAACTAATTGTTTTATTGCATTAATCTGAGCAGTTCCTTCACATATTGCATTTAATATTGTACACTACGTGGATATCATTCACAGTATTTTGTAAGTAATCTGTACTGGAGGGTTTGTCGTCTTGGTTTCAGAAATGCAAACTATGCGTATTAATACAGCTAATTATGCACTGTTTGGGAAAACAACAAAATTAAAAAACTGAAACATTGAAACTACAGATATCCTTGTATTAGGGGTTGGTTTCGATGACTAGCGCTATACCGACTCACCTACCAATATGTTTTGGCAAAGCGTTTTAGCCAAACCTACATTTAATTTGAAATCAACCGAGTTGTTATCAGAGGCGTGCACACTTTCAAAGAACTGGCAATTTTTGCCAAAGTTACAAGTCTAATAATTTTAACTATCATAGCGATTGTGCACTAATATTACGTTTCTTCGACTTATTCTTTTAATTTTCGGCTACTGTTGTGCGATCCAGAAAATATGTCATAACTTTCACATTTGGCAAAAGGGACAATAGGGTCCCTATTTCAAACTGTTTATTTATGGCCCCGCTACAATCCTGCCAATTTGTGCGGTTGATTTCTGGAACACTCTATATAAACCATAATTATTGGTACCCTAGCATAACACTTTTACAATAAAAATAATAGGGTATTTAGTTCTAGTTTAAAACCCTTTTACTTATTATTTTTAACAATCATTTTATATTAATTTATTATCGCATAAAAAATGAAACTATATTTATGAAAAATAACCGTCGGTTATGAACAGTATAATTACGGTGCAAATTATGAAGTCCTTATAATCATATACACCATCAAAATCTCAAAATTAATTAAAAATATGTTTCCATTCACACGACTTTCTCTAATTATTCTGTAACAAACTATTCTTACAAAATCTTATTCTTCTATTTAGTTCATACCAATATAAAAATTAGCAGAAATTACTTAGTTCCTTATAAGCGGAAGAGAAATAAATACAATGAGCTAAAACGATAGTCAAATATTTTAAAAACAGATAGCTATGAGAATGAAATTCGGTTTTGTTTGCATGATCAAGTGTAACACAAAGGAAAGAGGAAAGACAAATTCCCGTTTGAGAAATTTAAGAATTTTAAAGCATAGGTCATTAAAAGGGATATCTAGACTAGCTCCACAGAAAACTTATATGACATAAATTTTGTCCCTTAAAAACATTTACATTTTTGTGTAGTAAGCCATTGTGTATCTCTTGCTGTTTATCAAGTATGCAAAAGTTCTCCAGAATGAAGAGGGCTTCAGAGGTTTTTCCGAGAAAAGTCAACATGTATATTTTGTTTTTATATATAACACTGTATTTTATCAAAAATCTGTAAAGATATTTTTGAGAACATCAAAATTTTATAACATTTTTCCGTGTAAGGGTAGTTTGAGGTGGGAGAATTTTCTTGAAAAATCTTCGTGTTGCATCCTTGGAAGATGCGGAACTTTATTATCAATTTTGGTATTTAACCGACTTTTCATTTTTTAATCATGTTGTTCACAGACACACACCTGGACACACGAACACATGACCGTTTTTCTAAAACTTAGATGTGTTCCATTCAATGACTTTGTCTAGCTGTCTCACAAGCAAGCTTTCATTACAGATGATTATTTTTTGCACATCTTGTTAATCGAGACAAACATTAGCAGAAATGGTCTCATTACTTGTTTCCTTGTAAATATAAGAGAAATGAGCGATTATACTTGGCTAAACCTTTTAAATCTTTAAAAAATTGATCACTATGTGAAACAATTGAAATTCAGTTTTCTTTTGGAATCCTGGGAGTAAAACCAAACAAATGGAACAAAAGTTGACTTACCGCTTGAGAAAAAATGTGTTGTGTTACACTCACATGACTTTCTCTACAACTCTGCAACAAATTATTTTTAAAAAATTATGCTCCTATTTATTTCATGCTAATCGACAAAAAATTAGTAGAAATAATCTTATTACTTGCTTCCTTGTAAGTAGAAGCGAAATAAGGCAGTACTATAGGTTAAAGTGATAGTCAAAAGTTGGTTGCTATATCTGTGAAGCTCCTTTGTTTGTATGGACAGCAGTTGAAAAATTCCTGTATAAGAAAAATATGGAAAAACAAGGAATACTTCAAAAGCGAACAACTCCACGAAAAAATGTATACAACATAAATTGTGTTTCAATGTGCTCTACATTTTTTGTGTGGTAAGTTTTTGTCCATTTCTTACGGTTTAGCAGTTATGCAAAATTTCGTAAAATTCACCCAGAATAAAGTAGTCTTCAGAGGCTATTCCCAGAAAATTCAAAATATGCATTTTATTTGTCAGGTAAATATCTTTAATATACGATGTTTTAATCAAAATCATTAGAGCCATTTTTGAGAAAATCAATATTTTCAAAAAAAGTTCCATGTAAAGGGTAGTTTTGGGTGAGGGATTTTGCTCAAAATCTTCGTGTCCCATCCCTGGAAGATACTAAACTTAAATACCAAGTTTGGTATTTTACCTTTGAGTTATCGTGTTCACAGACACACGGACACACACACGGACCTTTTTCTGAAAATACGTTTTTTGGATACACGGGACTCTAAAACATATATTTCCGGTGAAATCTCGGTATCCAATTTTTTGGTGGAGTGCAACACCTTCTCTATTCACTATGTACATAGTACGTGTAGAGAAAGTAATTAAAATTGAAAGCAATAACATGGAAAATCTTAAAGACTATCGTCAGATAATCCACGGACCATATAAATTAAATATGTATACAACAAAATGTTACTTGAAAATAATGAAGTAACTTTAAAGTGGATAGATGGGAACGAAGGAGCATATGAAGCAGCAAAAGAAGCAACAAAGCAACCACCAAGCTGCATGAAGTAAAACTTTACTCATCATTTATTAAAATATACAAAACTCTCAGCCGGCATCAACACATGGTACTCACCAGAATAAAAATTGGTCATACTAAACTAACTCATGACTATGTGTTCACCAACCTCTGACACAGGCTATGAGTCAAACATATCATAACGGAATATGTCCATTATTCTAAGTGCAGAATCAGCCACCAATTTCCTCCAGATCTTCAGGTAGCACTCGAAGAACCATTATAATCATTGTTTAAATTCATAAAAGTTTGTAAACTTGCCACTGTACTGTAAACATACTGTATAATCTTTGTAAACTGTTGTATGGATCACTACATTATATGCACATATATACAATTGTTAGAACGTAATAAGTAGTGTTACAACTTATGAATAGTTACTAATTTAATGCAAAGTCTTATAACATTTAGGTCACTATTGTGCTATGGTTTTCTAAATTGTATATATATTTTGTGTTTATATTTCTTTTAAGTGTATTTATCTATTAGCATTTATGAAGGTGTAAATTTAAATTGCTATATTTGTATATCTTTGTATTTTTATTTTCAGGTTCACTCTTAATTCTTTATTGTTGTTTTAATATTGCTTTTGATTGCGTATTACCTTTGCTTTTTTTATTTTAGTGTTTACTCTTTTAATTCTTTGTTGTTGTTGTTGTTGTTGTCTTAATATTGTTTTAATGTGTATTTAAAAACCACGTATGGTCTGTGGACCTGTGCGATTGTTGAAATTTATGTATGATATTGTTATGTCAATAAATACACTTATTCATTCATGCATATAACCTGTCACATTGTTACAATGTTGTCGCTATAAGGCCTGTGTAGTTAGGCGACATTAAAGAAAGTTTATATATATCTTGGGAAAAGTTAACTAGAAAAATAAAAGATATGATGTGTTCCATTCACACGACTTTCTCTAGCTTTCCATATAAAACCTTTCCTACCAAAAGATTATTATTTTATCTACGTCAAGCTAATCAAGATAAACGTTGCCAAAACAGGTCTTATTACTTGCGTATTTCTAAGTAGAAGGGAAATAAGGGGAATACACTAGGCTAAATTATAGTCAGATCTTTTAAAAGCCGGTTGCTAAGCGAAAGAATTCAAATTCGGTTGTCTTTGCTTGCTAGGAATACGCATAAGAAAGATGAAACTAAAGATGTCTCCCGTTTAAAAATAAGTTTAAGTACTTAAAATCTGACACCAATAATTCGAAATATCTCTAAAACGGTTAACTCCCCAAAAAAGTGTGTAAGACACAAATTGGGTGTGTTTAATGAATAGTATTTTTTTTTCTCTTTTTTTTTTTTTTGTAGTAAGTTTTTGTCTATCTGTTAGGGTTTACAGGTTGCACAAAAGTTATACAAACGTCATCCAGAATGAAAAGGTCTTCAGAGGCTATTCCCAGAAAATTTGTCACAAAGATGTCTAAAACAAATGGCATTTTAATAAAAATCATTACAACCATTTTTAAAAAAAAAAAAACAGAATTTTCGAAAAATATTCCATGTAGTAAAGGAAGCTGGGGTGGGGAATATTCTTGTAAATCTTCGTGTCGCATCCTTTCAGGATATTGAACAATGCCAAGTTTGGTACTTAACCGATTTTTCGTTTTTAGTTATTCTGCCCACAAACACACACACACACAGACACACACACATACACAGACAAACTTACACGGACATGTTTCTAAAATTCTGATATGCTACTTTCACATAACTTTCTCTCGCTGTTCCATGAGCAAATTATTCTTACTAAAGACTATAATTTTACCCACATTATGCTAACCGAGATAAACATTAGGAGATTTGGTCTTATTACTTGCTTCCTTGTAAACAGAAGGAAATAAGGGAATACATTGGTCTAAACCGATAGTTTAAATAGTTTAAAAGCTGGTCTGTTTTTGAAACAATTGAAGTTTGGTTCCCTTTGCACAGTCCCGTTTGAGAAACATTAGGTAGTTTAAAATTGAAACCAAAAACAAGGATTATCTCGGAAACGGTAAAATCTACAAGAAAAATGTATAAGACATAAATTATATGTTTTAACGAGATTTACATTTTTTGTGTTGTAAGTTTTTGTCTATCTCTTACGGGTTATGCAAAATTCTTTAAAACTTATTCAGAATAAAGAGCTCTTCGGAGGTTATACCCAGAAAATTCAAAATATATATTGTATATGTGATATTAGTATCCTTAATATAGGCATTTCCATCAAAATCACTAGAGCCACTTTTGAGAAAAAACAAATTTTCAAAAAATCTTCTATGTAAAGAATAGTTTTCAGGTGGGGGATTTTCTTGAAAATCTCCGTGTCAAATCATTGGAAGATACTTAAGATAAACACCAATTTTGATATTTAACGATGTTTTCGAGCCGTTGTTGAGGAAATCAAAACTATTCCATGTAAGGGTAGCTGGGGTGGGGGATTTTCTTGAAAATCTTTGTGTCGCATCCTTGGAAGATACTGAACTTAAATACTAAGTTCGGTATTTAACCGATTTTTCGTTTTTGACCTATGGTGCCCACAGATACACACTCACATATACCACAGAGACACACGCGGACCATTTTCAAAAATGCTTTTTTAGGACACGGGACATGAAAACATATTTCCGGTGGAATCTCGACATCGAATGTTTGACTGGAATACAATAACTTATCTAGCTACTAAGCACATAATACATACGGGTTAGGGAAAGTAAAAATTATTATGTTTTGGTGAAGTCTCGATATAGAATTTTTGGATGGAAACAATACCTTCTCTATCCGCTATATACATTTTAGATACGGGCTGGGGATAAACTGTTTTTGATTTAGAGACTGTCAAAACGCGTATTTCTGGTGAAATCCCGATATCGAATTTTTGGATGGAATACTATACCTTCTATATCTAATATGTATATTGTACATACGCGATAGAGACCATTCGGTGTATTTCAAGTGAAATCTTGATAATGAATTTTTGGATGAGATACAGTACCTTCTCTATCCACTATGCGCATTTTACATATGGGCTAGAGAAAGAAATTTTTTTGTGATTCAGGGGGGTCTCAAAACACGTATTTCTGTTGAAATCTCCATATGGAATTTTTTGATGGACTGCAATACCTTCCCTATATATTGTACATACTGGCTAGAGAAAGTAAAAATGTTGAAGACTCTCGCTGTCCCGTCTTGGTTTCCGGACTCATGTTCGAACATTGGACGACATTACTATATTATAGTCGGCCTACTCTTCCTAACAACACTACTAAATATGTATAATGAGTTCGAATATTCTAGATTAGAAGTTACACCGAAGCATAAAAACTGCCGCGACTTATCCTAGATAACTCAGATTTATTCGTAGCTTTAAGTATCGTGCCTAAACATGAGAGTCTAATTACTTTTGTAACACGATTCTCATTTGATTACCATACCTACATACATGTCTCGCAAAATAATTTATACTATTCTGATTTCAGTTGTCTCTGGAGGTAAAGCAATATGGAAGTTTTATGCACAGTTGTGGAGCGGCTATTATTCACAAAAGATGGGCTTTAACTGCCGCGCACTGCGTAATTGGGTAAGTGGTTAGATATCTGTAGCAATCACTAACATCCTGTGGCTTAGTGGTAATTATTATCTCCCAAGCTGACTTCACTATTCTAAAATTTTACCTACTCGTCTTCAGTGAAGTATTCCAGGCTAGCGGCAAAGATGGGTATATTTGCTGAACTAGTCAATAAGTACAAGTATGTGTTTAAGTGAAAGTACAATTAGACGGTAAGTGCTGTTTACTTTACTCAATGGTTTTCTAATGTGTTCCATTCACATAGCTTTATCTATCTGTTCTGCAAACAAGCTATTCTTACAGAAGATGATCCTTTTATCTACATATCTACATAGTGATAATAAAGTAAACAATACCGGAAATGGTCTAATTACTTAGGGCAATAAGCAATACACTAGGCTAAAGTGGTATTCAAATATTTTTAAAAACTGTCCTTATACGTTTATCTACGACATTCGACTCTCTTTTGAAGGCAAGGAGTAAAACTAAAGATACATGGAACGAAAGATAATTTCACGTTTGAAAAAGTTTAAGTATCTTAAAATAACCAATAACAAGGAATGTATTACAAGCGGTTAACTCTACAATAAGAGTGTGTTTTAACGCGATCTACATATTTGTGTTGTAAGCTCCTATCTCTTACGGTTTACCAGTTTTACATCAGTCATCCGGAATGAAGAGGCATTTAAAGTATATTCCCAGAAAACAAACATGTCGTTTGTAATAAAAAATATTTTAAACGTATATGTTATTATCGTATTTTAAATTATAATAAACAATGTCGTTAGAGCCATGTTTGAAAAAATAAAAATTTTTGAAAAAAAAAAAGTTCCTCTTAAGGGTATTTGGGATAGGGGAGGTGGGAGTTCGTGAAAAGATAGTGTATTTCAATACTAACTTTTCGGTTTTGAATTACGCTGTCTACAGACACAATCACATACACACGCGCGCGCAACACACACAAATGGACTATTTTCTAAAATGCTTTTTGCTTTAGTCTGTGGCCCCAAAAATGTATTTCCGGTGAAATCTCTGTATCAAAATTTTTGAATGGAATGCCTAGTTCTCTTTCTACTATATACAGTAGATATAGTACGTGATACATAAAGGAAAAATCTATAACATGATACCACATAGATCATTAATGTAGACAGTTTCTATCAAAAGACGATAGAAATCGTGAGTGTCGTCAATCCGCCACATAATTCGTGAAGAAAGAATTACTATTACATTTATGAACAACGAAAGATCTATTTCTTATCTGTTGACTATTTTACATTCTAACGCTTAAAATGGGTTGCTTGCGAAAAAACTCTATACTGTTCGCAATGTAACTTGTCTCCTCTGGTGGGAGTAGCATGATGAAGTAGTACAAGTTTATTCGCGGGACGAGCAAAAATTTGTTATCCATTTCAAAAAATCTGATGTGTTCCGTTTACACGACTTTCTCTACATCTCTGTAGTAAATTATTGTTAAAAACCTTATTCTTCTATACACTTAATGCTTATTGTGATAACATTAGCAGAAATTGTATTATTATTTGCTTCCATGTAAGTAGAAGGGAAATAAGGGGAGTACCATAGACTAAAGCGATAGTCAAATCTTTTAAAAGCTGGTTCCTATGTGATTGCAAATCCATTACTTGCATGGCAAGAAGTGAAAAATTCGTGTATGAGAAAATTATAAGTATTTTATAGCTGAAACCAGTGACAAGTAATATCTCAGAAACGGCCTGCTCTAAAAAAAAATATATACGACACTTTATAGTTTTCACAAGATCTATATTTTTTGTATAGTAAGCTTATGACTATCTCTTACCATTTAACAGTTATGCAAACTTCAGCAAAATTTATCCAGAATAAGGAGATCTTCAGAGGCTATTCCCAAAAATTTCAAAATATACATTTTATTTGTCTTTAATAACCGATATTTTAATCAAAATCGTAAGTCCTATTTTGTTAAAGTCAATGTTTTTAAAAATATTTCCATATAAAGGTTAGTTTGAGGTGGGGGTGCATTTTCTTGAAAATCCTCGTGTCGCATTTTTGGGAAATACTAAACATAAATACTAAAATTGGTATTTAACGGATTTTTCGTCTTTGAGATATGCACACGCAGACGCACACACACATTGGCCTTTTACTAAAAATGTTCTTTTTTTAAATCTTTTTTTTTTCTCGCCAAATTCGTCAAAGCGTACACGGCACTGCGCCTTGTGTACACCATCCGCAATGCAGTTGTGTAGCGACAGTAACAAGTTGTTACAAGTTCCAAATCTTAATATTACTAACCCATATGATCAATAATCTTAAGCAAATACATACCTTAAGTTTCTTCAATAACAAACTATCAATGTTAAAAAAATATATATTGCCATAAAATATGATACAGTTTGTATTGCACAGTATTACTGAACCTGCCACCTTCCATTTAGGGCTACGGCAAATCATAGGTTACTCCTCTAGTGAGGGCCATAGAATCGCTTCTCGCATGTAGCCAACATTTTTCCTCCTTCTTTTAATGATGTTGAATCAACACATAGCGACTATTGCCTTTAGATATTCATACACGACTTTCGTTACAGTTAACATATGATAATTATTAGGTTGCTTCTTTAAGGGTTTATTCTACCGAACAGCACAGCATGTGGTGCGCAGAATGGTGAGCAAATTCATCATGCCCGATGCATTTTTCTCAATGAAAAAAAGGAATCTATAGTATGACAAAATATTGGAAGTTTGTTAAGAAAACCAATGTTCTGAAATATGTTTAGGAATACAATTTTGGACACTTATTTGGGGGGGGGGGAGTAGGAACTTTTTTTAAACTTAACCTTCACAAAAGGGAATTCTATCATGGTCGCGCATCTGTGCCGTGTTGGGGCTGGATATCAAGGGATGGTCTAGGTGTGCTGTGGCAGCTTGACAAAACTGAAGGGTGTGCAGTACACGGTAATCACTCGATAATATTTTGATTCCCTCTGAGTATGAGATATTCTGATGGAATTGTAGACTTTGTGCAGGGTAATCATCTTGTCCACACCTCTCGAAAGGCTTAAATTGGTTTTCAGAAAGGTGAGATATCAGAGTAGTTGACTGGCCTCCCTATTCACCAGATCTGAACCCTATTGAGAATGTGCAGGTTGAGGTAATAAGGGAGCTGCGCTCTGATTTAGATTCATACACCTAACATTAATTACGTTTATTTTTTGTGTTTTAGCTTTAGAAGAAAATAGTTTACTTACACGTATTATTTTTAATTATTACCGCGGGTGTTAGTAGAATTATGTTTTTGTGTGCATAGATAGGCCCATAACTTCAAATGCCAACATTATATTATGTTCCAGATATCCAGCCTTAAAATTAACACATATAAAAATGATAAGTAGTACGAAATTTGAACCTAGAAACTTATGAGTGGAAGCAAGGCCTCCTTAAACTCTCGGCCACCGTATCTGTTTTAGTACTCATAAGTTAACTAATCGCTATCAGACACAGACCATTGTACAGTTCTTTTGTGTACGTTGCTAATCCAGCTTAAACGAAGATACACGAAGCTCTTTGATCGACACGTGGAATTTGGGGAAAACTTAGTTTTTGAGTCCACGGCTGTGTTGTACACTGTATTGTACACAGTGGATAGACAATTGTATCGTATTCAACCCAAAAATTCGATACCGAGATTTCATCGGAAATACATGTTATAGGATCCTCGGAATCCAAAAAGTAGTTTTTAGAAAATGCTCCGTGTGTGTATGTGTGTGTGTGTGTGTGTGTGTGTGTGTTTGTTTGTCTGTGGACAGCATAACTCAACGAAATGAGTTTAAATACCAAACTTGGTAGTTCAGTTCTGTATCTTCCAAGGATGCCACACGAAGCTGGACATTTTTTTCAGGACACCCCCCCCCCCAAACCACCGTTTACATAGAACAATTTTTAAAAATGATTGATATGCTCAAAAATGGTTCTAAAGATTTTAACATATTGTTATGACAAAATGTATATCTTACATTTTCTGGGAATAGCATATGAAAACCGTAATTCTGGATGATGAACTTTGTGTAACTTTTGTATAACTTTTGTACAACTGGTAAACCGTAAGGGACAAAAACTTACTACCCAAAAATGTAGATCTCGTTAAAGCATACCATTTAGGTGATATACATTTTTGTTGTAGAATTGACCGTTTTCCAGATATTCCCTCTTATTGGTTTCAATTTTAAGCTACTCAAACTTTTCTCAAATGGGAAGCCACCTTTCTTTTCGTCTCTGTTTTGTTTACCTCCAGCAAGCACAGGGCACCGAAATATACTTGTTTCATGTAGCGACTAAGTTTTAAAAGAGTTGACCATCGCTTTAGTCTAGTGTATTCCCTTATTTCCCTTATACTTACAAAGAAGGAAGTAATAAGACTTTTTGCTAATGTTTATCTCGAGTAGCACGATGTAGATAAATTAATAATATTTTGTAAGAAACATTTGTTTACGGAACAGTTAGAGAAAGTTGTGTGAACGGCGCACATAAGATTTTTAAGTTTATTTTTAAATAAAGGTCTAGTTACCGAGTAATTGCAATTGGTAGGTATATTGCTATTGTTGTGGGTTTTATTAACAGTATATAAAATGTCATTGAAAATAATTGCATTGCTATAGATAAGTTATTAAATCCAGAAAAAGATTAAGTATAAATTGCCAAGTAAAGAAAGAAGAAGAAAAAGAAGGAAACAGGAAAAGAAAATAGAAGTGGTGCAGAGCTTGGTGGCAGCATCCGCCCATATATTGACGGGAATGTTCCAAAAGACACTGAAGTTACACATTTTAGGAAGAGGTATAAATAAACTTCCATTAAATATAAAGCTTAAATTTAAATTCAATAACTTTGAGTGTGCTTATAAGATTTTTTCTCTATTATTACTTTCTCTTCCATATACAGTAAGTAGGGGAAGCATTGTATTATACTAAAAATTCTATTTCAAGATTTCACTGTACTCTGAATCGAAAGAAAAGCATTTTTAGAAAAACCAGATAAGTTCCATGAAAAGTACCTTCCCTACCTATTCTTCTACAAATTATTCTTACAAAGGTTTATTTTTCTCTCTATTTCATTGAATTGGAGATAAATATTAGGAGTGGATTTATTATTTATTGGTTTCTGAGTAGAACGGAAATAAGGGAATACACTATGCTAAACCAATAAACCATCCCCGCTTCAACTTCTTTACGAATGGGACCAGCAACTAAATGGAGTATTTATTAAGTAATCGTTTTTCTTTTCCTAAGAAGTCAACGAGTATGATACCCTTCGCATTCTAAAAAATCGTCACCCTTCACTTCACCAGCTTTGCCTTCTTTGGAGCAGAGTCACGGAACCTGTTTTTGTTGCTTGATTTTCGGGATATAATGATGAATCCAGGTCTTATCGACAGTGATAGAAGATCCTTGGGATTTGGTTTAAATGTCTCCAAACACAGTTTTGAAGTTAAAAGCCGCGCCCGCTTTTTGTTTACTCTAAATAATTGCGGTACCCCTTGGGCCTACAACTTTCTTCATTAACTTATCGTACAAAATTGAACTGTCAATTGAACACATCTCGAACTTTTGTTGATTATCAGTGAGAAGGAAGTTGGAAAACATATTAGCCAGGACTCCTATACACTCCGCATCAAATGGATGTCCAAACACGTCCAATGAGCTCAGGCGTTTCGTCTGGGACTGTCAATTGGGAGATCCGGGTTCGTTCCCCGTTGACCGTGCACTCTAAACTTGGGTTTTTCCATCGTTTTCCTGGAGCCTCTTAGGCGAATGCTGGGGTGCTGTATATCTACCACGGTTCCTTTCCCTTTCATTCCTTCATTTCATTTCCCTTCTTCATCTTTCAGGTCGGCGCAGATTTGACTTGAGGCTCTGCAGGCAGATGGCACGGTTACTTACTCGGAGTGAAACTCTCTTCCCCCTGGTTGCGCTGGTTGAGGCTAGGTGCCGTTGTAGAGGCCTTCCTTTTGCCCGCCCGGCGCTGTAGAGTCTCCATGGTGCGCCAGAGCTGTCATCTAATGCCTGTTAGGGACTTCCGTGCGCATCTGCGCTTAGCTCCGTCGTTTCCTATGTGCTGGCCTGTGGTTTCTCCTCCTCTCAACCCTGCCCCCGGATAGATCCGTGCCGGGTCGCAGTTGCTCTGTCCTCTGTTAACATGCTCTGTCCTCTACCCAACACGTTTAACTTCGTTGAACTAATATCTATGTTTTGCCATATATGGTGAAATATACCCATAAAAGTGTCTAATTTCGCTTTTATCTCCTCGAAAGTTTACTCATCCAAAAATAAAACGCGAATCACTAAACTCCACTCAACTTTTTCCATTTTAACGAAAACACATTGAATGACTAACGAAATACCTGGCACATCCAAATTAACCTATGAATCAGTAGCAAATTTGTTTTGCCGATACGTAACAAATGACACTACAAGATGGTAATACCAAATTGCTTTAGCAATAACATCTATTTTGAAGCGCGCATGATTACTGAACCGCCCTCGTAAAATATGTAGCTATTACCCCGCAAGAAGGAGGGGAAGAAATGAAGGTGAGTACCGGCCACACAAAATCTGCGGAAGACCTGTTGCTGGCTCCAAGACCTGTGAACCAGCTATAGCTGCCTAGAGAAGGGATGAGTACCTATTAATAAGCAGCCCTCTAGTGTCTTTCTAAAGTCGACGAGGAGTGAGCGTCCGGTATCACCACACGCCACGAAACCTAGAACTACACCAAAAACATGAGAAGGAAAAACAATGAAAGAAAATTATGGAAACAAAATAGCTATATATGACAAATCACCCCAGCATTCACCTATTGACATTAGACAACCACGAAAAACCTGAGGTCAGTGAGAGTGGTTGACAGTAATCAAACCTAAGACCTCCCGAAGCCATCCGCTCGGTTACTATTAGTAAATAGCTGGAAAATTAATAAATAGTATATTAAGAACATTATTTGAATTTAGTTCATCATATTTTTATAGTAAAAATAATATAATTTCAATCTTGACAATCGATGTCAAGATTTCACCGTAAGTATATGTTTTGAGGTCCCCTGAAGAAAGAAAATAACATTTTTAAAAATAGGTGTGCATGTCTGTGTAAAAAGCTAATCTCAGAAACGAATTGTCGTTTAAATACCAGGTATTTATGTCTGGCATCTTCGAAAGATACGACACAAAGATTTACAAGAAGATATTCCAATCCAACTACCCTTCATGTAGATCATTTTTGGAAATTTGTGAGTTTCTTAAAGATGGTTATAACGATTTTGATTAAAACACCATACATAGGTATATTAAGGTTTTACATGGCAATTAAAATATATTTCCGAATTTTATTCGAATAGACAATGAAAAGTTAAGTCATAGATGAAAAGGCACTGTGCAATAAATGTAGATGTCTTTAAAACACACACACATGCACACACGTATATCCCATAAGCCATTTCTTAGATATTGGTTATTAATATATTAAATTGTAATTTTTTCCAGTCCTTTCGATACTCAGTTTTTTTTTTTTTTTTGTATTAACGTCCTTTAACCTGATATAATATAATGGACGATGAATGAAATGGGTGAAATCATGCTCAAGTGGGCCTTAGGTTCATAGAGCTTAAAACTACCGCACATAAAAAACAAAGAGAATAAAACGAAGGAAAAAAAAACTGTAACTGAGAATATTCGAACTTGAAGACCTCATGAATGCGATGCAGATACGCTAGCTGCACACCACAACATGTTGCTAACAATTGCATGGAAACAGCATGGGTTTTTAAGGTCAGCAGTTAAACATTTGACTTTCACTATTCTCGTTTTATGTATGACGTTAAAGGTAGCTATTTCTTCAAGGGTTCATCTCAAAGAATATACAGTAACTAGACTCCATGGCAGAGTAGTTAGACCGCTCGTCTCCCATCTGAGCGGCCCGGGCTCAATCTATGGTGGGATCTGGGCTGATTTTCTCCGGGTTTCCCGGTTTCCCTTACCATTGACAATTACTCCGTCATCGCCTTTGGTGTCATACATTTTGTCTTCATTTCAAATCACCTACTTCCTCGTTTCCATATTAGGCAATGGGCTGATCCCCCAATCCAGGATACGCTTATCAGATCCATAGTCCACTCCTTTCAACATACATCTGAGCGCAGGCTTTTGTTTGTAAGTCCTGGGGTGATGTAAGTCCTTCATACCAGGAGATTAAGTAGGCAGAGAGGAAGAAGATAAAATGTGTTCTAAAAATCTTATGTTCCATGCACATGACCTTCTCTACCTGTTCTGCAAACAAGCTACTCTTACAAAAGATTATTCTTCTATCTAAACTAAAAAAACAAAAACTAAATGAAACTCCGTGGCACAACAGCCCAAAGTCGGTCCAAGCCTTACCGCCTGACCTCTGCGTCCCCCATCTCTGCCTATTACAGGCGTCATGGATGGAGTGCAGTACTGGAGGGTGGGACGCGGTTAGCTCCCCAAGTCCCTACCGGCCAGCTAATGTGGTCTACGCATCATGGAGCCGTTACTTTTTCCTCAAATAGTTCCCCAATTGACCCTCTAGGGACCTCAGGAGCCTAAGTGTACCCCGGACTAGGTCTCCCAGTAGGATATAATCCCCACGACGATACCGAGAATCGAACCCCGGTCTCCTGTTCGGTAAGCAGCCGCGCTTCCACCGCGCTAAGGAGACTGTCATTATTTTATCTACTTCATGGTGATTAAAGTAATTGCTAACAGAGATGGTTTTATTAGTTCCTTTCTTGTAAGTAGAAGTGAAATATGGGAATACACCAAATATAGTCAAATCTTTTAAACTGTCCCTATGCGATTTCTTTGCATGACTAGGAGTAAACAAAATACTTAAAATGACGCTTGATAAAAGAATTATTTTAAAATTTAAATAAATAACAAGGAATACCTCGGAAATGGTTAAGGCCACAATAAAAATTGTACAGCATATAAATTACGTATTTTGGCGAGCTCTACCTTTTTTATTTTTTTTTTTTCAGCAAGATTTTGTTTATCTTTTACGGTTTACAAGCTATGCAAAGTCATCCAGAGTGAAGAGGACTTCAGAGGCTATTCCCAGAAAATGCAAGATATATATTTTGTCATATAATGCTTATTATACGGCATTTTAATCAACATTTTCGAATTTTTTTTCTACACAGGGTGCCTCTGGATGGGGGAATTTCCTTTAAAATCTTCGAGTCACATTTTTGGAAGATGCTGATGAGATTGGGTAATGAAGTAGGATATATAATAAACCGCGTTTTCTTTTTTGAGTTATCGTGTTCACACACACCATGAATTTTTTTTTCTGAAAATGCTCTTTGTAGAAACAGGGGATCCTAAATTATATACTTTTAGTGAAATCTTGGTTTCCAAATTTTATTTTAGGTGGAATGCAATACTTTCTCTATCTATGATGTAATAAAATTTCAATAAGAATAGTTTTTTAATTAGTGTCTTAACTCTATTGTATAATATACATTACAGTTATGAGCAATTAAAAACAAACACATAACATGAAACATGTGTCCGGGGTTCTGCCCAGCGCCAGTCCTAATTGCATAATCTAATTAATGCGGTGTAAGTCTTAATTCCGAGGGTATTTTTCCTTGTTAATCTTCTGTTTTTTGGATCTGGTGGGTAGTTTAGTTGAATTTGTTGAACAAGTTGTTGTGAAGGTCGACAAGTTATGAAGTCTTCTGTAAACTCTGCTGAGGACGACTGTTATTTCTGGAACTTTGAGATCTGAGTAAATGAATAGTAGAGTTTCAATAATAAAGAGTTTTTGACATACCATGGTACATGGTGATTAAATGAAGATATCCGTTCTGAAGTTTCTATTCTTCGGATTTGAGAAGGTGAAGCTGAACCCCAGATTGAGCAGCTGTACATCCATATAGGTCTGATCAGTGAATTAACTTTTTGTACCGAGTGGACAGTCGAGATTTTGAGGACATGATATGCTTTAGTTAATGTAGACGGTGGCGAATTTTCTTTATTATTAATGTAAGGTGACTTAAACCTTGATCCAGTGTAAGTATTTTACTGAATCTGATTCTGGAATAGACTCTTCTCTTAGTAAAACTGGTTGGTATACATATAAATGACAGAGGGCGGAGAATGTCAACTGAACATAACATGTCAGATTTCTTTCTTAAAAATGTCAGCCATATTTTGATATCTTGATATTTGTTGGATTTTAGGAGAGGCCCTCGGTACTTGAGACTACGAGCTGGCAGCATCTGCCGGGATGAAGGTGATATACACCAAGTTACAAAAGTAATACTGCACCAGAACTTCAACAAAGACACTCACCGGTTCGACATTGCACTACTTAAGGTACTCACTCCTTTATTAAATGAGGTGCTCAGAATAATAACGACAGATCCCAAACAACATCAAAATTTGAGATAGAGGAATTCCATCTACCTTTCATGTGACCAAATATCAAACGAATTGTGATATGCCAAAGCTCTCATTTTCCACCTTTAAAATTTGTCTGTAGTGAAAAGAAATACATTCTCAGCGTAAAAATAACATATCCCAACTATGAGTGCTTTACTTTATGTCCGCTACGCGTTCATTGCGTTAAAGTGAACGGTAGTGAGTATGGCGCAAGTTTGCAGACGTTTTTCCTGAAACTTAAAAGAAAAAAAAAAAAAAGAGTGAGAAGCGCAACTTAATGGACAATGAAAGAAGAAAGTTATGCAGAAATAGTGGTAAATCGTATGTAACAAAAAATACCACAGTAGTTTCAGAAAAAAAAAAGAAAAAGAAAAAAAACGTATACAATTAAATACTGTAAGTTTCCTGATCCAATTTGTGTGTTTAAACGTTTGTCTAGCGATGTGAAGGACATTGTTTGTAGATTTTTAGGAGCTTGGTGACTTTAATAAGCAGAGTGCTTGTTTGTTTAATTTATAGAGCTGGAATAGGTATTTCAAAGTGTTAAATGAAGGAAAAGTCAATTTTATACTAATAAAATTTTATACTATCATATTTTATTGTGTTCTAATAAACAACACAAAATCAGGATAACTACTAATCATAATGGTTCAAGAATTCGCACATATACTTGAAATCACTTAACTTAAGTCCTCAGCAAATTTCAAGCCTTAATGTTAACTACTTACCATGTTTTGGGGGAAAAAAAACAACAGAAAATGAAGTTTATCTCAAAATGAACTTTCGTTGGGATCTGCCGTTATAATTTTGAGCGCCTCAATTGTTCTATTACAACACACACCAACGCAGTCGCTCGCTGGACGGCGTACCGTGAGGTTGTTCGTGTATAGCGAGCGGAACCAGTCTTCACTGCGGTGAGTTGTTTGTTTGTTGCGGCGTCTCTGCCGGTTGTGAAAGCGGGCAGGCGTTCTACTTAATTGGGCACTTTCATTCTTCTTGCGAGAAGGTGGTAAAGCATTAAAATGGCCGTGTATAAGCGGGTAAATACTATTAAAATTCAGTTTGAAAACGCAGCAACTAGACCGTCTGCACTAGAAATACATCAATGGTTGGTAAATTTTCTGGCTTTAAAACCGGATCAAGTGGACACGCTTCAGCTCAATAGTCGTGAACGTGCTATTTATGTCAAGTTAGTTTCCACGTTATTATATGATAAACTTATATCACGTTACACCGAAGAACAAAACTTTACATATGAATCTGGGGAAATCTCCAAAGTGAAAATCACGCCAGGTGACCAGCAAATTGTTAATGTGCGGGTTTTCAACCTCCCACCGGAGGTGCCCAGCGCAGTGTTGTCACAAGAATTGTCTAAATACGGTAAGGTATTTGATATACGACGTGAGAAATGGCATTCTCATTATCTGCTTCCGGCTAACAATGGCGTTTGTACCGTGAAAATGGGTATTAAGTGCAATATACCGGCTACCTTGGTTATTGATACTTATGTGATATCTATTGCCTATACCGGACAGCAGCAAGCCTGTCATTTGTGCCGTGAGACGACGCATTTAAAAGCGGATTGTCCCTTTAGAGCTACTCGGTTGTCTCTGCAACCTAGAAATCGTCCGGCAACCTTCAGCGAGGCAGTGGGTGCTCCGGCTAACTTACTGGCGGATGACCAGCAGCGTGTTATGCACACGCCCGGGTCATCAATGGAGACCCAAGTGGAGGTAATGCCTGTACAACGACAGTTGGATGAGGAAGAGGAGTTACCTATAGAGGGGGACAGCATGGTGATGCCGGAGACGCCGGAGTTTGTTGATGTCCAGCATGCACAGGACACAGTACAACAGGATACTGATCGCAGGGCGAATGATAGCGACGTACCTGAAGCGTCTGAAGACGCGACCCGCAACTTGGGTGCGCCGTCCAGAGTGTCTGTATCTGCTCGCGACCCTCGCCTCCAGTTCCAACCGCTAGACCGCCATATTGATGCCTGTTTGTTATCGTCTTCGCCAGCTGGTGGCGCGGGTGTGCAACGATTTCTTCACGATCTTCCTGACGGTCGTGTAGTCAAGGCCAGTGATTCCGGCAAGAGGCCGGCTGAAGATGCCAACGACGCCGATGAGGACCTACGGCGTTGCTACAAGCATACTAAGGACGATCCTCATGAAAGTGCGGACAATTAATGGTTGTACTCCCCGGATTGAACTGACACGTGTCCTAATTCCTGTTTGGTATCACGCCATTGGTCCTGAGATTGTAAGTACTTTTCTTTGCCCTGCATGCCAGTTGGACTTCAAATTTGGGCGTCACTTAATGTGAATGGGTTGCGACAACCAGTTAAGCAACAGCTGCTTCGGGATTTTTTGAGTAGTAATGATGTTGATGTTTGTTTTCTTCAAGAGGTGAATGTTTATAATATGGACTTTTTATATGGATATGACTATGAGACTAATTTAGGCCCGGGTGGTACTGGGACGGCTATTGTATACCGCCAGGGATTGCCCTTACACGGCTTTGCCTATCATCCTTCAGGTAGAATCCTCTCCGCGGAGTATGATGGTGTTACCTTCGTGAATATCTATGCCCCGGCGGGAAGCAACAAGAGGAAACAACGCGAGGATTTTTTTCGCCAGGAGCTTTTAACTCATATTCCTCGGAGTTCCCCATTCTTATTGGTTGGGGATTTTAACTGTACGCTAGCAGCCAAGGACCAAAGAGGGGCCTTTAATGGTTGTATAGCATTGCAGCAATTAGTGGACCAGTTTCAATTGGTGGATAGCTGGGAATTTAAGCATGGTAATGATGTGATGTACACCTTCGTACGGGGCCAGTCGGCCTCTCGACTGGACCGGATGTATGTTCTACCGGAGATGAAATCCCGGATACATCGCACAGAGATAGTGCCAGCAGCTTTTAGTGATCACAATGCACTGCTACATGCCGTTGTAGGTCGTGCGGAGATACGTCGTAGTGGTCCAGGGTTCTGGAAGCTTAATTGCTCCTTACTTACAGATGCCGAGGTCCTGATGGAATTCCAAGAATGTTGGTCCAAATTGCAGAAGTCTTTTCAGCGCTCTTCCAATAAGGCAGCATGGTGGGTCTATAAGGCGAAGCCAGCGATACGCTCCTTTTTTAAAGCCGCAGCGTGCCGTAGAGCGTTAGCTCGGAGAGAAACTTTGGATTTTTATCTTGCAGTGCTACAAGATTTACACCTGCGCCAACAACATGGGGAGGATGTACACTGTCAGCTCCGGGAAGTCAAGGCTCATATCCAGCACCGTAAAACGCAAGAGCTCCAGGGAACCTTAGCCAGAATACATACAGCAGAAATGGTTTATGGTGAAAAAATGAGTTTCTTCTTCCTGGCGAAGGAGCGTAGGCGAGGTCGCAGAGCGTTTGTTACCAAATTGATAGATGATGGTCAAGAGGTTACGACCACGACAGGGATTCTTCGTGTGTTGCATTCTTATTACACCCAGCGCTTTGCCAGGCCGGTGGATATGGTGGATTCAATCCAGTCGTATATGTCCAAATATGTGTCAGTTGTGCAGGGAGGCTTAAAACGGTCGCCTACTCCCATGCTGAAGGAGACGGAGTTGCTCACTGCGATTCAGACAGCCAAACCTCATACAGCGCCCGGACCAGATGGGCTGCCGTACGAGTTCTATAAACATTGTTGGCGGTTTATTAAGAAAGAACTTCTTCTAGTGTTTCAAGAAATCTGGAGGGATGAAAACCCGCCATCTACATTTGGAGATGGGGTGGTTCTACAACTCCCAAAGACCGCCACGCCCAGCCGGCCCGCAGATTATCGGCCCATCACCTTACTCAATTGTGACTATAAGCTGTTTGCAAAAATAATCGCCCGTAGGCTGCAAGTATGGCTAGTGCCCTTGCTTAGTGAGCAGCAGGCTGTGGTGCGCGGAGGTGCGGCTATGCACCATACCGTGGCAGCTTTGCGAGACTGTATTCTTCATTGTCGCCAAGAAACCCGCTCTGCTGCTCTGGTAAACCTGGACCTTGAGAAAGCATTTGATAATGTGGTTCACGAGGGTCTTTGGGCACGCTTGGAGTCATTGCAAGTGCCGAACAAGTTGTATCACCTCCTTCGGGCACTATATGGCACTGCGTTATCAAGGATTCAATGCAATGGGTTTCTGACTGCCGCCATACCGGTCAACAGATCCGTCCGCCAAGGTTGTCCCCTATCAATGTTGTTATTTGCTGTGTACATCGATCCTTTGCTCCGACAGCTGCAATCTACGATAACGGGTCTGGAGGTCTATGGGAAGAAACTAGCCGTTAGGGCATATGCCGATGATCTTACGGTGATGGTTACCGACGAGCAGGATGTCACGTATCTACGAAGATGTTTACAGAAATATGCCCAATGTGCGGGGATGACGTTTAATTTGAGGAAATCTGAAAGTCTTCCCATTGGACCGCATCCTCCGGACACCACGGTGTTAGGAATACCCACTGTGCAACGCACAAAAATTCTTGGGATATACTTCAGTGGAGACGACGAAGACCTGCGAGACTATAATTGGACGTCATGCATTAATACTTTGCGTGGTGTACTATACGGTCAAAAGTCGAGGATGCTGAACTTGATACAACGTGTGTGGTTTTGTAATGCCTTTGCGTTGAGTCGTATATGGTACTTAGCACACGTGCTGCCTCCAACAAAACGGCACAGCCAAAGAATTGAGCAAATAATAGGATACTTCATATGGGCAGGAAAATTATATCGCATTTCCCGTACTCAGTTACGTCTTCCAAAAGGCCAGGGTGGCTGGGGGTTGTTGGATGTGGCGATGCAATGTAAAGCACTTTCCTTAAAAATGATTCTGCAAGCACTGGATGGACAGGGTGATAGTGTAGAGGTGCTAGTACAACGGCATTATCAGCTGTTTTGGGAACGGAGAGAACTCCATAAGATTCCTAAAATGTTACGTGATCTCCTACGTGACTTGAGCACACTACCTTCAGCAGAAGTGGCTAATGGCCGTTTTCGGGCGGCTAAGGAAGTCTATACCTTTTTTCAACGGAGGGAACATACTACTCCACATATACAAGTTAAGTATCCACAATTGCCCTGGAGGCAAATTTGGCGTGGCTTTGCTATACCGGAAATCAACACGGAATGGGTCTCGGTGGCATATGAGATTGTCAATGAAATCCTACCAACTGCAGATAAATTACACAGACATCATCTGGCAATTCTTCCCGCTTGTCCAACGTGCCAAGCCCCGGATTCGCTCGCACATCGACTCTTGGAATGCTCAGGTAAAGGACTGATATGGACATGGCTCTTGAGCCGATGTCGGGGTTGGACTGGTGACACCTGGCAGCCTTCAGCAACGGATATTTTGCACCTGAATTTTCCCTGGACGCGTCCTGCATTGTGGAGAGCTCTTATTTGGACAGTAATGGGTACCTATGCTTGGCTTAGTACCTTGGACACGCCAGCTGACTGTGTGGTTCCAGCTTTACGAAGTTTTTTGTATGCAGAGAGGTGGCGGATGATTCGAGACAACAGAATCAACCCCTTTAAACCCTGGATATACAGGATATGAGCACCTGATTATTTCTATAACGACCCGGGATGATCTTGGATGCAATAGCATGCACTATTCCTCTTTATGCTGGCCTGTTGTGATGTAGAGCTCCTGCTTCTCCTGAAATAAATAAAGTTCCTAATTCCCAAAGGGGGTACCATGCCATTACAAACTAAATAAAAAATAATAAAAAAAAAAAAAAAAAAAAAAAAAAAAAAACCCTCTCGCGGTTGTGAACCTTGTACTTTAGGATCCCGGGCTAGTAAATAAAAAAAAAAAAAAAAAAGAAAAAGAAAAAGAAAAAAAAATTAAAAAAAAAAAAAAAAACATAGTGACATGACCTCGTGGACATTAGGTCTGCCATGACCTTTCACTCTCAGTGAGGTTTTGTCCAGGTTTTCCTCTGCCCTCATATTTGGAGCTCGGTTTTGGGTTCCGAAGCGTACAGAGCAGTCAGCGGTATAACTAGAGGATAGTGGGGAGGGGTCGTAGCGTAAACATGCACGCGCTGAGGTATACTCTGTTTCAAAAGTAGCCTCATTGCATATATTGAAATATGCATCGTTTTATTTCATAGAGTAACCTAATAAAACAATTATTTCATAATATGATTAGTACATAAGAACCGCCTTGTACTTTTACAAATAAAGGTATAAAACTTTATAAAAAAAATCAGGATAATAATGTGCAGAACGTTGAAAAGACAATAAACATAAATCAACCAAATCACTCACAATTTATTGCAGTTAATCACAAGATAGATTTCTACTGTATCGAAAGAAAAGGCTTTCTGCTGTCACTCAAAATATGTTTGAATCACCCCATGTTTGTTCAGTGTCGAACGCCTACTCTTTCGTATTTTCGACATTTTTTAATCTGCGATATTTATTCACTGGTTATCTACTAGCAGAAACTGAACGAGACCAGGCAGTGAGCAATGTCAGATAGTGCAGCACGCTTCGAAATGGGCTGTAGAAACCACGCCTACTCCATCCGTCATAGTTATACTCTGTGCACCGGCAATTTCGGTGACAATTTCAATCTGACAATTTCCTAACCCCGGACTGAGCTCTATTTATAACTATCAAGAGATAAGAAGATATGCAGGATGGGAGTTGAATAAATGCAAATATTTGTAGATATCAGTGGTTCATAATGTTGTGAGAATTCAATATTTACTGTTTTTCGCTATTTTCTAAAGATATATTCACAAGGAAATTTACATGATGTTTTTAGAATGGCTATTATTCTCTATCTCAGGTACGTGGTAATTTTTTACGTAACACGTTACACTGTTGACCCTCCTCTGACATCTGTCCTTTGCCCTACCTATTTGGTGTGATGTGAGGGAAGAATATCGGTCACACTGAAACTTCAACCTGCGTAACCATTCGTTTCTGTTTGCATATAACATTATCTAATTAGGGTTCACAATGTATTAATGGTTGATAATATTAAATGCAATGCCATTGTGCTTTATTTAAGTTTGGTTATACTCTATAAAATGTAGTCATTTGCGGTTCCTTCTTTAAACCACAAAATCACCCTCATTGCTGTTACAAAGACGAGAAATTAAACTTCAATACTCAAAAAAAAAAAAAAAAAAAAAAACCTTTAAATCGGGAATTAAGAGAACCTGTGTCACAGATCCTCTGAATCACTGCAGTGAACATTCGTCTTTTGGGAAGATGATTTAGAAATCCTCGATGATACAAGTGCCTTTCAACATTGGCAGATTTCCCACTTGTGGCGTAAATGAAATGAAATGGAGTTTTATTTATGGATGCTCTTTAACTACTATGGCTCTTAACGTCCTGTTTTATGTTGGATGTGAAAGACAGCTTAATTTTGCTCGGAGGCCTCTTTCTCAGGCAAGAGGTAAATTTTATATGCCGTATATCTACTACACGGGACCAACGGATTACTTCCTTTACGCCCAAAAAATCCAATGCACTCCGCCAGGTTTGAACCCCGACCTTGGAGACAAGAGGTTTCCATGGTAACCACTACACCACAGAGGGCGACGGCGTAAATTAAATGAATATATGCTAATTCATCATATGTAAAGCTATGCTTTGTGTAAAGGAAAGTTTGCGATCGATGTCACTGTGAGTCACATGAATGCAGGCCGGCAGTGTGCGAGTTGTATTAAACACAATATACACACAGATATATATATTATTTGCAGTTATTCATCTCTTAGCATAAATAAACTGATCTTAGGCCTGACATGTTTTCTGATGAAATGTATATTTCCAATTATATATTTTATTTATGTATTTATTTATATGGATTATTAATGTTTTCACATTTATCTGTGTTTAAAGATTTTTCTGCTTTCCCTAGCACGTATGCACACACAATGTACTTAGTACCTAGAGAAGGTGCTGTATTCTACCCAAAAATTTGATATCGCGATTTCACAGGAAATATATGTTTCAAGGTCCCGAGTCAGAAAAAAACATTTTATTAAAAAGGTCCGCGCATGCGCGCGCGCGTGTGTATATGTGTGTGTGTGTCTGTCTGTAGAGAGCATAGCTGGCAAACGAAAAGACCGTTAAATTCCAAACTTAATATTTGTGTACCTTCCAAGAATGTGACACGAATTCAAGGAAATCACCTCACCACAAACAATTCTTTACATGGAAAATTGTCCAAGATATCTTTTTTCTCAAAAATGGCTCTAACGATTTTCATTAAAATGCTATACCAGAGACATTTATATCAGAAATAAAATGTATATTTTAAATTTCCAGGGAATTGCCTCCTAACACGTATATACAATATACGTAGTAGAAAGAGAAGATATTAAATTCCACTCAGAAACTCGATATCGAGATTTCACCGGAAATAAATGTATTGAGTCCCTCTGAATAAAAAAATAAAATAAAAGTAATACAAAAAGCATTTGAAAACGACCGCGTGTGTCTATCTATGGGCAGCAAGCTCAAAAATAGAATCTCGTTGAATACCAATTTTAGTATTTTAGTTCAATATCTTCCAAGGATAGGACACAAAGATTTTCAGCAAAATACCCCAACCCCAAATTAACGTTCACATTAAAAAAAGTTTAAACATGTTGCTTTTCTCCTAAAAGGCTCTAACATTTGGATTAAAATACGGTACATTAAACATATTTGCATGACAAATAAAATGAATATGTTCATTTTTTTGGGTATAGCCACTGAAGACCTCTTCATTCTGGACGACTTCTGAGTATCCTGTAAACTGTAAGAGATAGACAAAAATTTAATGTCTTATACATATATTTTCTAGAGTTAACCATTTTTGAGATTTTATTTGTTTCAGTTTAAAACTACTTAAACTTTTCTCAAAAGGAAGTTCGTTTCCGCTCTTTTGTTTTACTCCTGACATTTCCAAAGAGAACCAAACTGTAACTGTTTCATAAGGTGACAGCTTTTAAATGATTTAACTATGTCTTTAGTCTAGTGTATTCCCTTATTCCCCTTAGTTATAAGTAACAACCCAAAAGCATAATAAGCATAAAAAACATAATAGGCCTTACACCATGTGGTTGCTACCCAGAATATAAATTTGGTAGTCTAAGGATCTGAATGGAACTAATTTTAAAAGCTCAATAAAGCATATTTTTAAATATAAAGCATAAAAGTATAATATGCAAAATAGAGCACAATTCTTAGAAAATGAACTGCATGCTTAAATGCACTATAAACATTCTCGCATCAATAATGGGAAGCTAGGTTTTCAACAATGGAAATTTTAAACGTAATAATAAAAAATATAGCTAGTTCTGTGAGGAACAGGACAATTAACATAATCATCATAGAGTACAAGTTAACGATTTTATGGTCAATACACACTCTGATTCAGAGAGCTGCGCATTCCTAAAACATCAGTAACTGTAATACAAAGGGTTCACGAGTTTCCTATTGACTATTTTGTGGCTGAAAAACGGAAACTTTATGTTCCTTATGCTCAGAGTACTTAATTTTGAGGAAAAAAAAGTCCATTGTGCAGAAACAATTGGAAAGCTTTAAGCATAGATATCGGAAACAAGTGAAGGACAAATTCAACTTCAGACGGTTCTAGCAGTGTACATTACAGTAGAATACCTTTTAAGTTTGGTAGAGTATACATAAATTGAGGAATAATATGAAAGAAATAATAGCAGCATTCACTTCTGCTGATATTCCATTGCATGTCTTTTGTAACCAATTATTTTGTCAGTGAATTGCAACAACTACATGTATGCAGCTGGCTCCTAATGAAACCACTATAAGAAGGTATCTTGCAAACTATGCTGAAGACGATTTACAGAAAACTAAGTTAAAATGCGAGGCAAATTCTGTCTATCTAGTGGTTGATGAAACAAGATATAAAGAATCATAAGGTGTGAATATCTTGTTGCTCTACTGGGTGAAATATCCTGTCTTGTGAAAACAAAATTGTTGAACACTGCGCTGTCAATGTTATAGTAAATTTGATACTTGATACATTAAAGCTTACTGGTGTTCACAGAAGCAATTTTATTTTTTTAATATCAGACAATGCACCATATATGCTTGCTGTTGGCAGACGATTGGTTGGAGTTGCACCTCAGCTTTTACATGTTAGGCTGACGTTTTACATCTTTGAGCTGAAACGATTAGGTTTTTACTAAAATTTGCTGATGAATTCATTGCAGCTGTTAGACATCTTTAGCAAAATCTCCAGCCAGAAGGGAGATGTTGATGGACTGCCTAAAAGAAGCAAGAACATTTGTTTACCTCCAGTTCTTGTAAAACGTGCTGGGGGGAGGGACATGGTTGAAGGTCAGTAAATATCATTGCATGGATTTGAAAGGAGTTAAACAGTGGATTAATTTGGAAGATGGTGAAGGCAGTGCTGCTGTACAAACTTGAAGTGACTGGTTGAAAATAAAGAACTAGTACTTCAACTCAGAGCTATAGCTGAAATTTCGGATGAACTCTGCAATCAAAGGCCTTTTTGAAATTAGGTAATCAAGATGCAACACAGACCTGGCATTTTGTATCCTCAGTTCTTCAGATGGTTCAAAGTTCGCAGCTTGTAAAAATTGGTAGAATATATTAATGATTGTTCATTCTGCTGTAAATTCTTGGAAGGAAGTTCTGAATTTAGTCCAACATTAGCTGTTCCTGAGAAGATTTCTCCATTTTCACTTCAGATGAACTGTAACGTTTCTCTGCCATTGATGTTCCAGAGAAGAAATATCAACATATGGAGCAATGGTATATTGACAAAATTTCTACTCAACTTTTGCCTTATATTTCTGGCAGAAATATTCCATCAAGATGTCTATCTTAAGTAAGCTGGCAGTAAGGACAATTATGGTTCTTCTATCTTCTGCTTCAGTTGAGAGAAGTTTTTCTACTCTCAACTGGATTTGAGCTCTAAATGCTCATCTCTGATGGAAGAAAATTTTCAATCTTACAACTTGCAGTTAATCAAAATCAACTTCAAGAGGGTGGTGTTCATCTGGAGAGTGCGGCTGACAGTGACAAGTATGACTAAATTTTCATTCATTTCATTACTAGATTACTTAGACCCAGTGTGAGTTCATTATAAAACTTTAACTTATTAAGGTATTAAGCTAGTCTATAAACTAACATTAGTCACAAAAAAAAAAAAAGGCTAATGTGTTACACTCATATGACTTTCTCTAGCTGTTCTACAAACTTCTTACATAAGATTATTCTTCTTTCTGCACCTTGCTAATCGAGGTACTCATTAGCGCAATGCTATTATTACTTAGTTCCTTATAAGTAGGAAGAAAATTAGGGAATACACTAGGCTAAACCGATAGTCAAAAGTTTTAAAAGCTATCGTTATGCGATTGTCATTACAAATCGCTTCTTTTCTTGGCCAGGAGTAGAACAAAAGAAAAAGGTACACTTCCGTCTGAGAAAAGTATACGTACTTCACAACTGAAACTAATAACAATGAATACCACAAACATGGTAAGCTCCACGAAAAAAATGTATATGACATAACTTGTGTATTTTAACAAGACCTATATATTTTGTAGAGTAAGTTTTTGTCTATCTCTTACTGTTTACTAGTTATGCCAAATTAAGCAAAATTCATCCAGAATAAACAGGTCTTTAGAAGCTATTCCCAAAAAATTCAATATATGCATTTTATTTGTCAGGTAAATATCATTAATATACGGTATTTTAATCGAAATCATTAGAGCCATTTTTAAGAAAATCAAAATTTTCGAAAAAAGTTCCATGTAAAGGGTAGTTTGGGGTGAGGAGATTTTTCTCAAAATCTTCGTGTCGCATCCCTGGAAGATACTAAACTTAAACACCAAGTTTGGTATTTTATCGACTTTTCGTTTTTGGGTTATCGTGCTTACAGACACACGGACACACACACGGACCTTTTTCTGAAAATACTTTTTTTTTGATACAGGGGGTCCCAAAACATGTATTTCCGGTGAAATCTCGGTATCGAATTTTTGGGTGGAATACAATACTTCTCTATCCCTATGTACATTGTACATACGGGGCCAGAAAAAGTAAAAATCAATTTGATGACATAATAAGCATAAACTGTATCAGACAAATTTAATAGTATAACTATTATGTATTATTTATGTTAAAAATAAAGCACAATAAAGCATAATTTGAAAAAATATAAAGCATAGTTATAAAAAAAATTAATGTAGGTTGCTCAAGTTATAAGTAATTAAGTAATATGGCCAGTTCTACCAATGTTTATCTTGATTAGTATGAAGTAGATTGAAGAACAAACATTTATAAGAATAGCTTGTTTAGAATAGGCAGAGATGGTCATGTGAATGTAGTACATCGTGTTTTCTATTGAGATTCACTGCAACAAAGTTATTTGTTATTTTTTTTGTTCAATAATCTGTCCATTTATTATAATGTTATAATATAAGAAATGTTTTTCCCCATAATGCCATAGTTTTTGTTTTTATTGTCCTAATTTAAATTTATAGTAGACGACGCTTTCATTTATTTTCTTTATTGCTAGTTGCAGTACGTCTTTCTTTTCTGCAAACAAGCTCTGATCATCTTTGCAAATAAAATGGTGTTTAAAATTATATCCTTTATTTTAAATGGTTTCGTTAAAATATTCTGACTGCCGAAATGCATCATCAGTAGGAGGTAGAGGAGACACAGGGCATATCTGTTTAGCTTCCTGAGTTGTTATTATACATTACAAAAGTAAAATCTTTGAGTAAAAGCTTATCAAATATTGCGGAATCCTCTTTTTATGATAATATTTCATAATTTATTTCGCAACACCCTATCAAAAGCCTTTTCATAATCAAACAATAAAATACATGTACCTTGTTAAATTATACTCCCGTTGTTTCTGTATATTCCATAACAAAGATGGCATCTGAGTATGATTATAATGATCATTAATTTAATGTTGTAGCACAATTTTATCTCCCCTCGTTTTGATGCTCGCTCGTACACTGTTGACGACTGTATACGCTCTGAATTCACTGTCAAAAGTGAAGCCTGCAAATCAGCCTTTCGGTGACGCGCCAAGAATGTCCAAGAAGTAAGAGTCATTGTTACACGTGTACGTGTAATACAACATTTTTCTGCTAGAAGTTGTGTGCTGGGATACTAGAAGACAAGGCATTCGCTGACATGACATAAACACACTTATCTTAAGAATAGCAGGGTCTTTATTAATCTGATAACCATCTATACCTGATATAGCCCTATTATTTTTGTCTTTTGCAGACTTTTCCCTTTAATCTTTTCCATACATTTCCCATCAGTCTTTATTCTGTTCTTATTCTCCTTCATCGCTGTCACTGTATCCTTGGATTACAAAACTTTCTATAACATTTTCAAATAGGCCATTTTCTTCAATATATTTTGTCTTCCAACTTTATAACCTGCTGACAGGCATTTCGCCGCTTTTCCACGTTAATGCCATCAACACGCTCTTGGCAAAGTTAAATAACCTAATTTAAAATGCATGTAATGACCAGCTGTCCATTGCTTTACAACAGCTCAGATAAGCTCTGGAGTCGACTAGTGAACGCCGAGCGAGACGGTCGTGTCTGGCCGCTCTGCTTTGTTTACCTGTACTAGTGCTTCCTTGTGTTGTGCAGTTCGCTGTGTTCGCTCTTCTAGTGTGTTTCATTTTTGTGTTTAATTTTTTTTTAAACTATTATCATGGCTCTCCAGCCGGACAATACCGGCAAGATCTTACATTCTGCTATAAATGTGGTATATAACGATACCACGTGTCAGGATAATTTCACTTCTACAACACATGTTTCACCATCCAGTCAACACTACCCACATCAACCGTCGACTTCTGCATTACAACACACTTTATTTTCTACTTCTGGGTTACCTGCAGATAATGCTGTAAGTACATCTATACTACGGCCATCCCAGCTACAATTAAGTCGGCCGCTTAATTCAGTTGACAACACTGTCCAGCAAGATGATGATACGATGACTGACTTTGCCCCATCGGACTGTTTAGGTCGCGACCAACGTTCGCAGCTCTCTCACTCTGAAAGCTCCCATCAGAACAAACGCCGCTGCACTGACCCCCCTTCCCAACAACCTCCTGCATCTCGCTATGCGTACACAATTCCTACCTCTAACCGTTTTTATCCTTTAAGTGAAACTGCTGATCCAGAAAGTACTGATACTGTATCCAGCTCTCAAAAAGAGAAAATTCCTCCTATTTGTGTTCGCAATGTTCACAATTATCAATTATTTTTGCAAGACATTAAGAAATGTGTGCTATCTGAATTTCATACTGAGCTTCGAGGGGCTATTCTTAAAGTTTATGCTACGACTACCACTGACTTTCGATGTCTTACATCTTATTTCACCTCCATTAACCAGGAGTATTATACTTTTGGCAACCCGTCGGACAAACTGTTCTCCGTTGTCATACGCAACATACCATGCTCGCTCAGTGATCAAGAGCTTTACGACGAACTCTGTGTGTTGAACTTTCCTGTTCGTAAAGTTACCCGTTTGCTTCGCAAAAACAAGGAACCCATTCCCATCTGTGCTGTAGACCTCGTGAATAATGACGCCGGTAGAAATATCTTAAATCTTTCCCGACTGCTGTACAGTGTGGTGAAAGTTGAACATCGACGTCAGAATACAGAACTGCCCCAGTGTACTAATTGCCAAAACTATGGTCACACCAAGAACTATTGTCATCTAGGGCCCCGCTGCGTTCGCTGTATCGGCAGCCATCATTTCTCTAAGTGCACAAAACCATCTACTACACCGGCTCAGTGTGTTCACTGTGAACAGGACCACCCAGCAAGCTATCGTGGCTGTCCTCATTACTTAAAGCTGAAGGAACGTCAGTCTCGGCACTCCCAGCAGACGGCAGCACCTACACACCACAGTTCAGAGAGGCCACCCTCGCCTTCTCTTCAACAGCGCCCATAACAACAACAACAGCAGCAACCACAACGTCCACAGAGTCCTTCATCACCTTATGTATCTACAAGGCCCTCTCGGGCTTATTCTCATGTATTGAGTGGTCGTTCTCCTGCCTTCCAAGACCGTCCTTCCGCCTCTTTACCGGAGGCTCCAACCTCCACAGCTCCGTCTTGGGCTTTTCTTAAAGATCTGCTTGCACAGCTTGGTACATTTCTCCGCACATTGTTTTCTCCGGTTCTGCCGCAAATGATGCAGCTTCTTCGCTCCCTACTCTCTCCTGTGTTTTCTGATGGCCAACCGTGATCTATTGTCTCTACGTCAGCTCACACTCCTAAACTGGAACTCTAACGGCCTACGTGCCAAACGCTCCTCCTTTATTGCCTTTCTCACTCAGCACAATGTTGATATTGCTTGTGTTACGGAGACTCATTTTCTTCCCAATGAGACCTTCACTATTCCTGGCTATCTTATTTACCGGCAGGACCGCGAGGCAGAAAAGGCATCTGGTGGTGTTGCTCTTTTCATTAGACGTTCTCTGCGCCACAGCGAGATCTTTCTTCCACACGTGCCCAGTCTGGAGGTGGTGGGTATTAAACTTCACAGTGCAAATGATAGTGATCTCGTCATTCTCAGCGCCTACAAACCGCCCAATCGCCGGCTGAATACTACTTATCTCTCACTCCTCTTTCCTTTGGGGAACAGTACTCTTCTTTTGGGCGACCTTAACTGCAAGCACTCCTCCTGGGGGTGCCGATCCACCAATCCGAATGGTCGGCTTTTGTTTACGGCTCTACACACCTATGGTCTTTCGATATTGGCGCCTGCGGATCCTACTTATTACTCTTCAAACCCCTTAAATGCTCCTGATATTCTTGACATCGGTGTGCATCGCAATCTTCACCTTCCTACCTTCGTTTCCTCCCTGGGAGAACTTGACTCTGATCACTGCCCGGTGATTGTCACCTTTCAACTTCCACCTGCCTTGCTCCCACCGATTCCCAGACTCATAAATGGATATGTACATTGGGATAAATTTCAGTCTCATCTGGATGCGACACTCTGCAACTCTTATCAACTCACCACAACCCTTGATGTTGACTTTTGCACTACAGCACCTTACTGACACCATATGCCGTTGTGTCCGTCTTTCCACTTCTCCCAATGTGCGACCTTATTCTCCACCTTCCTTACCCCTCTTCATTTTAAATCTTCTCCGAGAAAAGCATCAAGTTCGTCGACAGTGGCAACGAGACATACAACCCTGGCTCCGTAGGAAGCTTAACGGTCTCATTCGACGGGTGAAGCTGGAGTTGGAGCGACATCGGCTTCAGTCCTATGAGCGCTATCTGGCATCACTCTCTCCTCACGACCATTCACTTTGGGCACCACCAAACGTGTTCTCCGTGAGCCGACTGTTATGCCGGCGCTCTTTGCAAGCGGAAGACTTGTCACAGATATTGCTACCAAGTGTGATATTCTGGCCGATCATTTTGAGCGGGTGTTCACTCTCCCTCTGCCAGCCGCAGATGTTGCTGCAGTAGAACAGGAATTAACTACTCATCGCACTCGCCCTACAGTTCATCAAAGGATTTCTTTTACTAGCCCGCGGGAACTGTCTTCTCTGGTTCGCGCTTTCCCACTTAAGAAATCTCCTGGACACGACTTGATTCCCAACATTGTTCTCAAGAAACTCTCCAAGAAAGCTCTTGCCTATTTGTCATCCCTCCTAAATGCCTGTCTACGCCTCGGCTATTTTCCTCGCTCATGTCGCGGTATTCCATAAGCCCAATAAACCAAAGCACCTACCAGACAGCTATCGTCCAATTAGTCTGTTGCCTACCTTCTCCAAGCTGTTTGAAAAAGTGATCCATCGCCGTCTACTCTCTTACCTTACTCATAACCACGTTATTCCGCCATTCCAATTTGGGTTTCGCTACAAACATTCCACTGCACATCAGCTTTTGCGTTTAACCCAGTCAATTGTCCATGGATTTGAAGCCCGTCAATATACCACGGCAGTCTTTCTAGATGTGGCGCAGGCGTTCGATAAAGTTTGGCACGCTGGCTTGCTTCTCAAGTTACACCGCAGCGGTATTCCTCATTATTTATTGTTCTTACTAGAGAGTTTCCTATCTGACCGCAGCTTTTCAGTGCGTATTGGCGGTTTCCTTTCCTCTCCACGCACTATTACCGCCGGTGTCCCACAAGGCTCTATCTTGGCCCCCACACTATTCAGTATCTACACTTCTGATATTCCAGATTTGGCCCCGACTTCTTTAGCTCTCTATGCTGATGACACCGTTCTCTACTATTGTCATTCTAATCCTCAACACGCCTATCAAGTGGTACAACACTCCTTGGATCGCCTCACTCAGTGGTGCAACACTTGGCGAATCTCTTTGAACCCTCAGAAGACTGAGGCTAAGATTTTCACTCTACGTCGCTATCCTGATCTTCTTCCGTTGTGTATTTATGGTAACGATGTGTCTTGGCTACCTGTTCCTGTTCCAGTCAAGTATCTTGGGGTGCTTATGGACACTCGACTGACTTGGCGCGCTCACATCGATCGCCTCATTTCCCTGGCTTCCGGACGGCTTTCCAAACTCTCGCCATTGCTACATCGTCGTACCACTCTTGGATTGGAGTCCTCCGTATTACTCTACAAGTCCCTCGTTCGTCCGCTTATCACCTATGCCTGCCAGGTGTGGGGAGCCGCCCACACAAGCCATCTACGTCGTCTCCAAGTCATTCAGCACCGCTTTATGCGCATCGCTACCAACGCTCCTTGGTTTATTCGTAATCAGCAGCTCCATCACGAACTGGGACTCTTACCTCTTCACGACTTTATTCGGAGGATCGCCCGTCGTTTCTTTTCCACATTGAAGGATGTTCCTGGAGCAGTGCACTATCACATAGGCGTTCGTACGCGCCAGCCAACCCGCTTGAAGAGAAGACTACCGCAAGACCTACTTCTGAGTGATCCCTCTGATTCTAACTCTAGTGATTGATATGCTCTTTTACCTCTTGTATGCTGCGTCTTATACCTGATGTTCATTTATAACATACTGTAGATATGGGGTGGCCTGTAAGCCTCCTCTAAATGTTATTGTCATTGCCCTGTATGTTATCACTGATCTGTAAAGCATTGTACTGCTGATCGATCAAAAATAAATAATAAAAAAAAATAAAAAAAAGATAAGCTCTATTGGATTAAGATCTGGTAAATAGGGTGGCAATCTGAGAACACTGTGCTCATACATGGCCAATAAACGGTGAATAACATACTTTTTCTGAATAGTTTGAGGGCTTTAACCTAATTAACTTAAACGTTGGCATCCTATCATGAAATACTATGTTCTTTGCGCAAGCAAGTTCTGCATTTTACTTATGATAGCTGACGTTGAGGTCTTTTCCAACCGCACATTATGTTATGATGGGCTATCAATCATTAAAATATGTTTGAGAGACAAATTACGAATTAATAAAATGTTTCCAATAACCATTTTTTGTGATATTTTCCATTCAATTCGTGGTGGTAATCGCCTGCGTTTTTGTTTGACTTGTACTTTAAAATTCCCCAAAGTAAAAATCCAGTTTTACTAAGAAATGCCTGTTCTTTGCATTATTTTTCTTCCTTGAAACTTCTCTTATAGTTTTTTTCAGGCAGTTTAGATGTAACACTTGCACTTTCTCAGTGGGATTAATGACTTATTAATATTAGGGTTTTTTTACAGGTAAAAGAACCTTTCTTGAGGACGGAAGGCAAACGTGTGAAAGCAATTCCTCTAGCAACGGAAACTCCAGCTCCAGGATCAAGTGCTATGATTACTGGATGGGGTATGGTGTCAGTTAATGGTAGCGGCTCTGAAGTTCTAGTCAAAGCCAAGGTGTTCATCATGGACCACATTATCTGTCAGTTCCAATATCCTCATCGTGTAATAACGGAAGATATGCTGTGTGCAGCTGCCTTTAAGACTGGCAAAGATTCCTGCCAAGGTGACTCTGGAGGACCCCTTGTAGTTAACCGCACACTCGCTGGCATTATATCCTGGGCCCAAGGCTGTGGAGCGGAACATAAACCAGGGGTGAACGCGAATGTGGCGTTTCTTAGACCATGGATTAAAAGGACAATGAGAGAAAATCGTAAAAATAATACTATAACACCACGCCTTTTATTCCAATAATTCACAACACAATCTGTATATACAATGAAAACAAAATAAATATGTTCCGGATGCTTAGTAATATAATTTATTTATATTCTATTACGGAAAGGGATAAATACAAACGATGAGACTATCAAGCAAAATAACAACATATTTTAGCGTTCCTAATAAAAGGGTAAGTTTCACACCTAACACTAAGCAAGCTAGGGGATAATAGGTTAGAGCAGAATAAATATTCGCTGGCTACAAGAGGGGAGGTAGTGATCTCCGCGAGTACGGTGATCAAGGGACGTGTAACTGAAGCAAGGATTTTGCGATATGGCCATAAAATAAAAATACTTAGAAAAGCGGAGAAACACAGATCCATAGTCATAACGTGGAGGACGCAGAGTTACTACTGGATTCTGAAATCTAGCCCTTCCATAACATTCATCTTGTAAGCGTATATTGTTGGTTAGTACATATCATAAACTGATCCCGTGACAATCGGCTGAGGTTTGTATAGTAGAGATGATAGAGTTGCCACTATCCGCCGCCGACCTAATTTTATAAGCTTAAATAACTATAACGCTCCTTATATCAGCTTATTTCAATTACTCCTGGTCATGTGTACAATGTCGGGAGCGTATTCATTATGGGTTGCTCGAACTAGCACAACTTTGCTTCGTTATTATAATATATCCAATTAACACAATATAGTCATACTTTAAATCACCCTCCGCGGTGTAATGGTTACCATGCTGACTTCATATACTTAAGATCGCGGGTTCAAACCCGGCGGAGGACGACGGATTTTTTCGGGTGTAAAAATCCTTAGCATGGCTTCCTTCGGAAGCGAAGTAAAGCCGTAGGTCCAGTGTCGTAGATTTACGGCACGTAAAAGAACCTCAAGCCGATAGAGAGGTCTCTGAGCAAAATTAAGCGGTCTTTCATACGCAGTATACAATGGGACGCTGAGAACCACAACAGTTAAAGAGCGTCCATGAATAAAACATCATTTCATTTTTTTTTTTTTTTTTTTTTTTGGATGCTTTAAAGTTGCAATATTCCTGATCAAGAGTTATTGATTCGATTTCACGGCGATCAACGGTAACTTGTAGTGCATCGATGACGCTAAAAGTTTATCGAGGATTTTACCATAGTCAAATCTACTTGATGTAAAAAATAACATAATTAATTAATGCGCGATACGTGTAAAACAAAACAAAAAAGTCATTACATAACTATTACCCTAAGGGGACACGTTAGTAAGATTCACAAAAAGCATATTTTTCAAAAATTAGGCCATTGTAATGTATATATTTATAGAGAGTCCCCACCGAATTTTATAGCAGAATTATTATTCTATGTGGGTTTTAAAATTTAAAGAGCCCAAGGCTGCACAAAACATACAACTCCCCGTTTTAAAAATGCTTTCTCTGAGCACATTTCTTCCATTTTTTTGCATGTAAATGTTTGGAAATTATATTATTTAGTGAAAAATAATGTATTTTGATTATGTACAAGGGAGGATGGGCTCAAGTGTGTTAAACATTACAAAAAAAATCTGATGTGTTCCATTCACATCACTTTCTCTACCTCTCTGCAACAAATTATTCTTAAAAAGTTTATGCTTCTATTTACTTCATGCTAATCGAGAAAAAAATTAGCACAAATAGATTTATTACTTGTAAGCAGAAGGGAAATAAGGGAGTATTATAGGCTAAACTAGTAATCAAAAGCTGGTTGCTATGTGACTGAAAATTCTTTGTTTGTATGGTCAGGAGTTGACAAATTCCTGTATGAGAAAAGTATAAGTTTTTCATAGCTGAAAACAAAAACAAGGAATATGTCAAAAACGATCAACTCCACGAAAAAAATGTATATAAGATAAATTGTGCGTTTTAAGGTGCTTTACATTTTCTGTGTGTAAGTTTTTCTCCATCTCTTACGGTTTAGCAGTTATGCAAAAATCCATGAAATTCATCCAGAATAAAGTAGTCTTCAGATGGTTTTCCCAGAAAATTCAAGGTATACATTTTATTTGTCGTGTAAATATCTTTAATATACGAAATCCTAACCAAAATCGTTAGAGCCATTTTTGAGAAAATGATTTTTCTCAAAATCTTCATGTCGCATCCCTGGAAGATACTAAATTTAAATACCAAGTTTGGTATTTTACCGAATTTTTGTTTTTGTGTTATCGTGTTCACAGACACACGGACACACACACACACGGACCTTTTTCCGAAAATGCTTTTTTAGATAAAGGGGACCCTAAAACATATACTTCCGGTGAAATCTCGGTATCGAATTTTTGGGTGGAGTGCAATACCTTCTGTATACACAATGTACATAGTGCGTATAGAGAAAGTAAAAATACATGCTGAATTTAAATTAAAGTGTTCGCGCACGAGTATACCGTGTTTCATATTTTCTTAAATTACAGTACGTATTAATAGCATGCTTCCGTGAAGTAAAACAGTTTTCACATTTTTACCTGTATTGTGTTATAAAACGCGTTAGTTTTTGACTTCCTTGAATAGGTAGGAAATTTGTTTAAAATCCCTTAAAAAAGACTAAAACTGCATTTATAAAAAGCTAATAATCCGGACCGTGATACTAACTCAAGATGAATCATCGTTTAACAGTACAAAAACGTTCACAGTAAACGGTTTAATTCAGTGATATTAATCGTTAATGGCACACCTATACTTTGTGTTACTATGTATAAACAAGTCCAAATTACAACTGAAAACAGAATTACTCCTTGTAACAAACATTTCTTAGGAGTAGTAAAATACATACACACTCATATGTAATAAAAGCGGAGACCACGTACACATATCTGCAGATTCTGTTATACCACATTTCGTTTTTAACCATTTTCCTAGTGTGGGTTATTTAAATATCATCTTTATTCTGGTAGACTACTTAAATCTTCAATCATTTAAACAGATGATACATAGGATACGTTACAGGACTGATTATGCGAGTTTCTGCGCATCACACCGCAGTCTTGTTATTAACGAGACTAATGAGTGTTGCGTGTAATCGAGACTCTCTTGGTGAAGCTCCTCATGCTAGTTATGCGTTCAGCTGTGAGAGGCGCGCTTAGCGGCAGCGAGAAACGAGCGAGATTGAAAGCTGATTTGATCGGCTCTCCAACTGACAGAAGGAACAGACTTAAAAAGCGACTTTATATTGTTAAACTGAAATATTAATTCTTCTTTTATTTGCCTTCTTTATTTCCATCACTAAAAATAAAATATATCGATAATTCACTGCCCCTATGACCGTAGTTCTTTAACTTTTCTGTGGAAATGAACTTCGGTAGATCTTTAAAACATAAAATTTTCCTTTATTTACCATTTTTGGCTAAAACTAGTTCTTTAGTTATTATTGGTTGTCAGATATTATGTTTTAATTTGTGTATTGAGATACATTTTTAGGATACGCTAGCAACTGCACAAACCTGGCGCGTGTTCAGAGTACAGTGCGGAAATACTAGCGTTTTGCTGAAGCATGTTTCGTGGCCAGCCGCCATCTTGTGGCAGCATACGTTACCATATACCAACATCTGTCAAATTATTTGACAGTTAATTAATCAAATTAGTTGTTTTTTAAAGTTTTTGAAGTAAAAAACAAGGAACAATGGAAGAAGATAAACCTCTAGTTGAAGAAATGTTAATAATAATCATATTTTTTGGCCTATCAGAAGTTATTATTGATAAACTGGTATTATTTCAGTAAACTTCGTGGCAAAAGCATAGCTTAATTTTGTTCTAATTTCTTGGTCTAAAACTATTGTTAATGTAGCAAAAAGTTGTACCATATACAACAGATTGGTTTAAAACTTTAGTAGAATGAGTGACATTAATCAAGAATTTCGGCCGAGGAATATTGCGATAATGAGCATTACATTTCAAGTCCGAGGAACACGTCCCCTATTCTAACGGTTCTAGTATCATAAGCACATAATTTGATAGTAATTATTTATCACGATAGCTGCTAAATGCGGGAATTACCAAGAGGTTTCTTATAACGCAGTAGGTTGCCAATTTTGTCTGCGAATTGCCTTCATCCAAGCTTCTAAACAGCCTTGCCGAGTTCGAAATCTAAAATCTAACAAGCAACAAAAAGTCGTTCTGTTGGTAATGTATAACATATTTCGCTAAGTATACGACCGAAAAATCACTTAAATTAGTACACTAATCTATGTTTTGCAACACATTTCCCTTTCCTTATTTTTGCTTCTGCTATTCAAGAAACTTCAACCAAATACCATACACGTATTGTCCTTGTACTGGTTTAAAACTTACAGTATACATTTTCTGCTTAATTGAACATTTGACACCACACTTCAATAAATAAATTGAAACACATTTCCCTTTCCTTGTTTTTGCTTCTGCTCTTCGAGAAACCACAACCAAACAGTACACACCATTGACCATTATATTAATTTAAACTTACAGTCTAAATTTACTGCTTAATTGAATATTTAACACCACAAAATCTTATTTTTGGGTTCACATTTAACCCACACAAGGTGTACACATCTCAAAAGTGTAATGTCTAAAAATGGCGACTTGGCAAAAACATGCTTCTCCAACCTCAATGCATAAGGATAGGGCATTTCCGATCTAATTTCCCTATATCTGTTGTTGAGAGAGATGAGGCATATTGGCATATATTGGCATATATACCATTATAATAAAGTAGTTGGTTAATTGATCAATAAGGTGTTAGCATTACCCGGATAGTAAGTATTTACGAAGGTAAGTCGCCATTAAGGTAGTTTTCTGGTTGGTTTAACCCAGTAAAACACATATAATCAGTTTGAAGATTAGCTGGTATACTGGTATGTCGTCACCGTAGCTCAATGATTAGAGTAACCGCACGGAGAGCGGGAGAACGTTGTTCAAATCCCGGCTGTGGCATTGACTTTTTCAACTGGGTCTTCTTCTTCTTCTTCTTCTTCTAATAATAATAATAATAATAATAATAATAATAATAATAATAATAATAATAATAATAGTAATAATGTTTGCTTGTTGATTTATTGTAATTATTTTCCAAAGCACACATTACCCTTTCTCTAAACATATAGTTTCCTCAATAAATACATTTCATTAATTATACAACATGTACTAAAATACTCTGAACAAGATAAAATATTTTAGACATGTTAATTAGGTTTAGTAAATACAAAATGAGGTTTAGTAACTATAAAAGCCAAATAGGTTAACTCTTTACACTCACTTACAAAAAGTAACTCTTAACTTTGGCACTTTGTGCAGCTACATCTACGGTAGGTAAAGTTTAGGCAAAGTCGTAGTGGTTATCTTTAAGAAAGCCCTGTTCCCGACTGTTTAAAGACTAGCTTTGGTTTCATTGCATCTAAAACATTTGTCAAGTGAAGCAAGACCAGAATGTTAGTCTTTGTTGAGGACTTTGTGAAGGCTATAACAAGAGAGACATTTCGCAAGTCCAGATAAACCACCACTTGTCAAATGCCAGTTTCGTTAACAAAACAGTTGACAGCAGAAAATCCTGTGTATTGAGGTTAGGGAAACACATCTGTTGAATCAAAGACACAATTTCCTTTCCCGGCCTTGTATATAAGATCAAACGCCACAAGACATAACACTAAAGATCAAACGACAATCTTTAGACAAAGAAGAAGCCAAATCTCTAAAAGCACCTTTGAAAGGTTAACGCACTATGTTGCCGAGGTGTTTGGTTTTAGTAAATTCGGTTCATAATAAAGCGCTTTCAGCAACTAGAGAATGATAGGTTCAAGTAGTCTAGATCTGTCTTCACTCGCGTTAAAAATGCGTTGGATTCACATGGCGTTCTACTTTCATTTCTCTAAAAAAAATACTTTCTCTACACGTATTATAAACATAGTATATAGAGAACGTATTGTAATGCACCCAAAAATTCAATACCGACATTTCATCGGAAATACATGTTTTGGGTCCGCCTAAATTCAAAATAAAGGAGTTTTAGAAAAAGGTTTGTATGTGTACTTATGTGTGTGTGAGTGTGTGTTCGTGGACAGCACACTTCAAAAACGAAAAGACTGTTAAATACAAAACTTCGTATTTAAGTTTGGTATCTTCCAAGGATGTGACACGAAGGTTTTCAAGAAATCCCCCCACTCCCAACTAAACTTTACATGGAACTTTTTTTCAAAAATTTCGATTTTCTCAAAAATGACTCTAAAGGTATTGATTAAAATATCGTATATTAAAGATATTTACTTGACAAATAAAATGCATATCTTGAATTTTCTGGGAATAGCCTTTGAAGACTACTTTAATCTGAATGAATTTTACGGAATTTTGCATAATTGGTAAACCGTAAGAGATAGACAAAAGATAACTTAACAGAAAATGTAGAGCACGTTAAAACACACAATTTATGTTATATACATTTTTTTGTGGAGCTGATCATTTTTAAGATACTCCTTGTTTTTGGTTTCAGTTTTAAAATACTTATACGGGAATTTGTCAACTCCTATCCATTCAAACAAAGTGACTTCAGTTACATTGCAATCAGCTTTTGGCTATCAGTTTAACCTATGGTACTTCCTTATTTCCCCTCTATTTACAAGGAAGCAAGTAATAAGACTATTTCTGCTATCTTTTTCTCGATTATCACGAAGTAAATAAGAAGCATATGCTTTTTAACAATAATTTGTTACAGAGATGTAGAAAAAGTCATGTGAATGGGACACATCAGATTTTTATTTTCTCTAGCACATATGTACAATGTACTAGGGTAGTTCAATAAATCTTTAGGAAATCAAGAAATTACAATTGTAGCATCGAAAAAAGTTTGTATTTAGTAACCTTGTTTCTTATTAGATGACACTTAAAGTTTCAGCTATATCCATCGCGTGATTTCGTTGCAATAGGCGATTGAATCAACAAACTTGTGCTTCTTTAGAAAGTGGAAGAAACGAGTTTCATGTGATGAATAAACACTTCTATTTAAAAGGCTTAACACCGAAAGAGATAAAAGCCGAGTTGGCTGAAGTTCATTACGTATGTGCTCCTGCATTTTCAGAAATCTACAATTTGATAAATAAATTTAAACGTGGTCTTACATCCACAAATAATGATAATCGTTCCGAACGTGCCATTATAAATGACTTCCTCCGAAATGATTGACAAAATCCAGGATATCGTTTTGAGTGATTGGCGAATCGAAGTTCTCGACAGATAGGCATATCATAAGGTACAGTGTTCTCAATTTTTCACAAAAAATTAGGTCTGACAAAGGCCTCGGCAAGATGGTCTCACGTGATCGAGACAAGTTTTGTGTCGATACGTAACTGTGAATGAAATATAAATACATACTTCACTCCAGAGACAAAAGTACAGTCGAAACAGTGGGTCTTTAAAGGCAAACAGGCTCTGAAGAAGACCAAGGTAGAGAAATCTGTAGACAAAGTGATGGCCTCGGTTTTTTGGGATGCACGCGAAATCGTCTACGTTGAGTACTTGCAGAAAAGAAGAACGATAATTGGATAGTATTATGCAATGTAATTGCATGGGAGAAATCAAGAAAAACGCCCTCATCTGCCAAAGAAAAAGATTCTCTTCCATCAAGACAATCCAAGGGAGCACACTTGCGCAGTTTCAATGGCAAAAATTATAGAATTAAGGTTCAAATTACTATAACATCTGGCGTATTTCTCAGATTTTCCCCCAGTGACGTTTTTTCTTCAAACTTGAAAAAGTGGTTATGTGGAAAACGATTCACGTCTAACGAAGAGGTCATCTAAAAAAAAAAATGCCTATTTTGAAGATCTTCCAAAATCCTACTTTTTGGAAGGATTAAAACAGTTGGGAAAAATGCATCGAACTAAAAGTAGGTTATGTTGGAAAAAAGCAACCAAAATTATTTGTTTTTCGATCTTTTTCTAAGGACGCCCCTCGTACATAGTAAATAGATATTACACCCAAAAATTCGATACCGGAATTTCACCGGAAATATATGTCTTGCATCTTCTGTATCCAAAACAGACATTTTTAAAAAGGTCAGTCTTTGTGTCTGTGTGTGGAGAGCATAACTCAAAAACGAAAATTCCGTTAAATATCAAACTTGGTATTTAAGTTCAGTATCTTCCAATATTTTGGAGAACGTAAATTACTTTGCCAATCCAGTGCAAAAAGAACTATGCTCGGAAAAAGAGAGGGTCTCGTTGTAAAGGACAGGGAAAACTGTTCCGGTACCAAAATAAAGAGCTCCATTTTGCTATTGGCCACACTTCGCACACAAATTTGTAATGAAACTATTTTTGTAACGTTTAATCTGGATTGTAATGAAGTGGATAGAAAATAAGTTTTTAAAAGTATTGTGTTGAAATTCTTCTACAATTGCTATTATTAATATCATCACAAAATGCATCATCAACATCAACTTCACAGCATAGGCCTTCTGGCCTATTCCGGTACTTTATTACACCGCCTTTGGGTGCATATTTCGAGACTCTTTTGGGTATTCGACTCTCTTCCATTCTATATAAATACTGAATCCATTTTGTTGTGTACGTTTTAACTTTAATTAGGAGGGGAGTAATTTGAATTCTTTACGTATATCTTAACTTCTAATACGGGATTTTTAATGAACACCTTTTAACTGCTCTTAGAAATGTCATTTGTAATGTCTTTAATTCTGCTTTTGTCCTTTTTACTCAGCATCCAATATTCACTAGCATACAACCCAAAGGCCATTGTTTTATAAAAGTTTAATTGGATATGCTATCTTGTTTTGTTTTATTTCTTGTGCTCCCCTAATTCTTCTACCATACCTATGAAAATTCCAGATTTTTATTTGTACATCTTTAACACAATTGTAGCAAATGTGGTTTTCAAGACAGTTAAAATATGAAACTTTCTTCAATGTCATGTCATCTATTATCATTTTTAATCTAATTGAATCTTTAATCTTAAAGTCCATAACTTGGTGTTTAACTTTCTCTAGCCTGTATGTACAATGTATTAGTAAAGACATTGTAATCCACCCAAAAATTCGATGTCGTGATTTCACCGTAAATATATTTTGAGTTCGAAACAATTTTTTTAGAAAAAATATCCGCGCGCGAGTGTGTGTGTGTGTGTGTGTGTGTGTGTGTGTGTGTGTATGTGTCTGCAAAAACTAAGCGGCCGTTAAATACCAAACTTGTTATTAAAGTTCAGTATCCTCCAAATTTGCGACACGAAGATTTTTAAAAAACTCCCCCATCCCCAACTACCCTTTACTGGACAATTTTGGGAAATTTTGATTTTTTTAAAAACGGCTCAAACGATTTCGATTAAAACACCGTATATTAAAGATATTTAAATAAGGAATAAACTGTATATTTTCATCTTTCTGGGAATAGCCTTTGAGGACAACTTCATTCTGAATTAATTTTGTTAAATTTTGCATAACTGGTAAACCTTATGAGATACACAAAATCTTAATACACATAAAATGTAGATCTCGGCAAAACACATCATTTATGACATATACGTTTTTTCGTGCTGTTTACCTATTCCTTGTTATTGGTTTCAGTTTTAAAATACTTAAAACTTTTCTCATACAGGAACTTATCAACTCCTGATCATGTAAAGAAACGGATTTCATTAACATAGCAACCAGCTTTTAAAAAATCTGATTATCGTTTCTGCCTAGTGTATTCCCTTGTTTACCATCTACTTAGAAGGAAGCATATTTCTATCTCAATTAGTATGAAGCAAATAAAAGAGTAAGCTTTTTAACAATAATTTATTACAGAGATGTAGAGAAAGCCATGTAAATGAAACAAATAAGATTTTTTCTGTTGATCTTTTACAATTATATATACTACATTAATAAATTTGATGTGTTTCATTCACATGACCTTTTCTACATCTCTGCAACAAATTATTGTTAAAAAGCTTATGTTTTTATTTGCTTCATGCTAATCGAGAAAAAATTAGTAGAAATAGTCTTATTGCTTGCTTCCTTGCAAGTGGAAGGGAAATAAGAGAGTAGCTTGGGCTAAGGTATTAGGCAAAAGCTGGTTGCCATGTGACTGAAGTTCCTTTGTCTCTATGGACAGGAGTTGACATATTCCCGTATGGGAACAGTATAAGTTTTTTAAAGCTGAAATTAATAACAAGGAATATCTCGAAAACGATCAACTTCACGAAAAAAATGTATATAACATAAATTGTATGCTTTAACGTGCTCTACGTTTTTGTGAAGTAAGTTTTTGTCTATCTTTTAAGGATTACCAGTTATGCAAAATTCAGTGAAATTCATTCAGAATAAAGAGGTCTTTAAAGGTTATGCCCACAAATTTATGATATACATTTTATTTGAGATATAAGTATCTTTAATATAGGTACGGTATTTTAATCAAAATCGTTAAAGCCAATTTTGAGAAAATCAAAAATTTCGAAGCTTTTTCTATGTAAAGGGTATTTTGGGGTGGGAGAATTTTTTAAACCTTTGTGTCGCCATCCCTGGAAGATACTAAACTTAATTACCAAGATTTGTATTTTACCGACTTCTCGTTTTTGAGTTAATGTGATCACAGACACACGGACACACACATGGAGCTTTTTCTGAAAATACCTTTTATGGATACACGGGACCCTAAAATGTATATTTCCGTGTAAATCTCGGTAGCGAATTTTTGGATGAAATGCAATATCTTCTATATATAGTAACTAGTAGCCAAGCAAAAACAACAATCTTTATTAGCATGAAAATTGAATTGAAGCGTCGTTATGGTCGTTACCAACACCTAAAAATAAAATATCCTTTATCTTCGTATACCTTAACGAAAATAAACAATTCGAGGGATTTTTTAATCTAGTTGATATTTAACAATTATATTTCTTTGATGTTTTATTTAATTTATAAATATTATATTGAAACTCGTCTGCCCTCTCGGCAACAAGTACCTGATCGCATACAAAATTGCGTTCACAAAGTAGTTTTTTTTTTTTTGCGATTTCTACTCTTCTGAAAGCAGATTGATTCCACTAAGTAATTATTTCCTTTAAATTTATGTTAAATATTGTTGTCGACAAGCTAAAACCCTCTCTCACTGCTTGATTTATGGATGTGAATTTTCCGCTTATTTTACATCCAGTATTAATACACCTTAATGTAAGGCCATAAATATGTTTACTTTCTCTACTCGTAAGTAGTGTATAGAGAAAACACCCAAAAATTCGATCCGGAGATTTCACCGAAAATATATGTTTTGGGACCCCCTGAATCCAATAAAAGCATTTTTAGAAAAATGTTCGTATGAGTCTGAAGATGGAGCACCGGTGGAATGCGATGGTGGGGGAAACCGGAGAACCGAGATAAAACCCGCCCCTGCACTTTTTTGTCCACCACAAATCTCACATGCAGTCGCTTGGGATCGAATCTTGGCCATCTAGGTGAGAAGCGAGTGGTCTAACCATTCGGCCACGGTGCGGCCATGCGTGTGTGTGTGTGTGTGTGTGTAGCATAGCAAACTTGGTATTTTAGTTCAGTATCTTCCAAGGTAGCGACACGAATATTTTCAAGAAAATCCCCCCACCCCAACTACCCTTTACATGGAAACATTTTTGAAAAATTTTATTTTCTCAAAAGTGGTTCAAATTATTTTAATTTAAATATCGTGCATTAAAGATATTTACATGCAAAATAAAATGAATATTTTTGATTATTCTGGGAATAGCTTCTTTATTCATCTTTATTTTGATTGAATTTTGCATAACTGGTTAACCGCAAGAGATATAAAAAACTTAACAAAGAGCAAATATAGAACTCATTAAAACATAACATTTATATCATATACATTTTTTTCGTGGAGTTGATCGTTTTTGAGATATTCCTTGTTATTGGTTTCAGTTTTAAAATACTATAACTTTTCTAATGCGGATATTTGTCAACTCCTGTCCATACAACAAAGGGACTTCAGTCACATAGCAACCAGTTTTTGATTATTACTTTATCCTATATTATTCCCTTATTTTCCTTCTACTTACAAGGAAGCAAGTAATAAGACCATTTCTGCTAATGTTTTCTCGATTAGCATGAAGTAAATATAAGTATATGCTTTGTAACAACAATTTGTTGCAGAGATATAGAGAAAATCTTTTGAATGGAACGCATCAGATTTTTTAATAATGGTTTTACTATTTTTGTTTTCCATTCATTCCATTGCATCATTAAAGTAAGTTAGAGAAAGATATGTGAATGTAACTCATTAAAACAAAGCTTACTCATTTAATTGTTACGTAATTACATAACACTCAGATTTCAAGACACATTAACCTTTTAAAAATGTATATGCACGTTTCAAACGGTTTAATAACCTACAAAACATATTCTTTAGTACATTCTTATTAGATCTATTAGAACAAAACATCTAATGTGTTACACTCACATGACCTTTTTCTAACTGTTCAGCAATACAACAGCTTATTGTTCTGTGCACTTCATTTCAATTCAGAAAAACGTTAGTAAAACTTGTATTGTTGTTTGCTCCCTTGTACGTAAAAGGGAAACAAGGAAATACTCTATGCTAAAGTGATATTCAGATACGAATTCGTATTTTGACAGGTGATCGCTATATTTAAAAATCGGTATGGCAGCCGCAATTCAAAAGAGCCGGTTCCCATGGCCACGCTCACTAGGGCGTCTCGCTTTGGTGCTTCGTGGGCAGGGGGTCGTGAGTTCGAGTCCCGCATTGGGCATGGGTGTTATGTGTTTGTGTAAAACCAGTAATCATACAGGAGGGGACTGTAAATAGGGGATACAGCGCCGAAGTCCTGATACCAGACTCCGGTACTGTTTTAAAAAAGAAAGAAACAAAAAACAAAAAAACAAAAAAAAACGAATGACAACTTCTTTTTTAGAAATAATTAGGTATGGTAAAATTGAAACCATTAACAAGGAGTATTTCCCGGAATAACTAAAAAAACAACAACAAAACACATGTATTTGACTTAATCTTTTAACTAGATTTACATTTTTGTTAAGCAAGATTCTGTGCATTTCTTGTGCAAAATCCGTTTATAATGAAGACTTCATAGGACATTTTCACACAATTCAAGATATGCATTTCATTTGGAATAAAATTACATAAACATTAATATTTTAATCAAATAACTTTGATCCATAATTGAGTAAATCAAAGACAGACAGAAACACACACACTCACATACAAACGGTTCTTTTTCTAAGCATTTTTTTTTTTTTTTTTTTTGAAAATGCAGTACCTTCTCTATTTACTATGACATGGTGAAGAACGGATACATTTATAAATATGTTTTAGTGTTTTTCTTTAAATTTGAATTATATATTTTACAAGGAAACCGGAAACGTGCTCGTCTGGTGTTGCAATGTGCACTACCTGTGAAAACAAAATAGGTCAGATTATAGCCATCGAGTAATTATACCAGTTTGCTTACCTAGGGTATCTGTATATTAATTGCCTAGCTGTTTATAGGAAACGGATGTCAAAAGGCCATATGAAAATCGATGTAATTCAGTGCTGTCGCAGCGAATCAATGACTCGAGAGCGAAGGATTGGCAAATACAGACAGATTGCAGGAATCTCTTGGGATTCCCTTTCTACCTGCAGATTTCCGCCAACATAGAGTCCCTATGCACTCAGCCATTCCGTGTGTTAGAAGCAGGATCTTCTAAACAAGCTTTGATGCCATTTCTGTTTAACATGCTGTGTTTCATATCTCAATAATATGCTACGATAAGCAGCTTTTAGGGGCGTTGTCTTTGCTCTTACATACCCATTAGCTTAATGTAGGAATATTGGGTCACATGACTTTGTAGCGGTTCTTGTCGTTATGGGTGTACTTTATATTGGCTGCGTCGTAAAGTGTCGTAGGATATATTTAGTCTGTTGGTCCTTGGCTATTAGTTACAGGCATTAAAAGATTACTTCCGACAGAGAACTGATCTCTCACTCGGGGTGGGATATGAGTATGGAATACGTCGTCTTTTGTTTATATATTTAAATTGCCCACATAGTATTGTTTAATAGTCCATGATTAATTATGGTGCGGGAAGGCACTTTCCATATGCTATCTTATGTGTGCCAATTGAGTGATTTTCAGGATATAGAACTCAGATGGAGTTCACCGTATTCGATGCAAGGACCTGACGCACCTTTTTCTGTAGATGAAGATCTTCTTTCAGTCTCAGCGAGGCTAACTCAGGGTTTATTGTCTCAGTAGAGCATGTGAAGTTCTCGGGGTGGCTACAGGAAAGATGCTGGTACGGGTACTCGTTTTAAATTAATAACTGCAGCAGGATCTTATTTCAGCAGGATCTTATTTCAGCAGGATTCTTATTTATTAGAAGAAACATCTAACACTTTTGGTGAAGTGACCTCGACAACACTTTAAATATTGACAGTTTACACTTGAATAGGATTTTAACAGTTAACTCTGATAAACATTTTGCTCGCCTCACACATTAATACCAGTGTTGTGTAATTGCATAATACTTAGTAGTATGACGCGAAATCTTTCCACAAAGTATCGTGGGGTCGTCGTTCGACAGATAGGATAGACGGTGAAATTGCTTTTACTTATATAATAAAAGAGGCAAGATAGCTGCCTTTAGCTTTCTGAATTTTCATTGGTGGAATTTTCAATCCAAAACTGACTGTTAGCGTCACTATGTCACAAGGTTTCACTATGTTCGAGTCAAGTGATCCCTGAATACAATGACAAATACCCTACTTACGAAATTTTAGGGAGTTTTACCCTGCAAGCACTTGTTATCCTAATGCACGCATAAACTATAAAAGAAAGTAAGGTATTCTCAAGGCTTTTGAGGACAATGTAAGGCGTCTTTTGTTAGATTCAACTATGCAGTACCTTGTAGCTTTGACTTGGAAATGTTAGCATAGATACAGCTAAAACTTATAAACTAAATACAAGAAAATATCATAAATTTCACATACAGACATATAATTATAATAAGAGAACCATTAGTGATTGTTTATAAACCCTTTAATATGAACTGATAACTATTCAGGAGCTGTGACGTAGAGAAATACCGTCTGAAATAAAAGTACACTTTAGTAAATAAAACCGCTTGTTTCCTGCTTCAATACCCAGAGGTGAATTACTATGATTGCAGGTACCAATTAACGCTTAAGACCGACCTACATACATATTATTTTTTGGTCCTAGCTTTCAGTTCATTATTTACTTAACCGTAAGTTTTTCTAGTTAAGCTGAAAGATTTTTACATATTGTGCCGCAGGTTCCCCCTCTGAGAAATCTAGTCGAACTCTTGGTCGTTTGTCACAAAGTGGGGTTATATAGTCGCATGAGTTGTCATGTTGGATTCTCCCCCAATTGGTCAGTTTCCAACATTCTGGCTGCGTTCCGAGTTATGTGTCAGTTGAAAGTGATCATGTGATTGTAGCAGACAATGAAGAATACCCTGACTATATATTAAAAGTTTACTCCCCGTTACCTTGGATATAGTGTCTTATTGCACTAAAATCTCAACAGACGCTTAGCCTACTAACAGTCTCTGCGTAGCACGAGAGGTTTGTCTACCCACTAAAAACATTGTAAAATGTTTGTTACACTGATAATTGCTTCCCTATACACTTATTAGGTATATGCATACATGTCGTTTATCAGAACATGACAATTATGATTAATTAATGTATTTATAATGTGGAAACAATACTGGTTCAACTTTCTCTACCCGTTCTGCAACAAATTATTCTTACGAGGACTTATTCTTCTATGTACTGCATGCTAACCAAAGTAACTTTAACAGAAACAATTTTATTACTTATTTCCTTGTAGTACAAGAGAAGTAAGAAAATATACCAGCACAATACGATAGTTAAACCCTTTGATGGCTAGTCGTTAAGTGACAATACTGAAATTCCGTTCTATTTGCCTGGTCGATAAAATTTATAAAGAAACAAAGTCACAAAAGAACAAAACGGAATGACGTCTTCCCACCTGAAAAGCATAGGTATTTAAACGTTAAACCAACGACAGTAATATCTCTAAAATGGTTAATTTCACAAGGAAATGTATTTGACACAAATGTGACGCGAGATCTCTATTTCTTTCTAATATTTTATGTATCTCTTATAGTTTACCACCTATATAAAAGTCATTTCGTATGAAGGGGAAGAGAGCCTAAATCCAAAAAATTCAAGATATGTGTATACATTTCACTGGTCATTAAATTACCTAAAACATTAGGCATTGATCCTTAGAACCCTTTGTGAGAAAATGAAAGGTTTTGAAAAATCTTCCTTGTAAAGCGTAATTTTTCTTAAAACTTTCAGTTTCTTATCCTTAGAAGATGCTGAACTGAATTATCAAGTTTAGTATTTAACGGAAGTTTCGTTTTTATTTATTCTGTTCATAGACACACACACACTCACACACACGCACTCGCACACACACACACACACTGACAAGTAACGCAAGGATAGTTTTCTAAAAATTGTATTTCCTTTAATATTTTTTTTATTTAAGAATCCTCAAATAATATATTTTCTGTGAAACCCCCACAAAGTATGTTTTTATGAAATACAAAACTTCCCTTATTACGATACATATTATAGAAAGTAAAATGAGTATATAGTATATACTCACATTTTCAAGTAAATACTCTTATGGTAGGAACAAAACTTTTCACTCCTGCTTTTCAGTTTTATTCTCGTCTCATGTGGACATGCTTAGAACTATACTAATTTCTGCATGTATGAGGATTTACTTTTAATAAAATATACTTATTAAATTTACTTAAAAGTACGTAAATCTAAAGAGAATGTCAGAATATAGCTGTATAGTACTCATGGAAAAGTATATGATGTTAGCCTTCGGGGGGGGGGGGTTCAGGGGTCTCAAAGATTATTTCCGGTGGTATCGAATTTTTGGTGGAATACAATACCTCCTCAGTCTATTGTGTACATTTTTCATACTGCTAGAGAAAGTAAAAACAGCAGATATTATAAACACTGCACTACAATAAACTTACCACTAGTCCTCCGATTTTAGGCGAAAGACATGGAAATAAATTATATAATTTTAATTTAATTTATATAAATCACTATATATATGGCCAAAATTTATAAATTTATAATATTTAAAATGCCTAAAATGAGGCTCGCACCTATTATTGCCTGTTTTAATTTTTAGAACAAAACTGTATTTTAAACTGACAAAAATAAATAAAAATATGAATAACTTATTAACAAGGGCAGCTATTTAAATTCCATATTTATTGCAGAGCATTTTGAGCTGCAATCCCAAGCTGCAATAAACGATCCAGATGTCATTTGTTGCAGAAAGGAGAGTCCAGCAAACAAGTAAAGGAAATTAAAGATGTTGAAAGTATTACTTCATCATCAGTTCATGTTATTAATGTCCTTGATTATCGAGAGAATGTGTCTTTAAATATTTAAATTTACTAAATTTACTAGAACATTTCAATAGGTAATGCACATGATTTTTTTCTTACTCACTGTTTGTTTTATTTCAAACCCAAATATACTATATTTTTCCCCAGTTAACTGTCTATCCTCATTCAAATCTATGATCCTACGTCATCTAAATATCAGATTGTGTACGCCATTTCAGTATCATTGTGGTCCCGCTCTCCCAAGCTTGGGACATCTGACAGTCTTGCTTTACCTCCTTCTGCCTCTGACACTCTTTTAACCCTAGAGCTATCCAATGGTTAATCGCCATAGACATATGCAAATATCTGTGAATGTTTGAAATGGCCTCATGTTCCGGAGAAAGAAATCCAACCACAGCTCTCTGCAAGTACGTGTTTCACGAACAGCCACAATTTTAAAACTTAACTGCATTGCAAATATCTGTTAGAAAATAATGAAACTCTGTGACATTATAACAGAGGAATTTAAGATACGTTCTCTAAAGCTTTCAAAGTTTCTCTAAAGTTTATTTTCAATGAAAGGTTGTGGAGAAAATAAGCCTGGCCCTGGCTCTTTGGGGGGGGGGCCAAACTTGATATACTGATTCAAAAACTCCGGTATTATAAACCCATCATGCTGTGGCTGATGTATGTGTGGTAAATCTATGGAAGATAAATGTGTAATATCCGCACGTCTCGTGCTCCTGCGACATTTTAATGCTGAGCGCTCATTTTCTGCATACATAATGTTAACGGACGACGGGATTTTTCTGAGAAATTAAAACAGAAATATCCTTGTGTTCATATAAAACTAAATTGAGTAGAAAGAAAAAAATCTAATGTGTTCCACTCAAATGATTTTCTCTACTTACTCTGTAACAAACTATTCTTATAGAAGTTTATTCTTTTGTCTGTTTCATATTAATTGATAATGTTTATCTTTATAAACATTATCAAAAATGGTTTTATTATTTAGTTCCTTAAAACCTGTTTCACTATATGATTAAAATTCGTTGTTGTTCTTTCAAGGTCAGGAGTAACACAAAAGAAAAATGAATGGCAAGTTCTCAATTTCGAAAAGTTTCAAGTATTTTAAAACTGAAGCAAACAATAAGAAATATCTCGGAAATGGTTAAAATCACAAAAAATACTTATTTGACACAAATTGTGTATTTTCCCATTATGCTCATTATTCTGTTTCAGCATTTCGTCTATTTTGATGGTTTATCTGTTATAAATCAACCATAACGTAGAAGTCTTCAGAGGCTATTCTCAGACATTTTATATGTCATATAAATATCTTCACTGTACAGTATTTTAATAAAAACATTTAGAACCATTTATTAGATAATCAAATCTCCTAAAAATTTTCCACGAAAGACAGTTTGGTGTGTGAATTTTTCGTAAAATTTTGGTTTTATATTCTTGGAAAATACTACACTTAAATATCAATTTTGGTATTTAACACTTTTCGATATATATACACACACATAGACATACAAGTTAATTTTATTTCTGGATTCAGGGGTCCTCAAAGCAGCCGGTCTCCATGGCCACGCTTGCTAAGGCATCTCGCTTTGGTGCTTCTGGGCAGGGGATCGTGGGTTCGAGTCCCGTCTTGGGCATGGGTGTTATATGTTTGAGCAATGTGTACATGTTTGTGTAAAGGAACAGTAAAACCAGTAATCATACAGAGGGGAATGTAAATAGGGGATACAGCGCCGGAGTCCTGACCAGACTCCGGCACTGTTTAAAAAAAAAAAAAAAAAAAAAAAAAAAAAAAACAACGCGTAGCTCATATTGTTATACACAGACACACTCAGGCACCTTTCTGTAAAAATATTTTTATTAAGGTGCTCTCAAATCATGTATTTCTTTGGAATCTCGAATTTTTTGATGAAATACAAAATCTTCTCTCCCTGCTATATAGGTATGTACGATACAGTGCTTGGTGAAAAATGTAATGTATTCCACACACATGACTTTCTCTACATCTTTGTAACAAATTATTACTAAAAAGTCTATTCCTGTACCTACTTCATGATAATCGAGATAAAGATAACACAATTGGTCTTATTACTAGTAGAAGGAAAACAGGAGAATAAATTAGATCAAAGCGATAGTCAAATCTTTTAAAAGCTGGTTACTATGTGATTGAACAATCGTTTCTTTGCATGGTCATTTGAGTTGACAAATTCCTTTTCCTACAGGAAAGTTAAAGCCTTTAAAACCGAGACCAATAAAAAGGAACATATCGGAAATAGTCAATTCACGAAAAAAAGGAATATGACATACCTAAATTGCATATTTTAACGAGCTCTATATTTTTTATGTAGTTTGTTTTTGTGTATCTCTTACGGTTTACCAGTTACGCGAAAGTCAATCATAATAAAGAGGTCTTCAGAAAAGTTAACATATACATTTTGTTTGTCATTAAAATATCTTAAGCATATGGTATTTTAATCAAAATATAAAACATGTCTCATGCAAAAGGTTGTTGGGTGTGGGCGAGTTTCTTGAAACTCTTCGAGTCACATCCGTATAAGATTTAAATACTAAGTTTGGTATTTAACCGATTCCTGCTTTTTGAGATACTGTTTTCGTTGAATCACATACATATACACACATTTTTTTTCTAAAAATGTATTTTTTAATGCATGGACCCTAAAAACATGTATTTGCGGTAAAATATCGGTAACAAAGAGTGAAATACCTTCTTTACTTATGTACTATGTTTTAAGCAGAGAAATTAAAATGTATGCACAAGTTTATTCTCTGTATTTAACTATATTGGTATTTATTAACATTTAATAGTTGTCTTATATAAACTGAGTATTCTTTAAAATGTACGTATACAATATATATCGAGAGCTTAAAGTTACTCGACATTCATCTTCTCAGGATAAGGGAAACCCCCCAAAAAAACCTTATCGGGGTAACTCACCCTAAGCGAGGTTCGAACTGGCGTTCTTTTGAACATGAGGCTGACACACTGCCCCCACACTACCGAGGTGGGCTATGATTTCATATTGTTGTATAATATTAGTGGTGAACTTATTGTTGAGTCTGATTAGTTAATTAATGAGTGGAAATACTAAAATAATTAATGACGACAAACTTGTATGTGTTTAACTATTATATCTACATATGATAATCTATAAGTTCATATTATTTTATTACTTGTTTGAAAACTTAAAGTAAACTGATTCGTAGTTGGACCATTTTGTTTGTTTATATACTTATTTATTATTCATTGTGTTTTTGTTTTTGTGCATTACTATTGATTTATGATATTATTTTGTTCATAGCTCTGCCACAGGATAATAGCCCTCACATACACACACGCAGACATACATACTAGCGCATGCGCGTAATGACAACTGTGTCTAAACGTTCCAATTATCTCGAATCGCGTGAAGCGAACATTACGATGGAAAACACTACGTTCGAAACAAGAACTGATCGTGCGAGACAGGCTACACAGAGTACCGCAGCTGTCCGCTAGGTGGTAGCAGAGGACTTAGGAATGGAGTGCAAGTGTAAAGTGTGTGTCATATGCTCCAGGCGTTTAACTTATATATCTGTGTCGAAAACAAATTTACAATGCCTTCTGGGTACTTCATGAACATCTTTCTCTTGTCAGTGCATTCGATTGGATAAGAAGCAAATGTGGAGTAATATAGGAAGGAACATAAGTAGGTATACAGTTGTATTATTGGTACATTTCATAGATTGCTATAAGTAATTTTATTTAATATCTACTTATTTCATCATTAAATTCCCAGCCTTGCTCAGGTTGTCTTCTGTTTATTCATTATTTCAGTTCTTGGATGGCTAAATTTTAATTAAATATCAAGAAATCTGGATTTTGGTCCATTGCCTACGGGCTCGAGAAAACTGGTGTGAAGATTATTTTTTGGTAGTATTTAACGCCCGTTTTAACTACTTATGGCACCGTGACACCGTAGGTGGTGACACTGATGATACATGAATGTTGATGGAGCACTGGTGGAATGCGATGACGGGGGAAACCGGAGTACCCGAAGAAAACCCGCCCCAGCGCCACTTTGTCCACCACAAATCTCACATGTGGTCACTTAGAATCGAACCCCGGCCGTCTAGGTGAGAGGCGAGTATGGTGTGAAGAATTTAACATCTCTTCTATCCAGAATCACAATGTAAAGGTTACGCAATACATTTTATCTTACAGGGTCTGTCAGAAATGTGCCAAAAAGGGGTCGAGTAGTCAGTGCCTGAAAATGAAATGGTAGTTGCTCAGACGTTTTACCAAAGTTCACTAAAATCAACGAGAAAAGATATTGACACTGATCTTATAGTCGTGTGTCACGTAAAGTTGAAACTGTGTCCACCAAGATTGACACTGCCTACTATTGTCATACAAAACACTATCGGCCTACCAAACACGCCTTATACACAACACACGCATAAGTTAATAACAAAACGTTTATGAAAAGTAACTGCTAGTTATGATTTCTAAAATAATGACGGTGTAAATTATCAGGTCGTTATAATACATAACCATTAGTAAAAATGCTCACAACTCGTTAAACCAATCACTTCTCACCTAGATGGCCCGAGTTCGACCCCAAGTGACTGCGTGTTGGATTTGTGGTTGACAGAGCGGTATAGGGGCGGATTTTCTCCGGGTTCCCCGATTATTTCCGCCATCGCATTCCACCGGTGCTCCATCTTCATTCCATGTATGATCAGTGTCATCGCCTGCGGTGTAATTTGTAGTAAAAGCGGGTGTTAAATACTATACAAATAAACATATCGCATTAATAAAAATGTTATGCTGGGCCCAAGCCTACGTAAATATTGCGAAAGAACAAATAGGTTATGGCCAGAAGCGGGATTCAAATGGAGATTGAAAGGATTCTACAAATACCTAAATCCTTACTAAGTTAAATGCGTGATCCAAATTCCACACCTTTTTACTTTGAATAAGTAACAGTTTACAAAGCAAAGCTCTCCATTATATAAAGAATCCAAGGCAGCTAGATACAATTAAAGCTTGCACAATATATGTAAGTCCTTTCTTTCACCTCTTGCCTTCAAATATTCCTGGCCTAATAAATTACACAAACACGTTGTCTTTATGCAAGCTAGGTTAGAAATTTTGCCAAGTTAACGCATGAATAGTAAGTTGGAATTTAGGATTCCGAAAATTGCTTGCACCAGATTAACCCAACGCGGCCTAAGCTATGCCATCACTTGACATTGAACCTGGACGGTCGCTGCTGGAAGACTGATGGCACGCTCTCTCGTCCGGCCGATCCCCTACGCCGGCCCGGGCTACACAGCTGTTACGTAGTCCCGCCAACAAAATCAGCTAGATGGAATCGGCTCCTAGGAGAACTTGCCACTGTACATGCGAGTATTTTCTGTACTCGCCGATGTGATTCAGTTCTGGTCGCAACAGCAATTACACCTCTTTCCTCAGTACCATTCCAACGGGAAATTACTAGTCTGAGACACTACCTCAAAATGAAAACCAATTGAAAATTAATTAATATTTAGCATAACGTTATGGGTTAATAAAATCTGGGTTAAACAATCCATCACCCTTTCATATCAACAAATGAAAACATTTAATTTCACCGGAAATAAATGCATCCCCCTGAATCCAAAAGAACATCCAAAAGGGCCATGTGTATGTGCGTGTGTGTCTGTGGACAGCCTAGCCCAAAAACGAAAAAGACTGTTAAACACCAAACTCGGTTAGTAAGTTTGGTATCTTCCAAGGATGCGACAAGAAGATTTTCAAGAAACCACCTCCCCCTAACTACCCTTTACATGAACATTTTTCGAAAATTATGATTTTCTCAAATCTTCTTCAAGCGATTTTCACTAAACCATCGTATATTAAAAATATTTTCCTACAAATAAAATGTATATCTTGAATTTTCTGGGAATAACCTCTGATGACTACTTTATTTAGGATGAATTTTGCATAACTGGCAATCCATAAGAGATAGACAAAAGCTAACTTAACAGAACATATAGAGTTTGTTAAAACACACAATTTTTGTTATATGTATTTTTTCGTGGATTTCATCGTTTTTTAGATATTCCTTGTTATTGGTTTCAATTTTAAAATTCTTAAACGGGAATTTGCGAACTCCTGTCCATACAAGCAAAGGAACATCAATCACATAGTAACCTTTTGACTAGCATTTAAACCTATGCCACTCCCTTATTTCTCTTCCACTTACAAGGAAGCAAGTAATAATGCTATTTCTGCCTATTTTTTCTCGATTGGTATGAAGTAAACAGAAACATAAGATTTTTAACAATATTTTGTTGCAGAGATGTAGAGAAAGTCATGTGAATGGCACACACCAGATCTTTAGAAAAAGGTTCGCATGCGTGTGTGTGCCTGAGGGCAACATAGCTGAAAATCAAAAGTCGGTTAAATACCAAACTTGGTATTTAAGTTCAGTATCTTCCAAGGATTCGACACGAAGATTTTCAATAAAATCCCCCACCTCCTACTACCCTTTACATAGAATATGTATTTTTCGAAGGTTTTGATTTTCTCAAAAAAGGCTGTAACAATTTTTATTAGAATACCGCATTTAAAAGTTATTTACATCACAAATAAAATGTGTATTTTGATTTTGCTGTTTATTCTGGTTGAAGTTTACAGAATTTTGTATAACGGCTAAACCGTAAAAGATAGACAAAAATTTACCACATAAAAATATCGATGTCGTTAAAACATAATTTATGTCATATACGATTTTCTTCTAGACTTGACCATTTTCGAGATATTCATTTTTATTGGTTTCAATTTTAAACTAGCAACGCGAACCCACCCTCAATTGTCTCACATAGCTACCGGCTTATAAAATATTTGACTATCGGTTTAGCCTAACGTTTATTTCGCTTCTACTCACTAGGAAGCAAGTAATATGACCAATTCTACTAATGTTTATCTTGGTTAGTCTGACATAGATAAAAGAATAACATTTTGTAAGAAAAATTTGCATGTGGAACATGAGAATTTTCGTAATGCATTTTATTAAGTAAGAAGGTTACAATATAACCAAGAAAGCAAATCAAGTAAGTTTTCAGCTGAGATGCTTTCATTTTTGCTTTCTCTAGCCTCTATGAACAATATTCCACCCAAGCATTCCATTCCTAGATTTCACCTTCAAAATATGTTTTGAGGAGCCATGAATTCAAAAAAAGCAATTTAGTAAAACGTCAGCGTGCTTCTATCTGTGCGAGGATATGTGTATGTATGTGTGTGCATTCAAAAACAAACCTCGGTTAAATACCAAATTTGCAATTTATGTTTATCATCTTCCAAGGATGCGACATGAATATTTTTAACAAAATTCCTCCTCCGCAAACTACTCTTTTTTTTTTTTTTTTTTTTTTATTGCCTCATTTGTATAGCCCCCTTTAACTTCAATGGTCATATCGGGGGCTTTCACTTGTGAAACTATAAGTTCAGAACATTAGGTTAAACTTTATATTACTAGACACACGCACATTCACTCTCACATACATACTTCCAGACTCTATGGGGGATAGGGAATAAATCTGGTTAAAGAAAAATTCCCCACCCCAGCGAACCCGGGACCTCCGGGTGAGAAGTCAGCTCGTTGACCACTCGATCACGGAGGCAGTCGCAAACTACTCTTTACATGGAAGAAATTAGAAAATTTTGTTTTTCTCAAAAATGTCCGTAATGAGTTATATTAAATTATATTACATTAAAATGTTTATATAAATAAAATGTTCATCTTGAATTTTCTGGGAGTAGCCTCTGAAGAACTATTCAATCTGAACAATTTTTATATATCTGATGAACCATAAATACTGCACAAAAAATGTAGATCTCGTTCAAGCACACCATGTTTACAGAGTTACCCTTTCCCGAGATATTCTTTGTTAATTGTTTCAATTTTAAATTACTTAACGGTTTTTCAAACGGAAAGTCATCTTTCGTTTCAACTCTCTGTTGATTTACTCCTGACCTTTGCAAAGAGAACCGAATTCCAATTGTTTCGCAAAGGATTTGTTAAAGATTTGCTGAAATATTTCGAAGAATAAGCTTTCGTAAGAATTGTTGGTTACAGAATGTGTAATGAAAGTCATGTGAATTTAACACATAAGACTTTTTTTCACTTCCCACTACTGCATATTGAAGACGAAGTATTTCCACAAGATTTAATTAAGCATAAATGTTTACTTTTATCTATTTCAATCTAAAATTGGGAATATCTATTTTGTTTAAACTTCATTTTAAAACCAGTAGTACTTGTGTGGCAAAAGCAGATTTTCTGTCGAAATAAATTTAGCTTTTCAGCAGTCGTAACGCATCGAGAACAAAAGACTCTTGTTATCTTCTGACCAGATACCCTGATGTATACAACAGTAGATAAACTTCGTTTGTGCGCGTAAATGATCTATTCTTCAACTAATTCCAGCATCTTGATTTGTTTATTTTGGTTCAGTAGTTGGCTTTGTTCCTGAGCCTTAGCTTTCCTGTCACACAGAGCGAGTTTAAAAGTCTGTATTTGGGTCAAGGTGCATCCCATTGTTTTCTGTATACAAAATGGTGCATGCCATCTGCATCCCTTACTTTTCTTTTAAAACTCTTACTTTGTTTACAGCATTTCGTAAACGCACACTGGAATCAAGTAATTGTTCCTTCTGGGAAGCGTCTCGAGCATGCATAGATGAGCTATGGAGGAGTACAGTCAGGTGCAAAATATGTTATGTAACATTCATATGGCTTTCCTTACCTCTATGAAACAGACTAATCCTACAATAGCTTATTCTTCTATCTACGTCGAGATAATCAGAGTAAATTGAATAAGTAGAATCAGAATAAAAAATGCAATACCATAGTTGGGATATGAACTACGGATCTCCTTGTCTCACCACTGAGCCACGATTGCAACTCCAGGAAGGGTATTAAACTCTTCATCTGATTTGAATGTTTCCCGGTAAGAGTAACATACAGGTCAGTTGACGAATTTAATGCCGTGTCACTAAGGTGGCTCAGTGGTTAGTGTCACTGCCTAGACCTCGGAGAATCTTTGGTCCGAACCCGGCTATAGTGTTGGCATTTTCAGTCTGACTCTGCTTATTAACTCTTAGCTTGTGTGGAAAAAATAATATTAACAAAAATGTTTTATTACATATTCCAGTGTAGATAAAAGCGATTAGAGAAATATACTAGATTTTAGCCCAAGTCAAATCCTTTAAGGACTGCCTCCGTGGTCGAGTTGTCAGCGGGGGTCCCGGGTTCGATTCCCGGATAGGACGAGGGATTTTTCTCTAGCCAGAATTATTCCCTATCCCTTACAAAGTCTGGACGTTTGTATGCGGGTGTGAATGTGTGCGTGTTTGAGTAAAACAAAAATGATTTAAACCAACGTAAAAGAACCTACAGACAACGAGTTGTTTCAAGTGGAAATCCCCCGATATGACCTTAGATGTTAAACGGGGCTATATAGATAAATAAAAAAAAAATCTTTTAAGAGCTGGTCGCTTTATGATGGTTTTCAAATTTATTTCTCCTTGAATGACTGCGATAAACAAAATCATTTCCTATTGGATAATTGAGCAATTTAAAACTATGACAAAGAATATATCCGAGGTGATTAACTACACTATATATATATTATATATTATTCGGAAGCTTAAAGAAGAAAACCGCTTACTGAGGCAGACACGGGAAGATGACCTAAAGAAAGAGGAGAAACCATGTTTGATCATCGGCGACTCTATCGTTAGACACGCGGGAACTACAAATGCAAAGGTAGCTTGCTATCCTGGCATAAAGACTGACGGCCTTCTGAGGGAAATTGAGAAGAAGCGAGAGGAGGAAGAAAGCAACTACCGGACCATCGTATTACACGTTGGAAGTAATGACCTACGAAGGAGTTCTGACTATGTGATGGGAGACATGTATGATTTAGTTAAGAAGACAAAGGCACTGTTTCCCTCAGCAAACATTGTCATCAGTGGAGTTTTGAGGCGACGCGATATCAACTGGAAGAAGGTAATGCAGGTAAACGACACGTTTTCGTGGGTGGCTGAACGACTGGATGTGCAGTTTGTGGACTCAAATTCGTGGATTGACGACTGGGACTATGGACGGGATGGTGTCCACCTAAACAGAAGAGGAACTTCAAAGTTGGCAGCATTGTTCGCGAGGGTTTCCGAGTGGAGCGGTGTCACCGGGGAGCACTGACAACGGCTTCGGGGAAGCGACGATTCTCAGGTAGGGGCACATTCCTTAAGGCTGTTACAGGTAAATTGCCGAAGCATCATAAACAAAACATTAGAATTTTGGAATTTAATGGAAATAAGTAATCCAAGTGTGATTATAGGTACGGAGTCATGGCTCAGTGTTGATATTAATGACGCGGAGATATTTAGATCAGATTACAGGGTGTTTAGGAGGGACAGGGAAGGAAGGGGAGGGGGAATTTTTATTTGTACCAAGTTAGAGTTAAGCAGTAAGATATTGTGGGTGGAAGAAGACGTAGAAATGATGGCCATTGAAATTATCGATCACGAAAACGAAGCAAATAACATTACATTAATAGCGTGTTACAGACCACCTGGCGAAACTAACTTTAAAACACTTCATAAACTAGTGGAAAAAATTTCTTCGGAAATGGGAAAAAATGTTATTTTAGCAGGAGATCTAAATTTGCCAAATGTAAACTGGAATGAGCAGTTATTAGGAGGTGAAGCTCAAAGTGTTGTTAACCTTCTGGTTTGGGATCATGGGTTTTCGCAGGTAGTCAAAACAGATACCCGGAAATCGGCTGTACTGGACGTGTTTCTATGCAAACCTGAGTCATTGTTTAGCGCATGTGAGGTTTTTCCAGGTATAAGTGACCTGTGTACAATTAGACATAAACTGGAAGGTGCGAAACCGGTTTGAAGGAGAGGAAATTATTAGTTTTAACTTCTGCAGAGCAGACGTAGATGGAATTCAGACTTTTCTCAAAAAGCAATTTTGCCTGTTTGTAAAATCTGCAACAAATGTAGATGTAGCATGGGATAGTTTCAAAATACTTATTTCGGAATCAATAAAGAAATACGTTCCATACAAAGTTATCAAACAAAATAATGATCCAGAATATTATACAAGATCCATCAAAATACTTAAACGAAAGTCTAGGCGCGCGTTTCATAAACGGAAGAAGTCAGATTGGCATTTTAACAAATATAAAGAATTAGCTAAACAATTGAAAGACAAAACGTTGCAAGCCCAGGAGCGGTTCTTAGAACAAATTCTTAGCGGGACCAATAATAGTTGGAAATCTTTTACAATTATGTAGGTAGACGCAGGGGAAGTAAACTTGGCATACCAGAACTCAAGGAAAATGGAATTGCCAATTGAAGGATAAGGAAAAAGCGAACGCATTAAATTCACATTTTGTGTCTGTTTTTAACAAAACGGATTATAGTTATAAATTGGAAATTGAGGATAGTGGAAATTCCGTTTTTCAAATAATGGCATCCAAATTGCGCAGAAGGATCAGAATGTTGCAAAATCGAAAGTCGAGGGGGCCTGATAATATACGGACCGAAATATTAAAAATTGGAGGGGAATCCATGATTCCGTACCTAATGCTTTTATTTAATATGTCAATAAATAACTGTGCCTTACCGGAAGACTGGAAAACCGCGATTGTAGTTCCAATTCATAAAGGGGGAAATAAAACAGAACTAAATAATTATCGACCAGTCAACCTAACTTCAGTAGTGTGCAAATTGATGGAACATTTAATTGTGGAATATATACGGGAGGAATTAGAAAACAAAAAGTGGTGCAATAAAGCGCAACATGGGTTTAGACATGGATACTCGTGTGAAAGCCAGATAACGTCATTATTTCAAGATTTAGCAGAGGAGGTGGATGCAGGGGGAAGAACAGATGCAGTGGTGATAGATTTTTCCAAAGCTTTTGATGTTGTATCATATAATTTACTTATCCAGAAGCTAACAGCTACAGGAATTGATAAACGCGTAGTTCTATGGGTTAAAAAAATTTTGGAAGGAAGATCGCAAAGGGTAAAAGTAGGCAAGGAGCTATCTGAAAGGGGTATGGTAAGCTCGGGAGTACCCCAAGGCTCAGTACTGGGGCCGTTACTTTTTCTTACTTTTTCTTATTTTTGTAAACGACATAACTGTCAATATAAAATGCCAGATAAGGTTGTTTGCAGACGATTGTATTATTTACAATAAAATTAGAAATGTTGAAGATGAGACTGCTCTTCAGGGTGATTTAAATGAAATTAATGATTGGGCTGCTGCAAATAAAATGAAAATTAACGCTGGCAAAAGTAAGTCAAATGCATTTAATAGATCTAGGGAAAAAATTCTGCAGAACAATCACATGGGTGGGGAAAAAATTCCACAGGTGGACAGCTGCAAATACTTGGGAGTTTACTTGGCGAGTAACGCTGGATGGGACGAGCAGGTAAATTCTGTATCTAAGAAAGCGTGGAAAACACTGCACTTCTTAATGAGGATTTTAAAAAGGGGAGTGCAAAGTCCAGGGAAATCGCGTACACGTCCTTAGTGCGGCCGGTCATGGAATTTGGAGTAACTTGTTGGGACCCGTATAGAGTAAATCAAATTGATTCGTTAGAAAAGATCCAGAAAAGGGCTATAAAATTCATAAAAAGGGTTAAATATTTTGGGCCTACAAACGCTGAGGAGATAAAATGGGAGCCGTTGAAAGTTAGGCGTGAGAAACAGAGGTTGCGCGCTTTATTTAAAGCTTACGCTGGCTTAAACGCATGGGAGGACGTTACTGACAAACTGGAAAACCCAACTTACTATGCACGAAACGATCATCCGTTCAAAATTAAGGGTAGAAGATACATAACTGTTGTGGGAAAGTTCTCCTTTGTAAATAGAACCATAAAAGACTGGAATGAATTGCCTGGAGCAGCCTTTTGGGGTTGTCCCCTGTCTCTGAAGAAATTTAGGAAAAATCTTGATTTTAATGTTGGATAATTTTTGTAAATATTCCTTAAATGAAATGCTTGTGATTTTATATTGTTGTAAATACAAATGTTAAATTTGTTGGTGATTCTAATTATGAAATTAATTAATCTGAATTGAGAGCAGAATTAATGTTTTCATATTTGTGTAAATAACTATTATATCTAGCTTACAAAGCCATAAACTGGCAGCTGTGATTTATTGTTTATATATTGTATACATATATAACTCTTCCACCGGGTGATACCCACTTGCAGAGAAATAAATAAATACATACATACATACATACATACATACATACATACATACATACATACATACATACATACATACATACATACATACATATATATATATATATAACTAACGCAGGGACATATTACAGCGTACCTCTCTAGCGTAGTGGTTATGATACTGGCTTTCAAGTGAAAGATAATTTCCGAGTTCGGGTCTCGTCCACGTATCGCGGCACTTCGTCTGGAATGAAAAAAATAATAATACAAAACATTTACTCATGACCTTTGGAATAGCATCTTCCCGCGTTACACATTAAGCCACCAGAGCAGTTGAAAAACCCCTCTAGAGTAAGCTACATAACTCAAGAACGTAGTTAATGAATGCTCAGTGTTGCACTGTCAAGTGATTAGTTCGAGATTTTACAGATTTTTGCGACATTAAATCTTGAGAACGCTAGTAACGAGCTGCTAAAAGTCGGATTTCTATACTCCGACAGCAGTTCTAAAGACATTCTAAGCCAGTTTTTCAACCTGCTTTGGTTTAACACCGACTTATCAGCACCTGATACCCATACTTTTAACGCTATGTAGTTGCGTTATGTTTATCAGGGGACCATGCATCGGCGATCTCAAATTACTTATATCAGTCACGTGTACAATCTCGCAAATTATTTCGGTGTAGTTCATTAACACCCTGTATGTGTATGGATCTGATATAATTTTTTTGTTTTAACGGGATAAACATGTTTGTGTTTCTCTTGTGGTTTACCAATTATGCAAAACACCTCCAGAATGAGGAGGATTTCAGAGGCTATTCCCATGAAATTCAAGATATGTATTACATTTTTCATGAAAATATATTTAATATATAGCATTTTAATCCAAATCGCTTTGACCGTTTTTTACAAAATAAAAAAAAAAGTCGGAAAATCTTCCATGTAAAAGCTAGTTTGCAGTGGAGGAGTTTTTTCTTTCTTCTCAAGTTAGGAAGATAAACTTAAATACCAACTTCGATATTTAAACTATTTCTACTTTCTCTAGCCCCGTATGTACAAATTATATGGTATAAAATGAAAATATCTTGGCCGCGCCGTGGCCGAGTGGTCAGACCTCACGCCTCTCACCTAGACATGTGAGATTTGTTGTGGACAAAGCGGCTCAAGGGCGGGTTTTCTCCGGGTTCTCCGGTTTGCCCCCCCCCCGCCATTACATTTCACGGGGCCCTATCTTCATCTATCATCTGTGTCATCGCCTGCGGTGCCAGAGCAGTAAATGTGGGCGTTAAACATTACCCAAAAAAAAAGCGAAAATATCTTAAAACATATATTTTAATCAAAACGTCAGTGCTATTTTGCGAACATCAACATTTTCTATAAACATTTTTAATGTAAAGGGTAGTTGGGGTGCGGGTTTTCTTGAAAATCTTCGTGTCGCATCTTTGCAAGATACTGAACCTAAATATCAAGTTTGTTATTTAACCGACTTTTCGCTTTTGAGTTATCGTGTTCACAAACACACACACACACACATACACATCACGCTCACATGGACCTTTTTCTAAAAATTAGTTTTATTTTGGATCAGGAGGTCCCAAAACAAGTGTAGAGAAGGTAAACATTATTATTTGGACTCAAGGGATCCCAAAAGATGTAGTTCCGGTGAAGCCTTGAAAATGGATTTTTGAGTGGAATACAATATCTACTCTTCCTCTTATGTACACAGTACGTGTAGAGAAAGTAAAATGGGGTCTTCATTCCTAACAGGGTAAAACGGAATATAAAACACGCTATACTGTGGAGAAAACATTTGGAACTTCACAAAGAAGATATAGAATTTAATATGGTTATTAAAAGATCAAGTCAAGAGTAAAGAATCAAGATATTCTAAAGGAACAGAATCAATGTGTTGGATGCTGCTACGATAGAGGCAGTGACCAATAGAGAATATTTATGCTGACGTATCGAATGATCAAATTCGTCTTCCAACTTTTAATGAGGACAAAGTTGCAGTATTTGTTGAAAAAAGAAATGTAAAATTAATAGGAGCAGATTATATAAAGATATATAGAGCCCTTAAATGTGTAGGTCAAGTGCCCAGAGCATTGACTTCTCAACTCAGAGGTCTTGTGTTTGATTCTCGGAATTCTCCTTTAATCAGAATCATTTCCTATTCCTGCACAGTCTGGACGTATCATTGTGACAATCAATGTGAGTGGTTTAATAGTAATATACTGATAAAACCTATGTTAAATACCCAAAATTCAAAGAGTAATAAGATCTTCGTCGCTCACTATGGTGTAGTGGTTATCATACTAGCCTCTAAAACCTAAAATTGCAGGTTCAAACCTGGCGAAAGGTGATACATTTTTTTGGACACAAAAATCCTAAGCATGACTTCGTTCGGAAGGAATGTAATGTTTGTTTGCACGTAAATAACTCCATACTTTGAAAGAAGAAGGTTTCTGAGAAATATTTCCCATTTTCGCATCCGCAAGTCGTGAATTCGACCTACAGTGCCACCTGTGGGCGACGAGTCGATTCATCACCATGGCGCATAGCGGCAAAATTTCGAACTATAAATTCAAATCCTATCACAGAAACATCGTAACAATGCCCTATGCTCCACAGGACATAACTCACTAATAACATTTTCAATTAACCGAGAGGCGGTAAGCTCTATAGCCCAGATTCGATAGGTTCCGAGTTCAAATCCAGTGGGATTAACAATCTATTGTTTTACCTCAGAGGATTCCCTTAGTGGTCAAGGTAAATACCAGATTGGATACATAATACCACGGCCCATATTTGAATTTGATGTCTAAACAATAGTAAAAATCTGATGAGTTCTATTCACATAACCTTCTCTAGCTGTTCCATATATAGAATATGCTTGCAATAGATTATTCTTTTAAAAGTATGGTAATAGCTCCTGCTAGAACTGGAAAGAATAATAAAAGTAAAAGCGCAGTAATACCAACTGATCAAACAAATAATGGTATTTGGGCTTGGTTTATATAAATTGGTTTTATAATGATTATAGTGGTAATAAAATTTCACCCTGCTAATCGATATAAACATTAGCAGAATTGGTATTATTACTTTTTTCATTGTAATTAGAAGGGAAATAAGGGAATACATTGGGCTAAAGCGATAGTTAAATATTTTAAAAGCTGGTCGCTATGTGAAACAAATAAGTTTCGGTACGGTTTGCAGCGTCCCGTTTGAAAAAAAAAAAAACCTTATGTGATGTAAAATTGAAACAAATGCCAAGCAATATGTCAAAAAACGATCAAATCCACAGGAAAAACGTAAATGACATAAATTATGTGTTTTAATGAGATCTACGATTTTGTATAGTAAGATTTTGTGTTTCTGTAACGGTTTACTAGTTATGTAAAATTCTCATCCAGAATAAAGAGATCTTAAGAGGATTTTCACAAAAAAATTAAAAATATACATTTTACTTGTGCTATAAATATCTTTGATTTTAATCAACATTTTTGGAGCCATTCTTGAAAGAGAAGAAAAAAAAAACCCTCAAAATTCGTTCCATGCGAGGATAGCTTGTGGTGGAGGTATTTTCTTGAAATTCTTCGTTGTCGCATCACATAAATACCAAGTTTGGTCTTTAACGGTCTTTCCGTTTATGAGCTATACTGCCCACAGACACACAGATACACACACACATATACACAGGACCTTTTTCTAAAGATGTTTTTTCGGGCTCAGGGGGCCTCAATAATATATATATACCGTATTTTAATCAAAATGGATAGAGCCATTTTTGAGAAAATCAACATTTTAGACTTTTTTTCCATATAAAGGGATGGGGAGGAGGGATTTTTCTCAGAATCTTCGTGTCGCATCCCTGGAAGATATTAAACTTAAATACCAAGTTTGGTATTTTACCGTCTTTTCGTTTTTGATTTATCGTGTTCACAGACACCCGAACACACACACGCACATACACACACCTTTTTTCAAAAATATTTTTTTTTTGGATACAGGAAATTATGGCCCCCTGTATCAAAAAAAAAAAGCATCTTGTATTTCCGGTGAAATCTCTACATCGTACACCATGTACGTGTAGAAAAAGTAAAAATCTCTAACTGTCCCACAAACAATACAGGAGGCCATAATTTCCTGTATCCAAAAAAAAATATTTTTGAAAAAAGGTGTGTGTGTATGTGCGTGTGTGTGTTCGGGTGTCTGTGAGCACGATAGCTCAAAAACGAAAAGACGGTAAAATACCAAACTTGGTATTTAAGTTTAATATCTTCCAGGGATGCGACACGAAGATTCTGAGAAAAATCCCTCCCCCCCATCCCTTTATATGGAAAAAAGTCTAAAATGTTGATTTTCTCAAAAATGGCTCTAACCATTTTGATTAAAATACGGTATGGCAAATAAAATGTATATCTTGAATTTTCTGTGAAAAGCCTCTTAATAACTCTTTATTCTGAATGACTTTTGCTGCATTTTGCATAACTGGTGAACAGTAAAAGATAGAAAAGAACTTACTATACAAAAATATAGATCGCATTAAAACACACATTTTATGTCATATACGTTTTTTTCGTGGAATTAGGTATTTCTGATATATTCCTTGTTGTTTGTTTTAGATTAAAAGTACTTAAACTTTTCTCACGCAGAAAGTTGCATAGAAACGTATTTCAACCACATGGTAACCAGCTTTTAAAAAAATTGACTATCGTTTTAGCCTAGTGTATTCCCTTGTTTTCCTTCTACTTTCAGGGAAGCAAGTAATTAAGAGAATTTCTGCTAGAGTTTATCTCGAATACCATAAAGTAGATAGAATGTTTTTAGCTATAATTTGTTACAACGATGTAAAGAAGGTCATGTGAATGGAACACATCAGATTTTTTATATCTACCTCATTTTAATAAGATATGCAGTAATACAAGGGGAATAGTGATAGCAGTCTACCTGGGTAGTGTGGTGGTAGCGTGTCTGCCTCACATTCAACAGGTCGCGAGTTCGAATCTCGCTTAGGGTAAGTTACCCGGATAAGCTTTATGGGGGGTTTCCCTTATCCTGAGAAGACAAATATCGAGTAACTTTAAGCTCCGTGGGCTCCGAGATCATTTGAGCATCTTTTCATCAATTTCATTTATCGTCCGATATGACCAAACAGATTAAAGGTTGTTAAACTACACACAAAAAAAATAATAAAATAAAATAAAAACAGCGATAGCCAAATCTTTAATAGGCCGATCTAACATGCGTTTGCAAATTTTGTCAAACTTAAATTCAAGTCTTCATGATTTGAAAGTTACGTATGGTGATCCTTCACCTCGTAATGCATCATTGGCCCATATTTCTCTCGAAAAAGACAATAATGGACTAAGTCAGTACTGTTCTGTACAGTAAACGAGAAGCGCTAATATAGCACATTACACAACCTCGGTAACCCTAGACCGGGGAATTATGATATGCAAAACTCATCTTGCTTAACGCATGAGGCAGTACATGAGTCACGGGGTTAAAAATTATCTAAAAAGGATATATGAATTATAGCCAATATAATATAAATTACACTAAGAGGGGACAAATGTACATTGAAAATGGCTAGGGAAGGAATACTGTAAAAGAAGGCGAGGGCAAACAGGTTGTAAGCGACCCCAGTAGGATAGTACCGTTAAAGGAAGGACAGTGAACTGAAGGGGCTAGGTTCCACTATCCGAGGATGGACATAACAAAGCAAGATAATCGCTTCTCTTGCTGGTTAAGTGACACTTTTGCTCACTAGGTATGGAACATTCGGGGAGCTAAGATGTGATATTTGGACTAGACGCCACCGAATAGACAGTCAATCTACGACTGGTATAGAAAATTCGAGACAACGGGATGTTTGTGCAAAGGGAAGAGCTCGGGAAGACCAAGAGTTTCGGAAGAAAACGTTGAACGTGTTCGTTCTGCCTACATAAGAAGCCCACAGAAATCGACATCTAGGGCAAGCATGCAATTACAAATTCCACAGCAAACTGTATGGAAAATCTTGCGGAAGCGACTGCACATGATACCTTACAGATTACAGATGTTGCAGTTTCTGAGTGAAGAAGACAAGGTCATACGGCGTGACTTTTGCATCGACATGTTGCGACATGATGAAGACGATGCTGGTTTTTGTGAGCGCATCATTTCATTTTTGTGGTAACGTGTTCTAAAATGTCGTTGGACAACAGTTGCTGATTGCGTTCTAGCAAATTCCAACACGCAATATGCCTTTTCCACAGGATTTTCCGCCATTTCAGCTTCTGCAACAACAAACAAAGCACTACAGCGTTGCCAATAGTAACAAACGAAACTTTGAAAGTTTCTCAACATACCTCCAAAATAATTAGGTTGCTATCTCTAATAGTTTTTGTTTTACAGGCAGCTGAGGCTGTTTATTTCTTTTGTAGTAACCCTGTTTAATAAAGTAGTAATAAAACAATGTTAATCTTTCTCGCATAACCCTACTAATATTCATTAATTTCGCAGAGATTATGTTTTGCTTACATTCGCAGGAGCAAACCTTATTGACAAATTTATTTTGGGTTACACTAGCGATTATAACAAGTACTCAGCGAAAAACTTTCAAATACTTTCGATACGGAACGTCACAAAATACAGCGCGAAACAGGTTTAGGAAGTAAACTTACGATTCGGACCGTAGTCTGTTGCTACGACTTGAAAGTTTATAATTTTTAACTTAGGCTGTTCCAACTCTACTTGTCTGAGCACCAGTATTCGTAAAAAACTGTTCTTTCTTTTTTTAATACGGTACCGGCACTGTATACCCTACTTTTATTTCTCTCTTTTTTACCTTGTTTTTCTGTATTATTACTGGATTTCTATTTTCTTACTTTTACAACACACACATAAACACAAACATATAACACCCATGCCCAAGGTGGGACTGAACCCACGATCCCCAGCACTACGAAGCACCAAAGCGGGACGCCTTGGCGAGCGCGGCCACGGGGACCGGCATTACATAGACACATTACAAACACAGAAACACCCATGCCCAAGGCGGGACTCGAACCCACGATCCTGTGCACCACGAAGCGCCAAAGCGAGATACTTTAGCGAGCGCGGCCACCGGGATCGGCAGTACTCAGCCGCAAACCTCTGAGCCTGGCTAGAGGGGAAGGTGATAATTAATACGTCACAGGGCGGAGATAATTCCATAAATTGATTCAGCTTTGACGATTGGTTGACCTCAATGAAAACCTTATTTCATACCTCACCTGTGAGTAAATAACTCGCTGTTTTCTGACGCGAAGCAAAGTTGGAACCGTATGCTCTAATGCAACGCCTTGCTTACTAGATAACTCCTCCAACACACGAGCCATACTCGGCGGAAGTACACGGGGAATTTAATTCCTACGTCAGCAGCTAGAAAAGTGACGTCATACAGCATATCGTGGCACGCTTTGATATGAAATCTTAGTTCATAAATAGATAACAGAAATATACCTACGCTAAGTATATTCACATACATTCATCATCATCATCATCATCATCACTGCAAATATTAAGCAATGTCTTTCTGGCTTCATAAAACAACCGCACAACGCCTTCTAGGATATCAAACATTTAGCCAGCCTGAATAGGCTAGATTGTATAGGATTCATAGTATAACCAACTATTATGGTCAATTTGAACCATAATACTTGGGACTTAAAGTACTTACAACATTACAACATTGTAAGTCCCATTAGGGTGTTATCGCAAAATAATTTGAGATCACCTTGTGGTTTACCGGGAAACATGCGAGTCAGTTGAAAAATCCAATGCTATGCAGGCATGTTGCCATGGTAGCTCAGTGGCAGAGCAACAGGCTAGAGACCGGGAGATCAGTGTTTCAAATCCCGGCTATGACATTGATTTTTTCAGTCTGACTCTACCTATCCAACTACTGACCTACAAACGGCTATGTGAAAAAAAAAAAAAAATCAATTTCGCTATCCCCTTGTTTGGTTGTCCTTGCAGAAGTGCGTGCCTCTCCTCACTTCTGTTCATACGGCCAATTTATTTTTACCTTCTCTAGCACGTATTCACAGTCTACATAGTAAGTAGAGAAAGTACTGCATTCCATTCAGAAATTCGATACCGAGATTTCACCAGAAATACACGCTTTAAGATCACCTGTAACCAACAAAATAAGATGTGTTCCATTCACATGACTTTCTCTAGCGGTTCCATAATAAAATGTCCCTTACAAAAAATTATTACTTTATGTCGTCATGCTAATCGAAATAAACAATAGCAAGCCCGCCTGGGTAGTGTGCTGTCTGCTTCACATTCAAAAGGTCGTGAGTTCGAATCTCGCTTATGGTGAGTTACCCGGATAAGGTTTTTTTCGGGGTTTCCCTTATCCTGAGAAGATGAATGTCGAGTAACTTTAAGCTCCATGGGTCCCGATAGCATTTCTGCATCATTTCACATATTTCATTCATCGTCCGATTAGACCAACCAGGTTAAAGGACCTAAAGCTGAAAAAAAAAAAAAAATGCAAAAATGCTCTTATTACATGTTTCCTTTTAAGTATAAAGAAACTAAGGCAAAAACGACAGTCAAATGTTTTAAAAGCTGGTCCTATGTGAAACAATTGAAGTTCAGTCGGCTTGCAAGTTCACTTCCCGTTTCCGAAGTGTTACTAAACACAAATACCAAGTAGAGAAGTTAACGGTCTTTTCGTTTTTGAGCTATGCTGCCTACAGACACACACACACATACACACACCACACACACACACACACACACACACACACACACCCTTGGACGTTCTTTTAAAAAAAATTTTTTGAATCAACGGACCTCAAAATATATATTTCCGCTGAAATCTCGACATGGAATTTTTGGGTAGAATACAAAACCTTCTCTTCTACTGTACACGTTCTTTATACATACGTGCTAGAAAAACTTAAAAACGCATTTTTGGAAATGGGTCTGTGCGCGCGCGTGTCCGTGTGTCTATGAATACGATAACTCAACAACGAAAAGCGGGTAAAATACCAAACTTGGTAATTAAGTTTAGTATCTTACAAGGATGTGAAACGAAGATTTTGGAAATCCCCCTACCCCAAATTACTCTTTATATGGAAACATTTTCAAACATTTTGATTTTCTCATAAATGACTGTAACGATTTTGATTAAAATGCCGTGTATTATAAGACATGTAATGACAAATAAAATGTATATTGAAATTTCTGGAAACAGCCACTGAAAACCCCTTCATTCTGGGTGCATTTTGCATAACTAGTAAACCATAATAGAAGACAAAACTTACTGCACAAAAAATGTAAAGTTCGTCATATCACACAATTTATGTCATATACATTCTGTTCGTGGATTTGACAAATTCAGAGATATTTGTTGTTGTTGATTTCAATTTTAAAATACTTAAATATTCTCCTGGTCATGCAAAGAAATTGATTTCAATTATACAGAAACTTCTTTTAAAGCATTTAAATATCGGTTTAGCCTATAGTATTCCCTTGTTCCCCTTCTACTCATAAGCAAACAAGTAATAAGACATGCCGCTAATGTTTATCTCGATTAGCAGGAAGTAGATAGAAGAATATGCTTTTCAATAATAATTTATTACAGAGATGTAGAGAAAGCCATGTGATTGGACACATCAGATTATTAGTTATAGTTCATTACTTTATAATATTTTTAGTTTATTTATTATTTCTTCATTTTTATCTCATACTGTCTGAAAAATCACTATTTATCTAAGAAACACAATCTCCGGCGTCTGAGTACCTTCCGTGTTTGCTTCTTTGTTTGTTTTCTTTTGTTTCCTGTTGCTAAAACACAAGTTTCATTGAGTACAATATTGTGGAAATTGACATTACATTCTTTCTTTTTAAACGTTCTGTCTATAGTCTTACAGACTCTCTGAGAGTTATTGACAATAAATCAGTGTTCATTCTACATTTAAACTGATATTACATCCTAAATATCTAAGACTTAAAGGGGGGGGGTCCAAAATGTGAGTGTGCGCGTATATCTGTGAACAGCAAAACTCCAAAAATGAAAAGTCGGTCCCAAGCGACCGCATGTGAGATTTTTCGTGGACAAAGCGGTGCAGGGGTGGATTTTCTCCGGGTTCTCCGGTTTCCCCCGCCATCTCATTCCACCAGGGCTCCATCTTCATCTATCATAAGTGTCATCGCCTGCGGTGCCAGAGCAGTAAAAGCACTACAAAAAAAAAATGAAACGTCGGTGAAACATCAAGGTTGGTATTTAAATCACTATATTACAAAGATGCAACCCAAAGATGTTCAAGAGAATCCCCACACCCTAAACTACCTTTTACATGTCCTGTTACTTAAACTATATTCCTTATCCTAATATATACTTGAGTATGACTACCGCTTAGGCGTTACATCTACTTAGCACCCTGGTTGTTAGCGAGTATAGCTGTGCTATTTATTCCATCCTATTCTCTGTGTTTTCTCTCTCTTTCTTTGTTCTTTTACATCTTTCCCAAATATTGCCGTATTTATTTTAATATTCTCATTCGCTTGAAATTTAACATTTTCATCACAAGTATCTATCCTGGCATGCTATCGCATTTGTGTTCCCAAATTTCCGTCCTGCAATTTCTTACCTCCAAACATTGTGTTAATGTGAACAATACTTTCTTGCTCCCCGCATAAACTACAACGTTCTATTAAAGTTCGAAGGCTTTCACGGCCGGTGTTAGAATCACTTATAGAAAACAAAACCGGGCTTGTAGGCCGTGGTCCACTGGGCTTCTCCCTTCGTTCCCCAGACGTTTCGCCTGCGTCTGCCACTGATGATGCCTGCCGCAGACGCAGGCGAAACGTCTGGGGAACGAAGGGAGAAGCCCAGTGGACCACGGCCTACAAGCCCGGTTTTGTTTTCTATAAGTGATTACAACGTTCTAGTTCATTGCTTTTCATCCCTTTCAAAAGTAATGCTCATGACCTCCTTTACACTAATCTTTCACTCTCTTGTTTATTCCACACAAAGGCACATATACATACACCTCCCTTGACCATTGTTTCCTTATTTTACGGTATAAACCAACCGACCTTTTAATTTTGCTACTCGTACTGTGTACATAATGTATGGAGAAGAATTATAATGCACCCAAATTTTCGAATCACAGATTTCAACGGAAATACATGTTTTGGCTCACCCTAATCCAAAATAAAACATTTTTATTTTCCTTAGCCCACATGTACAAATTGTAGGTATTGTATTTCAGCCAAAAATTCGATGTCGAGATTTTAACATAAATATATGTATTGTGGTTTCCTGATTCGGAAAAAATAATTTCTATAAAAAAGTCCCTGTGTGTGTGTGTGCGTGTGTGTGTGTGTGTGTGTGTGTGCGTCTATGGACTGCATAGTTCAAAAACGAAAAATTCAAAAACTTGGTATTTAGGTTCAGTAGAAGCATACGTAACGAAGATTTTCAAGAAAATCCCCCCACTGCAAACTACCCTTTACATGAACAATTTTTCAAAAATGTTCTTGTTCTCAAAAATGGCTCTAACGATTTTCATTAAAATCTCTAAAATTTAAGACATTTACAGGACAAATTATATATATATATATATATATATATATATATATATATATATATATATATATCATTTTCTGGGAATAGCGTCTGCAGACCTCTTTATTCTGGATGACCTTTTTTTTTAATTTTGCATAATTGGTAAACCGTAAGAGATAGAGTTGATCTCATTAAAGCACACATATTATTTCATATAGGTTTTTATTGTGGAGTTGAGCGTTATTAATATATTCCTTGCAATTGGTTTCAGCTTTGAAATACTTAAAACTTCGCTCATACGGGAACTTGTCAGCTCCAGGCCACGCAAAGAAACGGTTTGCAATTCCATAGCAACTGCATTTTAATACTGTAGGTTTAGCCTAGTGTAATCCCGTATTTCCCTTCTACATACTTAAGGAACTAAGTAATAGGACCGTTTCTGCCAGTGTTTATCTCTGTTAGCATGAAGCGGATAGAAGACTAAGCTCGTTAACAATAATTTGTTACAGAGATGTACAGAAAGTCATGTGAATGGAACAGATTTTTTCCCTTCTACTAATAAGGAACCAAATAATAAGAACAATTTCTGCTAATGTTTATCTCTATTACGACGGAGCATTTAGAAGAATAAGCTTTTAAGAATAATTTGTTACAGAGATGTAGAGAAAGTTGTGTGAATAGAAGACATTAGATTCTTAGAAAAAGGTCAGTGTTTGTGAGTGTCTGTGTGTGTGTGTCTGTGGACAGCATAGCTCAAAAACAAAAGACTGTTGAATACCAAAACTGGCATTAAAGTTTGGTTCCTTCCAAGGATACGACACGAAGATTTTCAAGAAAATCCCCCAACCCCCAACTACCCTTTACATGGAATTTTTTTTCTCAAAAATGTCTCTAACGATTTTGAATAAAATATCGTATATTATAGATAGTTACCTCACGAATAATATGTATATCTTGAATTTTCTGGGAATAGCCTCTGAAGACTACTTTATTCTGGATGAATTTTACGAAATTTCAATAATTGCTAAACCGTAAGATATGGCCAAAAACCTACCACACACAACATGTAGAGTACATTAAGACATTATATATTTTCGTGGAGTTGATCGTTTTTGAGATATTCGTTAGTTTTGGTTTCAGCTTTGAAAAACTTGTACTTTTTTCATACAGGAATTTGTCAACTCCTGTCCATACAAACAAAGGAACTTCAGCCACATAGCAACAAGATTTTAAGTATCACCTTAACCTATGGTACGCCCTTATTTCGCTTCTACTTACAAGGAAGCAATTAATACGACTATTTCTGCTAATTTCTTCTCGATTAGCATGAAGTAAATTGAAGCATAAGCTTTTTAACAATAATTTGTTACAGAGATGTAGAGAAAGTCATGTGAAGGGAACACATTAGATTTTTCCTTCTATCGTTGTCTCGTTAACCCTCTCTAACAATATACTGTTCATCTCTGGTAATTTATATTTGCACAGCCTAATCCCTGTCATTGCCGCTTTATCTGTTGCTCCCCAGCCTCCGTTGCAACTTAATCCTACCCCTAAATACAACTTATTTCAGAATTTAAACTTCTTTTCCTTCCAGACGACATTTCTTTTCCTTCTTTAGTCTAATTCTTTTTTTGAAGTGTTTTAGACATGTTTATGTTTAAATTCGTAGGTCTCTACAGCCGTTGTCTATTATACTTGTGGCATTGCCCAGAGAAGAAGCTCAGCATAAGTTGCACAAAATGTCGGCAAAAACATGAGCTACAGGATACCACGGTCAACCCGAAGCAGCCACCAGTATATGTTAATGTTTAGTTTTAGTCTCCATTCTGAGCAGAATTTAATTGTCCTTTGAAGCTCTACAGAAAGAGGAAATCGGTTAAAAATATAATGTATTGGTGATTTAAACAAATTTCTGGGCTTTTGAAAAGGGCAGATCCTGAAAAACGTTTGGCCAAAGTGATTCGCGATATCTATAAAATATTTATATGATATAATTTCAAAATTGATAATGAAATTATTTTTACTTAAAATTTGCATCCCTATGTCCCTTAATCAATCGATAGAATCGCGAATGCCTTCCTAATAGATAAAAGGCTGAGGAGTGTGGGGAATATCTACCAGAGACCTGCATCCCAGAGCTCGGCGGCGCGTGCAGTTTACTACTATTTGTTCCGTCACAGTCATTTGTCTTGTGACGGATGCAGGGGACCGCTCCGATTTCTTTTTGTTTATAGCGGAGACGTACACTGAACGGTCATTAAATCCAGAGAGAGCACTACACATAACACTACATCAGAACCGTGTGGGAGGCTATTAACTTCCGCCTCACTCAGACTCGAATTGCGTTAGGTTGGGAGTGGCTGGCATCCCAGATGTGCAAAAACACTTAAGGAAGAGTGGCACTGGGAAAACTAAAAGGTTCTGCCAGCATCCTCCAAACGTTTTAGCACGCTACTTGTATTCAAGAGGACCAGATATCTATCCTAAGCGAACCCTGCCTAATAATTGAACCAAAGGCCAAAATTCAGTACTATATTAAGTGCTATAATCGCTCTATTCTTAGAAGCCAATATGATGTAATCATATAATGTCAATAACTAGTCCACAACACGCGGGAAACCAAAGCACACCATAACTTATAGCAGGCGTCATCATGTGGCTGCTCTTCTAACCTTGCTCGCTGCTCGACTGAAGCACCTACTGTCTACTGAGTGCAAAATCGTTCAGTGTAGTGGCATTAAGAACAGTTTCCGTTTGGAATACGTACACCACCTCTCATAGGTAAATCCACCTATTTAATAGTCATGAATGGTAGCATAATTGCTCTATTACAATGCCTCATACATTAATATTGATATTTATGACGTGAACTATTGATATTTTCAAAAGTTTAATAGTTGTGACGAAAAAAACACAGCAAAAATAACAAATACTACAGTAGTAACATAATAAACACGAAAGCTCCTAAAATTAGTTAATTGTAAACGTATTATAACATTAACAGATTTATAGTTAGTTTGTAGCGAAAATGTTACGCATTTTTAGCAGTGAGCATAATATGTTTCTTAGTACTTCATTAGTAGCTAACATGATTTGAAAAGTCACTCAGCCTCTTGTTAATTCAATCATGTAACACAGTTAAAAATACTCACATTCATAACAATGAATATAAACATGTCTTTTGACATTTATATATATTTAAAATAATTCAAAACAAGTTTCTCATTTATTACAATAAATATTAACATCCCTCTTATAATTATTAATTGGTAACTACCATAATTTAAAGAAAAGAAACTTTCACACGTTTATAGCAATATTCACAGCCACTTGAGAATTATTGGTATCTAACACAACTCGAAAAAAACAGTGAATATGAACAGGCATCTTGGTAATAAATGATATAAACTAAGCAAATTAGAATGCACTTAATAGTTGTAATAGCATATGCCATTGTGTAATATACGCCACTCTACAAATAAAAAAGATTCCTTTCAGGTAGAAAGGAATCGTGTTGGAGTGCTTTCTGCTCCCGAAATTATAAACGGACAAACGAGTCAATGGGCATAAGAATTACGCCACTACTGCCAGAAGTCCGACTCTAAATGATATCATAAGTTTACTCAGTGCAGTGTACGAAACAAGTCTTCTTGCTCTAGTACAAAGCCAAGTGACTTCTAGACGCCTGACTTATAGTATCTTAAATACGCTCGTGTTCAACAAACATTTTAATCTTGACCTTGTGACGTATATGATTTTGATGCTAAAATAATAATAAGAGTCAATAATCCAGCTAGTTTTCCTCACAAAAAGGATTCGATTAGACATTTGCTATTGAAGTTAGAGTTCCGTTTTGGCACGTTATATAAGAGGCGCGTGATTAAGGAATCAGCAAGGATTGTGGTCTGCAGATATCAGTATTTGAGTAGACTAAATTCCTTCAGACAGAAAGGGTATCATATAACTTACTTAGATGAATCTTGGTACAATACTCATGATGTAAAAAACGATTGGGAATACGGGAGTTGCTCTTGCTACCTTCCAGCCCCGGTGTCACTGGAAAAAGAATCATGATCCTGCATGCAGGCGGTAGCCAGGGTTGTATTGAGAGCTTCTGGAAATATTCGGGAATCTTTGATTCATTCACATCACGAGATGAATGCTGAAAAATTTGAAGCTTGGTTGAAGAACACACTTTTGAAAACATTCCGCCTAAGAGTGTTACTATGTTAGAGTCCCAGTTTAAGGTCAAAATTCCCCCCATGTACAGCAGAAAAAATTAAGTGATCAGATTCATGGAAGAACATAATTTAGTTTTACCTAGTCTTCTAGTTCCTATAAAATCCGTGTTTTTGAAGAAAACTGGGAAGCCAATTAACATAGACGAAATGGCAAAATATTATGGCCATGAAGTTCCCGGTTACCACCATATCACTGTTGTCTCAATCCAATTGATCTGATATGGCACTCCTTAAACACGCCGTAAGAAAGTGACAGTGTGTGCAAAATGTTAAGAAACGTCTACCAAATATAGATTCGAGTGTGTGGGAAAGATGTGTTCAGCATACCATGCAACAAGAACGAAAATGTCAACTATGGGATGTTTCACACGACAATACTTCATTTGTATACATGTGAGTGAAGATGAGAGTGAAAGACAGGAAGGCGAAGTATAGACACTGTGGTTAGATGAATGAATGAATAAGTGTATTTATTGACATAGCAATATCATACATAGAATTACAACAATCGCACGGGTCCACAGACCGTACGTGCTTTTGCAATACACATTACAAGCAATATTAAAACAACAACAATAAAGAATTAAAAGAGTAAACACGAAAATAAAAAGACAAAAGAAATACACAGACCAAAAGCATTATTAAACAACAATAAAGAATTAAGAGTGAACCCGAAAATAAAAATACAAAGATATTCAAATATAACAATTTAAATTTACAGAACAGAGTACACCTTCATAAATGCACCCTCTTATAATAGAAAATTACACTTAAAAGACATACATACACATAATATATACAACATATATAAAACCATAGCACAACAGTGACCTAAGTATGACATAATATATATGTATGTAGAACAATGTAGTCACTTTTGTTTAGTTGATCTTATCCCCCCCCTTCTCTATTGGCAGCCTCCTCAGATCTCAGCTGTCGTGCCCATGTTTTCCGTGCCTGCCAGTAGCGTCCAACATGCTTCTAGCCCTACATTCGCAGTGGTAAAAAATCGCGGCAAATATTTTTCCCGCCATTCCTCCGTACCCCTACATCTTGCCAAGATGTGAGTCCACGACTCTTCCTCCTCGCAAATGGGACAGATTCTCGTACCATTCTCGTCAGAAATGTTCGTGCTCCTCCATGCTCCTAGTCTAATCCACGCGAGCCCCTCTCTAATGAGTTTGGTACCTGTTTTGATGTATTGCTCCATACCCCACTCCGATTTCAGCCCAGACTGTACTTCTAATGACACCTTCTCTGTGCATTGCGCAATTATTTGCTGTCTGTCAATATCACACAGGCGGTTCTTAATTTTTCTCCAAATACTTCGCCTGTTTTCCTGCCCCGCCATCCAAATGTCTCCCATCCCAATGGTTTCCAACCCTTTCTTTAATTTTGATGCCCACGTCGAATTACCTTCCATTCGCAACTGTTCACGGTAGCAGACTGCCCTAATTAGAGATTGGTTTCCGTGAAGGATTCTCATCCAATATTTAACCGCTCTGATTTTGCACTCTATCGTTTCACTATGTGCCCCGAATTTCCTCATTATTCCGCAATTTGCCGTACCCCTCCCTACACCCAGAATTCCTTTCAAAAATTGGGTCCTCACTTGATCCAGATTCCCTGTTTATTCCCACCCCCATATTACTGTGGTTAGATGCTATTAGCACTGTATAGCACTCTCGTTGCACTTAATCAGAACCTTGCTAATGTTATTACTCACTTGGTACTCTAAGAAAAAAATGTCCATACGTGCAATCCCATTGGTTCATTTTGGCGCCGAAAATGGCTTGTGGTGCGCTTCTGATCTGACATAGTTATTTCCAATTGGTAAATACGTCTTACACGTGATTCGTGACCTCAATTTTCTCGTGGTTCCCCTCTGTATATGCCACATCAACTTTCTCTTTCCAAGTCGTGACTGACACGAAAGCATCTTTCCCCCCTGGCAATACCCAAAAGAAACTGTCGTAAACAGCTGAGATCGTCGCTTGAAAACTCTCTGGTTAAAGTTAGAAAATGTTTTCCAGGAACAGTCTCTCTGAACTTTCAATAAACATAATGACAATATATACATGATATTATACTTAGCAATTAACTTAAACAATCTAATTAATTAAAATATATGCTATGCTCTCATTCAGCTGGGCGACAATCCGTCTCAAATTTCAAAGTGCTGTATTCTATCTACCTCCCTATTACGTAACCTTTAATTATAAGTTATACCACAACTGAGGGAGCTACAGTTGCTATCAAGAAGTGATTGCAGCAGTCCAACAACGAAAATGGTACTAACACTGCTCATACTTTGCCCTGCGCTAGTCAACTGACCAACTACGGATAGGCAAATAAGGAACCCTCGCACCTCACTGCAAGAATTACAGGAGAATAAAGCCAAACTTTAGGAAGATTTTTGTGACGCAAATGCCATTATTACATCACACGGGGGAATCCAATATACGAACTGCGACATGCTATGACACACTTTGAAATCCACTGATTTCATCATAAACTTAATCACAGTCTAGATGAGAAATGCGTGTATGAGTTGTGTAGAGAACTCCGTAAGAGATACCATGCTAAACTTTGTAAAAACAGAATAGAAACTTTAACTGAACTATGTGCATGAAAAACTATATGGTCATTGGCTGCAATTATAACGATGATAATAATGATATTATTATTATTATTATTATTATTATTATTATTATATGAGACTGATTAATTTCAGATAATTAGTTTAAAATAATCACAAATTAATAATATAATAATTAATAATAATTTCAATAACAATATAATAATAGATATAAAAAAGATGTTGGTACTCGGGACATTACATTAATGTCTAGAAGTCAAATGTATAACAGAGTATATCTTTTGTATTTCAACAAGATAACCGAAGGTTAGGAAATGTTTCTAAGTGCAGGCAGGTAGTAACATATAGCAGAGATTGTTAAAATCGTCTAGACGCCGTTTGAAAGGCAATGAAATCCCAACAAACTAATCAATATGTTGACGGTATTGGCAACCGTGGGATGGTCATAAAGCCGGGAGTGTTGGGGTTTTCTCACCTGAGAACAAACAAGGTTGTAGATTGTTAGAAATATGTAGCATTGAAAGGGGTGGAAGTATATTTTAAAGAGACGTAGAAACGAAAATAGAGTCAGATCTGGGCATCTTTTGAGTTGTTTTCAGTCATGCCGAGTGTTCCTGATTCCTTCACACTTCTTTTGCAGTTAGTCTCAATAACATTCACGGTCTCACGTCGTTATCTAAGAACAATAATTGTGCTCCAAGAGTAACAAATGGCGAGCTGATTTCTTGGCAAAGTTTTACGAAACAATAAACATAACATTTACTATTTCATCTGCTGTATTATTCACACAAAGGTTTATTTGTGGTACCGCCCCCTGAAAACCTGAGTATCATGCTCACAAAACTTAAATCAACCATGACCAGCTGGTTTTTGTTTGTGTTTTGAAGTCGCAGCTGATACGTATACGTGGCTAACAAAATATAATACAAAGGGAGGAATACAATCTGTTTTGTTTACTTTAAGTCTGGTTTTAAGACTGGATTTGGTAGCTCAGTCGTACAGCACCTGCCAGCTGTGCGAGGGCTCGGGTCAGATTCCCAGCTGAAGGAGGGATTTTTCTCTAGACCAGATTACTTTATATCCTTCCCAGAATCTGGAATTATGAATGAGAATATGCATAATCTAGTGTTTAAAATTAAAGAAAAAAAAAACACAGCGATATCATTCCCGACAGACAATATGTGTCAAAGAGAAATGCCGTTCAGGAACAATGAAACAATAAACACATTCTGATGCGTTCCATTCATGTTACTTTCTCTATCTATTCTGTAATAATCTATACTTACAAAAGTTATGTGAAAAAAAACATTATTCTTACAAAAGCTTATTATTCAATCCTTTTCAGGTGGATCAAGATAAACATTAGCAAAATGGTGTTATACTTAATTATACTAAGTAAAAGTGAAATAAAAGATAAAGCAATATCAAATCTTTTAAAAACAATCTCATTGAGTTTGAAGTTCGGTTTTCTTTGCATGGCCAGGAGTAAAACGAAGTTTGCAAAAAGTTTAGTATTTTAAAATTAAAACCAATAACAAGGAATATCTCGGAAATGCTTAATTGCGCCAAAATATATACCGTAAATTGTTAACGTTAATGAGATCGACATTTTTTGTGTAGTAAGTTTGTCTATATATTACGGTATACTTGTTATGCAAAAGTCATCCAGAAATCTATTCCCCAAAAATTTCAAGATAGATACACATTTTATTTGTCACCTTTAATATTTCAATCAAAACTATTAGATACATTTTAGATATAAAGGATAATTTTCGGTGGAGACATTTTCAGGAATATCTTCGTGCCGCATTCTTGAAACATGCTGAATTTAATTATCAGCCTTCATATTTAACAGACGTTGAGCCGTTCACAAACATATTGGCATTCCCAAACGTGTGGTAAGGAACACGAATAGTAAAATTGTAGAAGATTATAACTTCTGTTCAATTTGTGTGGTTTTTACATTCTCTACTCGTACTATGTACATAGTATATAGAGAAGGTATTGCATTCCACCCAAAAATTCGATATTAAGATTTCACCGCAAATACATATTTTAGGGTCACCTATATCCAAAAAATCTGATGTGTTCCATTCACATCCCTTTTTCTATATCACTACAAAAAAAAATTATTAAAAAGCTTATGCTTCTATTTACTTCATGCTAATTGAGAAAAAACTAGCAGAAATAGTCTTATTACTTGATTTCTTGTAAGTAGAAACGCAATAAGGGAGTGCCATAGGTTAAAGTGATAGTCAAAAGCTGTGACTGAAGTTCCCATGTGTGTATGGACATGAGTTGACAAATTCCTGTATGAGGAAAGTATAAGTTTTTTTAAAGCTGAAACCAATAATAAGGAATATCTAAAAAATGACCAACTCCACGAAATATATATAACATAAATAGTGTGTTTTAACTGCTCTACATGTTTGTGTGGTAATTTTTTTTATCCATCTCTTACGGTTTAGCAGTTATGCAAAATTCCGTAAAATTCAACCAGAATAGAGTAGTCTTCAGAGGCTATTCCCAGAAAATGCAACATATACATTTTATTTGTCACATAAATATCTTATATATACTATATTTTAGTCCAAATCGTTAGAGCCATTTTTGAGAAAATCGACATTTTCGAAAAAAGTTCCATGTAAAGGGTATTTTGGGGATCGGGAATTTTCTTGGAAATCTTCGTGTCGTATCCTTGGAAGATAGCAAACCTAAATACCAAGTTTGGTTTTTAACGGGCTTTTCGTTTGTGAGCTATGCTGCCCACAGACACACACACACACGGATATTTTTCTAAAACTGTTTTTTTGGATTCAAGGGGTCTCAAAACATATATTTCCGGTGAAATCTCGAATTTTTGGGTGCATAACAATACCTACTCTATACACTATGTACATAGTAGTGTAGAGAAAGTAAAAAGCATTATTCGTACTATGTACATAGTATGTACTTTCTCTATATGTACTATGTACATAGTGCATAGAGAAGGTATTGTATTGCACCCAAAAATTCGAAACCGAGATTTCACCGGAAATATGTTTTGAGACCCCCTGAATCCAAAAAAACATTTTTTAGAAAAATATCCGTTAGTGTGTGTGTGTCTGTCTGTGTGTGTGTGTTTGTGTCTGTGGGCAGCATAGCTCAAAAACGGAAAGACCGTTAAAAACCAAACTTGGTATTTAAGTTTGGTATCTGCCAAGGATGCGACACGAAGATTTTCAAGAAAAGCCCCCACCGCAAACTACCCTTTACATGGAAAAAATTTCGAACATTTTGATTTTCTTAAAAATGGCTCTATATTTCGATTAAAATCTCTTATATTTTAGATATATACTTGCCAAAAAAAATGTATATCTTCAATTTTCGGGGAATAGCTTCTGAAGACTACTTTATTCTGGATGAATTTTACGGAATTTTACATAAGTGATAAACCATAAAACAGGGACAAAAGTTTACCACACAAAATATGTAGAGCATGCTAACACACACAATTTATGTTATATACATTTTTTTCGTGGAGTTGATTGTTTTTAAGATATTCCTGGATTTTCATTTCAGCTTTGAAATGCTGTTACTTTTCTCATACAGGAATTTGTCAACTCTTGTCCACACAAACAAACGAACTTCAGTCACATAGCAACCAGCTTTTGACTATCCCTTTAACCTATGGTACAACCTTATTTCACTTCTATTTACAAGGAAGCAAGTAATAAGACAATTTCTGCTATTTTTTCTGAATTAGCATGAGGTAAATAGAAGCATAAGCTTTTTGACAGTAATTTTTGCAGAGATGCAGAGAAAGTCATGTGAATGGAACACATCAGATTTTTGGAAAAAGACCTTGCGAGTGTGTGTCCGTGTGTCTGTGAACACGATAACTCAAAAGCGAAAAGTCGGTAAAATATCAAACTTGGTATTTAAGTTTAGTATCTTTCTGGGATGCGACACGAAGATTTTGAGAGAAATCCCTCCACTCCAAACTACCCTTTACATGGAAAACGTTTTGAAAATTTAGATTTTCTCAAAAATGGCCCTAATAATTTTTATTAAAATACCGTACATTTAAGATATTTATATGGCTAATAAAATGTATATCTTGAATTTTCTGGGAATATACTCTAACGAGCTCTTTATTCTGAATGAATTTTACTGCATTTTGCGTAACTGGTAAACCGTAAGAGTTAGGCAGGAACTTACTACTACACAAAATATGTAGAGCACGTTAAAACACACAATTTGTGTCAATTTTTTTTGTAGAGTTTGGCATTTTTGAGAATATTCCTTGTTATTCATTTCCGATTGAAAATGATTTTCTCTCACGGAAAGTTGTAAACTCCTGGCCCTGCACAGAAACAAATTTCAACCGCATGGGAACTATCTTTTAAGAGATTTGACATTTGTTTTAGCTTAATGTATTCCCTTATTTTCCTTCTACTTAAAATGGGGCGAGTGATTAAGAAAATTTCTAATAATGTTGATCTTGATCATCATAAATCAGATAGAAGAATATGCTTTTTAATAATAATTTGTTACTGCGGTGTAGAGAAAGTCATGTGAATGGAATAATCAGATTTTTTTACTCTCTATAGGCCGTATGTACAACATACATAGTGGATAGAGAAGGATTTTATTCCACCCAAAAATTCGATATCGAGATTTCACCAGAAATATATGTTTTTGGGTCCCCTGAGTCCGAAAAAGAATTTTGAGAAAAAGGTCCGTGCTTGTGTGTGTGTATGTGTGTGTGTGGATAGCATAGCTCAAAAACGAAAAGATCGTTAAATAGCACACTTGGTATTTTGATTTAGTATGTTCCAAGGATGTGCTACGAAGATTTGCAACAAAATCCCCCCACCATAAACTACCCTTTAAGTGGGAACATTTTCGAAAATTTTGATTTTCTCAAAAATGGCTACCACTATTGATTTAAATTCTGTATATTAAAGATATTTACATCACAAATAAAATGTATATCTTGAATGTTCTTGAAATAGCTTTGAAGATCTCTTTTTTCTGGATGAATTTTGCCGAACTTTGCTTAACTGTTAAACCGTAAGAGATAGACGAAAGCTTACAGCGCTCAAGATCTAGATCTCGTTAACACACCTATTTATGCCCTTTGCGTTTTTGTTGTGGAGGCAACCGTTTCCAAGATATTCCTTGTTATCTGTTTCAATTGCAAAGTACTTATACTTTTCTAAGACAGGAAGTGTCCGTTTTTCCTTTGTTTTACTCCTCGCCAAGCAAAGAAGCGATTTGTAATGAGAATCGCATAACTGCAGGTTTAAAAGCATTTTGCTATCGCTTCAGCCAAGTGTGCCTATTCGCTTAGTTCCCTTCAACTTATAAGGAATTAAGTAATAAGAACAATATGATAATGTTTATCTCGATTAGCATTGTGTAAAAAGAAGAATAATCTTTTGTAAGAAGTTTGTAGAGCAGCTAGAGAAAGTTTTTGTGTGTAACACACCAGATTTTTTATAATAGTGTTTAGCGATTTAACTACATAGGCACCACAAGCGAAGATACGTGGAGCACCGGTGGAATGCGATGGTGGGGGAAACCACGGAATTCCGAGAAAATCAGTTTGATTTTACTCTCTCTACATATACTCTGTGCATAGTGTTTAGAAACGGTATTGTATTCACCCAAAAATTTGATACCGAAGTTTTAACGGAAATATACGCTTTGAGACCCCCTGAATCCAAAAAAGAAAATGTATCCGTAATGTGTCTTCTGTGTGCCATTGTGCGTGTATGTATGTGTGTGCGCGCGCGGGCTGTAGAGCTCAATAACGAAAAGTCCATTAATTACCAAACTTACGTTTAACTTCAGTATCTTCCAAGGATGCGACACGAAGATCCTCCACCACCAACTACCCTTTACTTGTAAAAAAATTAAAAAAATTTTGATTTTCTCAAAATCCCTCTAATGGTTTTGTTTAAAATATCGTATATTAAAGATTTTTACAAGACAAAATGTATATCTTGAATTTTCTGGAAATATCATTTGAAGACATCCTTATTCAGGAAGAATTTTGTAAAATCGGTAAAACCGTAGGAGACAGACAAAAACGTACTACTTACTTAACAAACAATGTAGAGCTCGTTAAAACACAAGGTATGTAACATACATTTTTTCGTGGAGTTGGCCGTTTTGAAGATATTCTTTGTTATTGATTTCCGTTTTAAAACACTTATACTTTTCTCAAGCGGGAATGTGTCAACTCCTTGTCATACAAACAAAGGATCTTCAATCGTATAACAACCAGCTTTTAAAAGATTTGACTATCGATTTAGCCTATGGTACTCCTTTATTTTTCTTCTACTTACAAGGAAGCAAGTAATCATTTCTACTATTCTTTTCTCAATTAGTATGTAGTTAATAGGAGAATAAGCTTTTAACAACTATTTATTGCAGAGATATAGAATGAATGAATCACATCAGATTTTTACGATGGTGTTTAACGCCTCTTTTACTACATAGACATAGTAGGTGCTGACACCGATGATACATGAAATGAAAATAGAGCACCGGTGGAATGCGATGGTGGGGCAAACAGGAGCACCCGACCCTGAGCCGCTTTGTCTATGCGTTTGCCTGGCGGCCCAGCCTGGGTGAGAGGCGAGTGAACTAAGCAATCGGTCATGGCGCGGCATGTGGTGTCGTTCACCCCTTTTCTGAATCATATAATAATAATTAGCAGTTTGTCCGTACAGTTGATAACAAACACGAGGAGTGCGCGGAGGGATACAAACGGTTTTGTTTATATCAAGTCCAGTTCTAAGGGGCAATACCACGTCCTTAGTTGAGGGATACTCATATTTAGCTCATTCGTCGCTCACTCAAGTATGAGTGCTAATTCTTACTCACTTTGATAACCAAGACATTTACCTGAATATAATATAACTGTGAACTGAGTGGCTGCTGACCTCAATACCATTAAATAACTTTAAACAACCATGGACTTTCTTCGATGGGTTCCAAGTCTTTGTCTTTTACGGAATGGTAGAAAGGGCTGTGAATCCACAAATAATTCGTGTCTAAATGCTATAAACAAATACGTACATTAATATATACATTTTTATACCACAGATTATTTGATTTATAAATAAATATATAAATAATATGTCCTTGTTTATGACTGGACTATATTATAAAATAATATGAAATGCAGTTGGGGATCCTCTCATTCTGCAAAGAGTGTATTGGCCTACCTTAGTTACCTTCTTTGCTCCATGTGTTGCTAGCATGTAAAAGTAAAAAACTATAAACTACAAATGCGATCCTTAGATAAAATTGATGGAAAATAAAAGGGTTATTCGGATAATGATTGCTACACAAAAAAGGACTAAATCAATACAAGGACTGGAGGAAGGATGAATTTTCTGTATCGCTAAACTAGGCATTTACAGCATTTATACGACTGAGTTCATCATGAATACTTTTTTACTCTAATTACATTATATTTTATTTTTGCATCAAAGTTTAATACGGCATTGACTTACCAGAACTCCGCTATAGAATAGGTACGAGGATATTTAACTTGTAATGTTACCCTTGGACAGTTCGGTGATAATTTGTGGGAGATAACGTAGATACTCAGTCAATCCACTGGCTAACAATGTGCTCAAGGAACAGAAGAGGACATGCTTGCATGGAGTGGAGTTTGATTTGTTTTGCCTAAAACAAACAGTTAAGTAGCATTATTCTTGGGGCGTTCAATAATTCCTTAGAATGGTTTCAGCTATAAACATCACGTGGTTTAATAACGAAAGGCGATTGAAACAAAATTTGTGTGCTTATTTAGAAAGATGGAAAAAAGCGAGTTTCGTGCGGTGAATAAACTATTTAAAAGGCTTAACACCGAAAGAGATAAAAGCCATGTTGGATAAAGTTCATGCCATATCTATTCCTGCGTTTGCAACAATTAACAATTGGATAAATGAATTTAAACGTGGCCGAATAACCACAAATGTGAACATTATTCCGGACGTCCAGTCTCCAAAATGTTTGAGAAAATTCAGGATATGGTTTTAAGTGATCGACGAATCAAAGTTTGCGAAATAGTAGGGGCCACAGGCATATCACAAGGTACAGTGTTCTCAATTTTGCAACAAAAATTAAGCCTGACAAAGAAGAATAAACACAATCGCATGATCGATTCGGAAACTGGTTTAGCACTTTCCTGTCGCAATCCTTAAGAGTTTTTGCGTCGATACATAATTGTGGTTGAAACATGGATACCCAACTACACTCCAGAGTGAAAAACACAGTCGAAACAGTGGATTTTTAAAGGCGATCGGCTCCGAAGAAGGCAAAGGTAGTGAAATCTGCAGACAAAGTGATGGCGTGGGCTTTTTGAAATGAACGCGGAAGCATCTACATAAATGGAGAGTATTATGCATCGTTATTGCACCGGCTGAATGGAGAAACGCCCTCTTTCGGCAAAGAAAAGAATGTAATGGTGAACACCTTCACAGCTTGGATGACAAAAATTGAAAAATTAAAGTTCAAATTTCTACAACATCCACTATATTCATCAGATTTTATACCGAGTAAATTTTTCTGTTTCCAAACTTGAAAAAGTGGCTCGGCGGAAAACGACTCACTCTAACATCTCCCAAACAGATGCCAATTTTGAGTACCTTCTGAAATCCTACTTTTTGAAGGATTAAACGCTGGGAAAAGTGGAGAAACGCTGGGAAATGTGTATCGAGCTAAACAGAGATTATGTTAAAAAATTAAAAAAAAATGCACCAAAAATAATTTGTTTTTCTATCTTTTTCTGAGGACTAATTGAACGTCCCCGTATGCCACATTTTATGCGTACCATTGTACACTAAAACGCCGTCTTTTTATAGATTATGTTGCTCAGAGCTAAACCACAGCAGTGATTTGATATTATTGAGAGAAATGAGTGAGCGAGCTTGGCCGTAGTCTCCAAGGCGACACGGAAGCGATGAATAAAACACTTGAATATATCAGGACTCGTATGTATCTAGGAAACACTTAACATAGCCCTGTAGATTGCGTTGAATATTACATAAGACCGATAAAACTCTGCAATAATATTATCTTCCAGCTGGTTAACATTGTAAAGAATGCTCTTTTCTTATATTTCCTACTACGTACACCTTCGGGCATAAAATGTGATCCACATTAAACGGAGCTGTTTTGTTGATACTTGCTTCACCTCCTACAAACGTGATCTCAACATTTCTAGAACATTCCAGCCACTGGATTGGCAGGTTACTTTACCTCCAACGAAATGTGGCCAAATAGCCGAAGAATAACTTTGCAACTTAAACAGTGTATTTCCATGCTTCACTACCGATTTCTTAATATGGTTTTGTTATTTGCATTTGATAGCAGCAATAATGTTAAACCTCGTCTCCATGTGCCGATTAAAGCCTTCATATACAAGCTGTTATAGATATAAGCGTGGACATTTGTTTTGGTAATTAAAAACAATGTAATGATTAAGATTAATTACATCATTGCCTATGTGTTTTATTTGCGGGTCTATAATTTTAATTATTAGAATAGCCAGTGCCTCCAAGTAGGTCTGGCACACACAAGCCGTACGTGTTATTTTCCCTGACACCGCCGGTTAAACGGCGTAAACGAGAGTGGGCGGGCCTCGCTACAACGAATACTATATCGGAACTAAGTTTAAATGCTTTCTACAGACCAATGACCTCACATTATCTAAACAGGTCATGTACATTAAATTAAGTTTTATCTTTAAATTTTGCGTCCCATTCTATATTGCAGGTGAAAGACCGCTTAATTTTTCTCAGAGGCCTCTTTTACAAGACATAAATCTGCAAAACCGGAACAACGGCTTTATTTCATTTCCGAAGGAAGCCATACTAATGATGTTTACGCCCTAAAAGATCCATCGCCCTCCGCCGGTTTGAACCCGGGATCTAGGAAACCAGAGGATAGCATGTTACCCCTAGACAATGGAGGACGACCAGCAGATCACGTATTGAAGTGTGAAAACGTGGAAGCAAAACAGATAATCTATATTGACAGGCGTTGTTAACTTCTCAGTGCAGTTACTATCGCCGTGCAAAATACATCAGGTAGCAAATTATGTGATTGACTTGTGGGAAACTGTTAGAGGAAGAAAGAGAGAATGAGAGAGCGAGAGAGAGAGAGAAAAAAAACTAACATACCGAACCGAATACACATTAAGGTACAATTTATCAAAATATATATATATATATATATATATATATATATATATATATATATATATATATATATACCTCTAACATCCTGTATGTAGGTGTCGCAGCTATTAGCAACACATGTAAATAATTGTTCGTTTCTTCCCCTAAAATGGCGTATAATGTTGTAGCTGATCTAGCCTTTCCTTTCTTTTCCAATTGTAGCGAAACTCTTTCACAGAGGCGGTATGCGACTCACCCCCACACTTCACAGCGCTTATAATATCGATTATTGGTGACTTCCTATGACCCTATTTGTTTTTCATTCTAAATACATAGAGAAACGATACCGAATGAGAGGAGCCAAAGTTTGGTTACTTGAAGATGGAAACCTTGGAAAGAGAAAATGCTATTTTTAACTACGGGAAAGGGCCACTTTTTATGTGCGAGGGCTCAAGTAGGTACAGAAATATTTCATTTTATTCAAAAATTCATATCCAGATTTCACCAGAATGGTATATTTTGCGTCCCTTTAAATAAAAAATGTGATGTGTTTCATTCACAAGACTTTCTCTACCTCTTCTGCAAACAAACGTTTATTATAAAAGATTATTTCTTTTACCACTTCATACTATCGAGATAACCATTATCAGAAATGGCCTTATTACTTGCTTCTATGTTAGTAGAAGGGAAATAGGGAGTACCATAGACTAAAACGATAATCAAATATTTTAAAAGATGGTTGTTATGTGACTCAATTGAAATTCAGTTCTCTTTGCACGGCCAAGAGCAAAACCAAAGAGATACGAAATGAAAGATGAATTGTCTCTTGAGAAAAAAGTTTACTAGTTTAAAATATCTCGGAAACGGTTAACCCTACCATCTGTCATATATATGATAAATTCTGTTTAAATTATATATATATAATATAGTTAATATATATATATATAATATAGTTAACTATATAATATATAGTTTTTTTATGTAGTAGCCTGCTGTCTATTTCTTACAATTCTTACATGGAATTTTTGGGTAGTAAGCTTTTCTCTATATATGTGCATATATATGATAAGCTTTGTTTTAATGAGATATGTATATTTTTATGTAGTAAGTTTTGGTTTATTTCTTAAAGCTTACCTGTAATACAAAAGTCAAGCTAAATGAGGAGGAATTCAAAGGCTATTCCCAGAAAATAAATATTTATACAATTCGTTTTTCATGAAAATATCTTTATCATATGATATTTCAGTCAAATTTGTTATATTCATTTTTTTCCAAAAAATCATCGAAAAATGCTCCTTGTAAAGTGTAATTTGTTTGGGGACATTTTCCCCAAATCTTCTTGTATCCTTAGAAGATGCTGAATTTAAATATCAAGTTTGGTATTTTCGTTTTTTAATTATGCTGCGCACAATTTTTACTTTCTTTATACGTACTAAGTACATAGTGTATAGAGAAGGTATTGCACTCCACCCAACAATTCGATACCAATATTTCATCGAGATACACGATTTAGGATCCCTTGTATCCAAATAAAAAGCATTTTTAGAAAAAGACCTGTGTGTGTCCACGTGTTCGTGGGTCTGAGAACACGAATATCGAAAACGAAAAGTCGAAGAAAATGCCAAACTTGATATTTAAGTTAAGTATCTTCCAGGGATGCGACAAGAAGATTTTGAAAAAAATCCCTCTACCCAAAGTACATTTCGAAAACTTTGTTTTTTTTTTTCAAAATTGACCCCAACGATTTTTATTAAAATACCGCATATTAAAGAGATTTGCATAACAAATAAATGTATATTATGAAAATGTAAATTATATCTGGAAAAGCCTCTAAAAACCTCCTTATTCTGGATGAATTTTGCTGAATTTTGCATAACTGGTAAACCGTAAGAGATAGACAAAACATTACTATATATATAATGTAGAACTAGTTAAAACACACAATTTATGTCATATATGTTTTTTTCGTGAAAAGGACCATTTCTGAAATATTTCAAATTATTTGCTTCAGATTTAAAATACCTGAACTTTTCTCACACGGAAAGTTGTAAACTCCAGATCATGCTTAGAAACAGATTTTAGCCACATGGCAACGGGCTTTTAAAAGATTTTGCTATCGCTTTAACCTACTGTATTCCCTTATTTACCTCTTATTTACAAGTAAATAAGACAATTTCTGCTAATGCTCATTTCGATTATTATATAGTAGATAAATGAATATGCTTTTTAACAATAATTTGTCACAGTGAAGTAGAGAAAGTTATGTGAATGGAGCACATCAGATTTTTAAATACATATGCCTTCTCAGACGATGACACTAATGATGCATGAAGTGAAGATGAAGCACCGGTGGAATGCGATGTCGTTAGAAACCGCCGCTTTGTCCACCTTAAATCTCACATGCGATCACTTGGGACCGAGCCCGCCTAGGTGAGAGGCGAGTGGTCTAACCATACAGATAGACAGACAGACAGATAGGGATCTCAAAACTATATTTCCGATGAAATCTCGGTATCAAATTTTTTGGTGGAATACAATAAATTCTTACCTATGTACATTGTATATACGTGCTAGAGAAAGTACAAATTCAATGAATGAATTCTTACATTCTTTCAATCTAAAAGGCAATAAATTCACTTGGCCGTTCAGTTGTGACGTCTTCTGCATGTGCTTATACCTGTTGGTCTGTGCACCTCGATGGCCTCTGACCTCTCTCTGAGAACATGCAGAGACACGCCGTCGCCTCACGCGACCGATTTAGGAATAGTCCTGCAATGACGCCAGTGCAACGAACCTTCACTGGATCAAACACTCTTATCACGTAATAATTTTACGGTAGGCGTGTCTGCTTTACAAATATACGAATTATCTCACTCGTGTTCAGCATATCTTTGGAAATGCATACCCTCCACCAAATTGCAACAAAAATATCCGAATACTGCAGAGCTAATGACCTATAACTTGGGTTGTTGTTTGTTTTTGTTGGGAAACACAGCATACTAGTGCAACGTCAATTGTTTTCAACAAAATAAAAGCGAATCTAACTTTGCATGAGTCCAGGTCGTTTAGGATTGGAACACAAGCTTCTCGCAAAGTACAGGGCGTCCAGTTGAATCACTAGGATTCTGATGTTGGCCATGTACAAATTATTCCTACAAAATATTATTCGTTTATCTACATCATGCCAATCGAGATAACATTAGCAGAATTTGTCTTATTATTTGCTTCCATGGAAGTAGAGGGAAAACAAACAGCCAATTTGTCACAAGCAGGTTTATGACTGGCATAAAACGTTTGTGGAAGTTGATTCCCTTTGCAAACAGAAAAGCATCGGTCGCCCATGTACGTCTGATGGCAATGTCATACATGCTGGAAAATTGGTTGTTTCCTCACATTCATGAAAGTTTAGACGATTTTATTTTCATGCAAAATGGTGCCCCACCTCACTTTCACCCTGAAGTGTGGAGCTACCTAACGACATTATTCCACAACGTTGGGTTGAAATATGTAACCAAAAAGATCTTATTCGTCGTTTTGGCCTCAAAGATCACCAGAACTTACTCTCTGTGATTTTTATTTGTAAGAAAACAAAAGGCAAAGTGTTCCTTCTATCTATGGCAACTGCTCTTCAGTGTTTGAGAAATCGAATTATTGCAGCTGTCAATTCAATAAACAGGACCAGTTAAGAAGTATAAAGTGAAATGGAGTACTGTCTCGATGTTTTTCGTGCAACAAGTGGTGTTTCCTTTGAGTGAATAATGCCTGTAAAAACTTTTAAGCTTCCTATATTGAGTGACATGCGTAATGTGTTCTATCTGTCATAGTTTTTCCATAATACGAGCATAATTGAAATCTGCTCACTCTTTTTGAAATACACTGTATGCTCAGGAAATCTGCCTGGCAATTTCATATGCCGTGTTTTCTTCATCTTGAAGTGATCCGGGATCTCATTATATATATATTGCAAGTTTCACAAAAATAAAACCAAACCAAGCTCGCATATGACATCCTTTGCCCAGGTAGCCATTTTTGTTTACTTTTCGCTTTCAGCAAGTTTCAGTTTTTGTGACGCACTTGTAAATACTCTCATTTCATTGGCCAAAGTTAACAACTCATTGTAAAACTTTTGACTATTTTAGAGTATGCCCTTATTTGCTTTCAAGACTTTCAAAAACTTTACAAATGTTAAAAGCAATTTTACAATAAAACTTATGCCAACTGTGAACATATTTTGAAAGTGTTGAATGGCGTTGAATTTGAAGAAAATTTGATCGTACACAAGGAGATTAGGTCTCTTGTTTTGTTCAAATAACTTTTGTTTTTTACGCACATCTTAATATTAAACTGAAGTTATTCTTCTCTATATCCTAGATCCTGCAAATTTCTGTTGATCAGCAAATAACTGGACTTCTTCAGTTTTGATACTGCTTTGTTTTATGACATAGCCTACTGTTGTTAGCACTGGCACCACAACTGAAGCGGCTTGAATAGCCCTGATCGCTAGTGCGCTACGAAGTGGACTAGCAACCCATTCTAAGCGCGAGTTCGAATTCCTGCGACTGCAATAAAATGTGTCTATGATAAAGGAAGGGGAGGGTCCAAGTAAAATAACCAATGTGATGGATGGCATAAGGTTGCATTTGACAGCAGCTGCATGAATTTTGGTCTTTTTTATTAAAAAACACTACAGTTTTATTACATAAATATTAATATTTTTACAATATAAAAATCTTTAACTAGTCTAATTTTATTGTTGAGGGTTATTGTAATACGAAATTAGAAAAAAAAATCCACTAACATACTAAAAGCTTTTATTAATCATCTTTGTGCATAATTGCAACACCATACAGTAAAATGTTAATATTTAAAGTGAAGTCTTCCACGAAATTTTACTTAGCTATAAACTCGGAGAACACTGACTTATTTTGAATCTTATTGCAATGGTGTCAAATTTAGGCATCTACTAATGCTATAGACCATCAATTTGTTCGTGTCACTTTTATACTGTATTAAAGTGAAATTATTTTTATTTAGTCTCCTATGTCCTGCCAATTCCTGTTGACCAGAAATAACTGGATTCTTCCAGTTTTGATACCACTTTATTATTTTTTCTATACGTAGCACGTATATGCATAGTGTTTAGAGAAGGGATTCTATTCCACCCAAAAATTTGATAGCAAAAATTTGCCCGAAATGCATGTTTTGAGACACCCTGAATCAAAAATATTTTTACAAACATGTCCGTATGCGTAGGTGTATGTGTGTGTGTGTGTGTGGAGGGGGGGGCAGCAAAAAATCAAAAACTAAAAGTCTGTTAAATCACAAACTTGGTATTTAATATTACCACTTTCCAAGGATTCGAAACGAAGATTTACAAGAAAATCTCTCATTCCAATCTACCCTTTTCATGAAAAAAATTTTGAAAATTTTCAGTTTCACAAAACTAACTCATAACGACTTCGATTTACGATATAGTACATTAAAGATATTTTGATAATATATACAATGTAAGGCTTGAATTTTCAATGAATTGCCTCTTAAGAACTTTTTATTCTGGATGAATTTGCCGAATTTGGTATAACTGATAGACATACACAGACACTCACACCACAAGAAAATATGTATCTCGGAGAACAAATAATTTATGTCTTATACATATTTTTTCTTTCTCTGCGCGTACTCTATACATAATGTATAGAGAAGGTATTGTATTGCACCCAAAAATTCGATACTGAGGTTTCACCGCAAATGTACAATATACATAATGGATAGAAAAGATATTGTATTCCACCCAAAAATTCGATACCGAGATTTCACCGGAAATACCCACAAGTTTTAGGACCCCCTGAAACCAAAATAAGTATTTTAGGAAAGAGGTCCGTGTTTATGTGTGTTTGTCTGTCTGTCTGTATATGTATGTGTGTGTCTGTGGACAGCATTGCTCAAAAGCAAAAAGACGGTTAAATACCAAACTTGGTATTTAAGTTTGGTATCTTCCAAGGATACGACACAAAGATTTTCAAGAAAATACCCCCAACCCCTAACTACCCTTTACAGGTAAAAAAATCGAAAATATTGCTTTTCTTAAAAATGATTTAACGATTTTGATTAAAATACTACCTATTAAAGCCATTTCCATCACAAATAAAATGTATATCTTGAAATTTCTGGGAATAGCTTCTGAGGACCTGTTTTTTCTGGATGAATTTTGCTAAATTTTTCATAACCAGTAAACCGTCAGGAATAGACAAAAACTTACAACAAAAATGTAGATCTCATTAAAATTTATGCCATATAATTTTTTTTTCACGGAGTTTACTGTTTTTGAGATATCCTTGTTAATAGTCTTAGTTGCAAAATATTTATACTTTTTTGACAGGGAGTCTCCGTTTTCCGTTTGTTCTGCTCCTGGCCAAGCAAAGAAGCGCTTTGCAATGACAATCGCATAACGACCGCTTTTAAAACATTTCATTATCACTTTAGCATAGCGCTTTCCTTTAGTTCCCTTCTACTTATAAGGAATTTAGTAATAAGTACGTTCTGCTAATGTTTATCTCGATTAGCATTGTGTAGAAAGAAGAACAATCTTTTGTAAGAAGTTTGTTTGTAGATCAGATAGAGAAAGTCATGTGAGTGTAACACATCAGCTTTTTAGAAAAAAATTCTTTGATGTGTATGTGTGTCTGGCAGTCTATGTGTGTGTGTGTGTGTGTGTGTGTGTGTGTGTGTGTGTATGGGCGTGCGAGCGTGCGTGTGTGTGTCAATCTGTGGGCAGAATAGCTCAAAAACGAAAAGTCCGTTAAATACCAAACTTGGTATTTAAGTTCAGTATCTTACAAGGATGCGACAAGAAGGTTTTCAAGAAAATCCCCCCATCCCAACTACCCTTTATATGGAAAATGTTTTAAAAACTCATTTTCTCATATATGGCTAACGTTTTGATTAAAATATCGTATATTAAAAATATTTACATGGCGAATAAAATGTATATCTTAAATTTTCTGGGAATAGCCTGTGAAGCCCTCTTCATTCTACATGAATTTTAGATAACTGGCAAACCGTGAGATATAGACAAAGCTTTACTACACCAAAAAAATGAGAATCTCATTAAAACGCACAATTTAAGGGTTTTTTTTTTTTTTTGAGTTAAGCTTTTTTGAGATATTCCGGATTTTAAGTCAGTTAAAGCTTTCTCAAATGGGAAGACATATTTTTTCTCATCTTTTATATAAAGGGTGAGAGTTACGCATTAGCCTGTATATTTTCTTATTCTCCTTCTATTTATAAGGAAGCTAGTGATAAGACTAAGTCTACTTATGTTTATCTTGATCAGAATAATATAGATAAAAGAATAATATTTTGAATAAAAGATTTGTTGAACGAACAGCTAGAGGACAACATGTGAATGGAGCTTTGGCCCTTTCTACTTACAAGGAAGTAGGTATTAAGGACAATTTCTGCTATTGTTTATCTCGATCAGCATGATGTAGATAGAAGAATAAGATTATTAATAATAATTTGTTACAGAGATGCAGAGAAAGTCATGTGAATGGGACTCGTCGGCTTTTTTTTCTAGTAGAGCTGACCGTATAAACTGGCCATATAAACAAAGGAATTTCAATCACATATCAACCAGTTACTTTCTCTATACGCACTATGTAATAGTGCATAGAAAAGATATTGCACTCCAAAAGAAATTCGATACCAAGATTTCACCGGAAATATATGTTTTAGGGTCTCCTGTATCCAAAAAAAGTATTTTCAGAAAAAGGTCACTGTGTGAATGTGTGTCCGTGTGTCCGTGTGTCAGTGTGTCTGTGTGTCCGTGTGTCTGTGAACACGATAACTCAAAAACGAAAAGTCGGTAAAATACCAAACTTGGTATTTAAGTTTAGTATCTTCCAGGAATGCGACCCGAAGATTTTGAGAAAAATCCCCCCACTACCAACTACCCTTTACATGGAACGTTTTTCGAAAATTTTGATTTTCTCAAAAATGGCTCTAACGATTTTGATTAAAATATTGCATATCAAAGCTATTTACCTGAAAAATAAAATGTATATCTTGAATTTTCTGGGAATAGCCTCTAATGAGTGCTTTATTCTGGACAAATTTTACGGAGTTTTGAAAAACTGCTAAACCGTAAGAGAAGGACAAAAGCTTACCCCACAAAAAATTTAGAGCGCGTTAAAACACACAATTTATGTTATATATATGTTTATCATGGAATCATCGTTTTTGAGACATGCCTTGTTTTTGGTTTCTGCTATGAAAGACTTATACTTTTCTCATACAGGAATTTGTCAACTGCTGTCCATACAAACAAAGGAACTTCAGTGACATAGCAACCAGCTTTTGACTATCAGTTTAACCTATGGTACTCCCTTATTTCGGTTCTACTTACAAGGAAGCAAGTAATAAGACTATTTCTGCTATTTTTTTCTGATTAGCAGGAAGTAAATAGTAGTATAAGCTTTTTAAGAATAATTTGTTGCAGAGATACGAGAAAGTCATGTGGATGGTACACATCAGATTTTTTTAAATAGATTTGACTTTCGTTTAGCCTATGGTATTCCCTTATTTACTTTCTACTTGCAAGGAAGTAAGTAATAAGACCATTTCTGCTAATACTCATCTCGATTATTAGCTTGAAGCAAATAGAATAATAAGATTTGTAATAAGTATTCATTACAGACATGTAGAGAAATTTATGTAGATAATTGAAACAAATTAGTTTTTTTCTCGCATGATCTATGGTTCTTTAGCAACATCATCTTTGTATTGCCAACATGGACTTCTCGGGGTGGTCTTTAATTACAGCAAGAATATCGATTGTTCCAACCAAAGTAGCGTGCAAATCCGTCCTACGAATAAATCATACAATGAAATATGAGATTTTGGTTGTTCGCCTAATCTAATGTCACAACGAAAGAAAGTAATTAAAAGACTTAAAAGCAGCACATTTTTGCCAAGTTTTCCACTCCTGCCGTTATCTGGAAGAAAATAGCGATTTCAGCCCTAGATAGTCGCATGGATATGAACCACAAGGTCGAATGAAAGCAAGATGATAATGATTTTTAAAATTGTGTATTGTGCACGAACATTCCATGTATATACAGGCTGTTTCAAAACGACATCAAACGAAGATAGCAGTCGATTAGCTTACACTTTGACTTGTCCGAAACTTGATGTCGCAACTTTCAAACTCTTCTATTTAAAGCGTTATGTGTTTAAAAATCACACATTTGGAATTAGGCAGCGAAGGAACCACGGATGTCATACGCCACGTAAACAACTTCAGAACGTGTTATACGAAACACATAACAAAACCCACATGCTAAGCTTTCCATTACTAAGGTGACCAGTGGAGCGCCTGTGTCTCTATCAAACCACCCCTACACCACGCGACTGGGACCTTCGCTACCAACCGACATCTCTCTTGGAGTGGGCCAGGCATGTGCCATTTGGTTATGTACGAGTGCCTATTCCATGGTGATTTTATGGCAGTTTTTGTATGTGCCGACATTACAGCTGAAAATTATATTCACGTATGGTATGACTAACAAGGTCTACATCTTCGTTTGGTGTCGTTTTGAAACACCCTGTATATGGAAGATGGTCTTTTCACATGACTCTCTCTAAGTATTCTGTAGCGATTATTCTTACAAGATTTGATCCTTCTCCTACTTCATTCTAATCAAGGTAAACGAAGATAGCATAAATGGTCGTATTAATGATTGCTTCCTTATAAATAGAAGAGAAATAAGAAAGAACACTATGCTAAAGCGATAGTTAAATGGTTTTATATTGTTATATGCAAATGCATTTTTTTTTTTTTTTGTGCGTATCCAAGAGTTGACAATTTCCCATATGAGAAACGTTTTAAGCATTGTAATATTCAACATAATAATAATAATAATAATAGTAAAAAGGAATATCCCGGAAATTGTCAATGGTTATATCATTATATATGATATAAACTGTGTATTTTAACAGAGCTTCATTGTTAGTGTAGTAAGTTTTTGTATATTTCTTTCGGTTTATCAATTATGCAAAAGTAATCCAGAACGAAGTGGTTTCAGCGGCTATTCCCAGAAATTCAATGTAAACATTTTTACTTTCTTTACACGTACTATGTACAGAGTATAGAGAAGGTATTGCATTCCACTCAAAATTCCATACCGAAATTTCACCGGATATACATGTTTTGGGTCCCCCTGAATCCAAAAAAGGTACGTGATTGTGTGTGTGTGTCTGTGTGTCTATGTGTCTGTGGACAGCATTGCTCAAAAATGAAAAGGCCATTGGCATCTTCCAAGGATGTGACACGAAGATTTTCAAGAATATCCCCCTTTACATGTAACTTTTTTCAAAAATTTTGATTTTCTCGAAAATGGCTCTAACGATTTTGATTAAAATATCATATATTAAAGATATTTACCTCACAAATAAAATGTATTTCTTGAATTTTCTGGGACTAGCCGCTGAAGACTACTTTATTCTGGATGAATTTTACGGAATTTTGCATAACTGCTAAACCGTAAGAGATGGACAAAAACTTACCACGCAAAAAATGTTGAACACATTAACACACAAACTTAATATTATATACCTTTTTTTTCGTGGAGTTGATAATTTTTTAGATATCCCTTGTTTTTGTTTCAGCTTTGAAGAACTAATACTTTTCTCATACAGGAATTTGTCAACACCTATTCATACAAACAAAGGAAATTCAGTCACATAGCAACCCGCTTTTGACTATCACTTTAACCTATGGTACTCCCTTATTTCTCTGCTACTTGCAAAGAAGCAATTAAGAAGAATATTTCTGCTAATGTTTTCTCTAATAGCATGAAGTTAATAGAAACATAAACTTTTAACAATAATTTGTTGCAGAAATGTAGAGAAAGTCATGTGAATGGAACACGTCAGATTTTTTTCCATGTAAAGATTAGTTTGGGGTGGGGGAAGTTTCCTCAAAATCTTCGTGGCACCTCCTTGGAAGATAATAATACCAAGCTTGGTATTTCACCGACTTTTCATTTCTGAGTTGTCACGAATACAGTCATACAGAAACATAGGTCACATACACATATACTCGCCTCTCACCTAGGTGGCCAAGGTTTGATCCCAAGCGACCGCATGTGGGATTTGTGGTGGACAAAGCGCGTAGGAGCGGGTTTTCTCCGGGTTTTCCCGCTATCACTCGGTGCTCCATCTTCATTCCTTGGATCATCAGTGGCATCACCTGCGGTGTCTATTAGTAAAAGCGGGCGTTAAACACTATAAACAAATACACACACACACACACACACACGTGAGCGCGCGGGGGGGGCTTTTTCTAAAAATCTTATGTGTTCCATTTACTGACTTTCTCTATATTGTACACATTATTGTTTCTCTCTACTTCATGCTTATCGAGATAAGAATTAGCAGAATTGGTCTTACTACTTGCTTCCTTGTACGTAGAAGGGAAATAAGGGAATACACTAGACTAAAACACTACTCAAATCTTTTAAAATCTTCTTGATATGTGATTGAAATCCGTTACTTTTCATTCTCAGGAGTTGACAAATTCCTGTACGAGTAAAGTTAAAAGTGTTTTAAAATCTTAAACAAATAAGAAACAATATCTAAAAAAAAAAAGTCGATGAAAAAAAAATGTATGTGACATAAGTTCTGTATTTTAACGAGATCTATTTTGGTGTAGTAAAATCTTTTACGGTTTACTAATGATACAAAATTCAGCAAAGTTCTTCCAGAATAAAGATTTATTCGGTGACTATTTCTTGATACACATTTAATGTATAAGGTAGTTATAATAAGTAGTTATAATAAGTAAGGGAGTTTTGCAGAATTTTGCCTCTAACATTTAAACGTAACAGACAGACAAAACACTTACTACACAAAAAATTGAGATTTCGTTAAAGCACAGAGGTTATACCATATACTTTTTTAAGTAGAGCTGACGTTTCGTTTTATTGATTTAAAATTTAAACTACTTAAACTTTTCTTAAACAGGAAATGACGTTTCGTTTCTCTTTGTTTATTGTAGGCCATGCGAAGCGAAACGAACAATTGTTTCCTATAGGAGCAGGTTTTAATTTTCGATTTAGTTTGTTGCATTCCCTTATGCCCCTTCTACTTACAAGGAAGCAAGTAAGATGACACTTTCTGCTAATGTTTACCTTGCTTAGCAAGTCGTGGATAAAAGAATAGTCCTTTGTAAGGAAAGTAGTTTGTGTAACAGCTAGAGAAAGTCATGAGAATGGAATATAACAGATTTTTGTTTTGCTTTCTATGTATGTACTATGTACATAGTGGATAGAGAAGGTACAGCATTGCACCCGAAATTCTATACCGAGATTTCACCGGAAATATATGTTTTGAGAAACCCTGATTTAAAAAAAAAATAGATACATGTCCATGTGTGTCTGTGGGCAGCATAGCTCAAAGCTAAAACTCTGTTAAATACCAAACTTGGTAGGTACTACGTAAGTTCGGTATTTTCAGGATACGACGCGAAGATTTTAAAGAAAGTCCCCCCCAAATACCCTTTACAAGGAGCTTTTTTCAAAAAATTTGATTTTATCCAAAAATGCTCTAACGAATTTTATTAAAATGTCATATTTTTAAGATATTTTCATGACAAAAGGAATGCCTATCTTGAGTTTTCTGGGAACTTTCTGTAGGCCTTTTCATTCTGGATGACTTTTGCATAATTTTTATATGACTGGTAGTTACACCGTAAGAGATAGACAAAAACATACTACACAAAAAATGTAGATCTCATTAAAATACACAATTTATACCATATACATATTCATTTTTACAAATATGGCTCAAACGATTTTAATTAAAATACCTTATATTTAAGATATTTTTATGACAAGAAAAACGTATATCTTAAATTTTCTGGGAATAGCCTCCGAAGACCTCTTCAATCTGGATGCCTTTTTTTATAACTGACAAACAATAAAAGGCAGACAAAAACATACTACTCAAAAATGTAGATCTCATTAAAGCACACACTTAATGTTATATGCACTATTTTTAATTTTTCATTTTTTTTATTTTGCAGAGCTATCCGTTTTTGAGATATTCCGGATTATTGGTTTCAATTTTAATCCACTTAAACGTTTCTCGAACCGGAACAGATTTTTATTCTGGTCTCTCGTTTGTTTACTCCTGGCAATCAAAGAGATGCAATTTCAATTGTTTCACATAGCCACCGGCTTTTAAAATACTTGACTATCTCTTTAGCCTGTGAATTTTCTTATTTTCCTTCTGCTTGCAAGGAAGCAAGTAATAAGACTAATACTGCTTGTATTTATCTTGATTAACACGATGTAGATAAAAGATACATTTTTTAATAACATATTTGTTTGCAAAACAGCTAGAGAACGTCATGAGAATGGAACACATCAGATAAAACAGGCTAACCAGAAGCAAGAGAGTGGCATTTGAGTGAGGTCGAGTGAGGTCGATCCTATCTTCACACGGGCGATACTTTCTAGGTAAAGGATCCTAGGAAGCGACGCGTGAGGTTAATTTTGCGCGTTGATTGGATAACGCAAGAATACTTGCAGTGGAATATAATTCAACTTACTCTGATATAAAGATAAACTCTGGAGGTTATTAAGTATGTCAATCGGAGATAGTGTGTAGATTTTGTCGGAATCGACGAGAATAGATAAATCGCGAGATGGAATTTTCGCATTAATGAAGCACGCAAAATACCACTGGTGATTGCGATTTCGTGAATTGTTTGTCAAGATTAATTGAAATAAAAATCAGTTCTACAAAAGAAAGGAGTTTTACCATGAATTGTTTAAAAGAAATTACCTATCCATATTTTACGACCTGGATTTAAAATTAGACTTAGAATTAACCCACAAAATCCCTGTAGGGCAAGGGTCTTTTGGTTGGCAAGGTGACTGTTCTGTTAATCCCGCGTAACCAATTCGGGAAATATCCTATTTCTTTTGATGCTGCCTCTATCAGTAGTCTCCATTCTCTGCGATCCTAGGCCGCTGTCGCCCAGTTGTATCCAAAGTGAAGCTTCAGGTCTCTGCCCATCTTTTTTTCTGTCGACCGGTTCTTGGATCCCAGGCTGTCGTCTTGTGTGCCATCTATTGTGGTCTATCCTTATGACGTGGCCCACCCATTTCCATTTGATGTAAGTGGCAGATGTTGTTGCGTCTTTGATGCCTGTCATATTCCTTAGTTCTTCGTTGCGGATTCTGTCACGGAGTCTGACGCCTAGAATATTTCTCTCCAACTTCCTTTGGCATGTTCCCATTATTTTACTTTTTCTGTTTGTTAGAACCAGGTTTGGGCTCCATATAGTAGGAGAGAAAGGATGCAGCTGTCCAGGATATATTTTTTACATTCTTATACTGTATTATTTTTTGTGAGGATAAATTTCAGGCTCCAGAATTTTGACCATGTTGCCCAGATGCGGCACTGGACTTCTTTGCAGGTAGCGTTGTTGAATGTCACTATTTGTCCCAGGTACATGCAGGCCTGGATTTAGAACTTGTAAATCCCTGATAGCGCCCTGAGTAAAAGATCTAATAGCTCTCAGCGACTGAGATTATAGCTGCAAAATTGGCACATATACATGAGGCAAGACTGCTTCGCGTCAATTACTACTTCATATTTGACACCCTATAAAAGGAGAATATCGTTTCATATTTGGCACCCTATATATCAAGCTTCTTCTGCTTCATGCAAAAACGGTTAACATATTCAACAAAAATTCCGAACTCCCAGGACATAGTCCGCGATAACCGAAGTATACTGGAGTTCACCGTGATGGTTTTAAATATCACAAAGTACTACTCCAATGTCAACAAATATGGGCGCAGGCGAAACTGCTAATACAAGTTAGAGTGTTTGTTTATTATCTGTCTATCCTTACTTCTCCGGCGATGTAACAAATCAAAATGTATTCTTCCGCTTCACGATTCACAGATAATGATTAACTCTATTATATATATAGTAAATAAAGCACAACAAAACAACTAGGTGAGTCGTTGTGTATACAGTACAAAATGTAAAATTCTCCCGTAAAATTATAAAATACAAACACGTTATTTTGAAAGTATGTTGAAATCCTGCATCTAACAGTTTTTTGGGAATGTTAGCATTCACATATGCACAACCATACACTACACATTTCTTTAATATGGTGTCATAATGCAGTGACTTACCAGAAGAGCTAGTCTCAGAATGGAAGTGGCCGCACTCCTTCAAGATACGAGTCATTTGTTGAAGATTACAATCGAACTGTCTGAACCACCACAGAGATTGATAATTAGTGGGCCAACAACAATGTCCACCATTCCCTCCAAATCTTACTCTGTTTACACTTCCCGAACGCGAGATTGCACATTCCAGTTCAGTTTTAGACTAAGGCTATTTCCTGAGCGTTTACTATTGGTTACGAAGACAATATGGTTACGGACAGATGAACGACAGGTTTCGAGGTTAGGCTACGTTAGGTTAGGTTAGGTGTATGTAAATGAACTGGATCGAAATAAGGAGTAAAATTGGACTTTCTGAAAATCGGTTCTGCTTTCCAATGCGAAATGCAGCCTTCCGTTCGTTCTGTCTGCTTGCACATGGGCAGCCATGTTGGGCAATCGACCAATGGGAGAGTCAAATCTAAAACTGAACTAGAATCTGCAATGTCGCTTCCCGAATTGCATTTTTCGGCTGTCACTTGTTGAAAAGCTGTTTACACAAGATGTCGTACTTCGGCTAATTTAAAAGTTTTGCACACTTTATGCTACTTTCGGAAACACCAGTAAATTCTACCGTTAACCTAAGAATATTATTTTATCAAAAGATAAGGTGCGGTTCACAATGTTTATTATATACATTAGGAATAATTCCTTCCTTGCTTATGTTTTACTACACTGGTGTTACATGTTTCTGCCATTACTTGCTGACTAGAACTGCACAACGAATATTCATTTTGCACATATAAAGAAATAATGATTAAATGACTAGTAATTGTTGTTCCTTAATTATTCAACTATATTACATAGATAACACTACAGTGTAATACAATATGCATTTCTGTGCCCTCTCGACAATTTATGGGGAACTATTTTGTGGTGGAGAAATGCAGTAAAATGTTCAGCAACCAATCATAGTCATTGCAACCTGTTGCTTTTGTTTATATTACCGGTGAAGTAAGTCTGGACGGAGAATAGAGTGTGAGTGTTTACGTCAAATCAATAATAGTCTTATTTATTTGTAAGGACACATAGTAGTCTCTAGATTTGATTTGATGTAAACCATATTTAAAATAACAGTTTTCACTTTCTCTACTTAGCACCTAGTACATAGGTACAGAAGGTGTTGCATTCCACCCAAAAGTTCGATACCGGAATTTTACTGGATATGCATGTTTTATGATCTCCTGTAATACAACAATTTATGATGTATTACATTCACATTATTTTTTTGCTATTCCGCAAACAAACTTTTCTTACAAAGGATAACAACCCTTTTGTCTACATAAGCTAATGGAGATGAACATTGGTCTTATTACTTGCTTCTTTGTAACTAGAACGGAAATAAGGCTAAACGATAGTCAATTCCTTTAAAAGCTGATCGCTATATGAAACAATTGCAATTCCGTTCTCTTTGCTTACCAGGAGTAAACAAAAGACAGACGAAAGAAAATTTTGAGAAAAGTTTAGTTGCTTAGCATTTAAATTGATAATATTAAATATCTTGGAAACCGTCAACTGTACAACAAAAATGTATACATCAATTGTGTGTTTCAAGGACATCTACCTTTCTGTGCCGTAAGATTTTTTTTTTATTCCTTATGGTTTACCAGTTATGCAAATTTCAATGACATTCATCCCGAATGAACAGGACTTCAGAAGCTATTCCCAGAAATTTCAAGATATATATATATATATATTAATAGTGGTGTAAATATCTTTGATATACGGTAATTTAATCAAAATTGTTACATCCATTTTTGAGAAAAACAACATTTAGAAAATTTGTTCCATGTAAGCGTAGTTTGGGGTAGGGTGATTTTCTTGAAAATCTTCATGTCGCATTCTTGGAAGATACCAAACTTAAATGCAAATTGTGGTATTTAGGGTTTTTTAATTATTGAGCCATGCTATACACAGGCACATATACTAGGGTCAGCTGTTAAGTCCCGGACCTCTCAATGAAAACATAATTTAATATTTATTTTGATTTTGATTTATTTCTTAACATAATCTCCAGAAAGGCTAATACCTCTCACCTAGACGGCCGGGGTTCGATCCCAAGCGACCGCATGTGAGATTTGTGGTGGACAAAGCGGCGCTGGGGCGGGTTTTCTCCGGGTACTCCGGTTTCCCCCGCCATCGCATTCCACCGGTGCTCCATCATCATTCATGTATCATCAGTGTCACCGCCTGCGATGCCATTAGTAGTTAAAGCGGGCGTTAAACACTATCAAAAAAAGAAAGGCTAATACATTTGTCATGTCAATGTTATAATTTAATTAAACCATCTCTGTGGTACGATTTATCAAGATCCTCAAAATAGCTGTTTACCGCATCAATGACCTCCTCGTTACTGTGAAATCTGTCCTCCAAAAAAAAAAAAAAAAAATGAGGTTTGGAAACAAGGTAGTCACATCTGCCGAATAGGATGAATGTTGAAGCAATTCAAACTTTAATTCGCGCATTTTTCCCATTGCAATGATTGAATGTTGGGCCGAGGATTCTTTTTTTTTTTTGTGTGTGCTAAATGAGGTCCGTTTCTTTTCACCTCATCAAACAAACGTTGCAGTAAGCTTGCGCAGTAATCACCAGTGATACGTTTACTCTTTTCCAAGTAATCAATAAAAGTAATTTAGAAAACAGTCGCCATAACCTTTTAGCTGACAAAATTGACTTTGCCTATTTTGGAGTTGGTTTACCTGGCGCAATCCACTGTTTTGACTGTGATTTACTTTCTGGAGTGTGGTGATGTATCCAAGTTTCATCCATGGTAATAAGCCGTCTGAAAAATTCACTGCCATTTTTACGGTAGAGCTCCACATTCTTAACAGAAACAGTTTTTCTTTGCAATTTTGGTCAGGTGGGAACAAACGCGGGCATCCATCTTGCACAGACCTTGAGAAAGCCGAAAACATTACTTAAAATATTACCTGCAGGTTCTTTTGAAATGTTTACAGCCTCTGCTATCTCAAACAACTTTAATTTGCGGCCTTCCAGTATTAAAAGATGAATTTTTCAATGAGCTCTGGAGTTGTCACTTCTACAGGGCGTCCAGAGCGAGGCTCATCTCTAGTGCTCGTACGTGACATTTTAAACTCTGCAACCCATCTTTTAGTCATTGAATATGAAGGGGCAGAGTCTTTCAATGTTCTGTCCACTTCCTTCTTGATTTCTTTAGCGTTAAGCCTTTCAAATGGAAGTATTTAATCCCTGCTCGTTTTTCCAAATCCTCCATTTTCGTGAAAACTCTAAGTTGTCTTGTTTAAAATGCTATCATTCGAAAACTAAAGAAGCTATTGTCCTGTAAATATGTATACACGCTAGTCTAGAGTTAAACCATAGGATGCTACCGTCTAACTGGACTAGTGGCGCCATATCTGTATGAGGCTCTGGACTTATCAGCCGACCCTCGTACACACACCACATACATACACATTTAACTTTGCTACCGGGCAGTACGCAATTGCAGAGAACAATAAATACATCTTTTCCTATTTACTATACGTAATAAACGAGGTGGTTATCTCTTTAAGGCGGTAGTAGCGCAGTTGATCACCAAGGTGAAGGCCAGGCTTGGATTCCTGGCACCAGCGTGGGTAGCGGGGTCAATTGAGGATATACTTGAAGGAAAAGTGGCAGCTCTAGACTGCGTAGACCGAAATAACCTGCTGGGAGGGACTCGGGTTGCTAACTACGTCCACCCTCCAGTGTTGCACATCAGTGATGACTCCTGTGATGGATAGAGATAGGGAACGCAGTGACCAATCGAGAGGTCTCCGCTCTATTTGACTTGCGCTGTCTTTTAAGCGCGAGACGCACTATAGTTGAAGTAATTTCATTTTCCACACGCATATAAACAACTTTATCCGTGGAGGATATGGGATATTTCTAACAATATAAAAATAATATTCAGAATCCTCACATCTGGATTTCAAAATTAAATTGAGTTTTATTTACGAAGTTCTTTAATTGCTGTGGTTCTAAGGGTCTCATTCTATGTTGAACGTGAAATGTCGGCTTAATTTTGCTCAGAGGTCTCCTTATCAGGCTTGAGGTTATTTTGCGTGCCGTAAATTTACATGGCGGTACCATGGCTGAGTGGTTAGACCGCTTGCCTCCCACCTAGGCGGCCTGGTTCTATTCTAAGCGCCCGCATGTGGGATGAGTGGTAGACGAAACGGCGTCTGGGCGGGTCTTTTCCGGATCCTCTTGTTTCCCTGGCCACTCATTTCATCAATTGCTTCATCATCACCTTTTTATCATCCATTTCGCTTGCATTTCATATAATCCTCTTCCTGACGCTCATGCTTGGCTTCGGGCCTACTTTTCGTTACAGGTTCTCCCTTCTGTGATTCCTGGCGTTAGCTCCCCGACAGGCTTGTGACCCCTAGGCAGCTTCTTATAAGTCCTAGGGGGTGTCGATCATTCGTGAGGGTAAGCCGACTATGACACATCTGTGGCCCTCCGCTGTGTTTGAATATGTGACCTTGGGAAACAGAGGTTAGCATGTTACCTCTAGATCATGGAGGTCGAACCTGTATTGGACGGTAACATGTTAAATACCAGAGTAACACTAAAGCGGTCATTCAGCTGAGAGAGAGAGAGAGAGAGAGAGCGAGAGAGAGAGAGAATGTTAGGAAATGTTTTCTTTTTACTTTAGTTTATTAGATACTGAAATTTGAAAGTAATATGGAAGCACAAAACCGCAGGAATTGTACGCATTTCTCCAGGGCAAGAAGCTGAAGGACGTGAAGAAAGCACTTCAAACAGCTAAGAGATGATGTTTTGGAATATTTTCACAAAATGCACAGAGGCGTAGTCTTAAATAACCGCAGGATGAGCTGTTTATTTGTTTTGAAACTATAATAAAACCCTTCTTTAGGAATGTTTCAAGCCACAAAAGAAGTTTAGAAGAGCAATATCGTATATTTGGATTTACTAGAGGAAATATTAGCTTCTACTCGCTGTTCGCCTGCGTTCACATTGTTTGACATTGGATCATCATTTACAGATATTTAAAACGATCTTAGTGAGCTCCAATATCTTCAGATTCCAACTGCGTTTTCAAAATTTGTTCTTATATATATGCATTTTCTTAACCTGGAACACTTTTGTGGGGAGGAGTTGAGTATTCGTGGATTTCACTGATATTTCACATCCTTTTGCATTAATGTCGGGGAATACTTAATCCGTTATTTGAAATAATGGAGACTAAAATAAAAATTAAACAAAAGAAGATCGGTATATTCTTCCCGAGCAACTAATTTCTTATCCAGGACTAATTTCCTAATTTGTACTATTTATTTTAAAAATCACACAACTCCATTCACACAACTTTCTCTAGCTGTTCCATACAAAAACAATTCTTACAAAATATTATTATTGTATCTACATCAGGCTATACGACATAAACGTTCGCAGAAATGATCTTATTAATTGTTTCCTTATAAGCCTAAGGAAAATAATGGAATACATTAGGTTAAAGCGATAGTCGACTCTTAAAAGCTGATTGCTGTGTGAAACAATTAAGGTTTGGTTCGCTTTGCGTGGTCCTGTTTGAGAAGGTTTAGCTAGTTTTAAATTGAAACCATTAACAAGGGATATCTCGAAAACGGCTAACTCTACAAGAAAAACCTATATGGCATAAATATTCTGTTTTAACAAGATCTAAGTGTTTTTAATGCGTTTTTTTTTTTAATATTTTTTATGATTTAACCGTTATGCAAAACTCATCCAGAAGAAAGAGACTGCTGAACTTTGTTACGTTTGGAAGGATGTTGAAGATCATCGTGAAGAATGTTTTAAACCGTGTGATGTATGATCACTAACCAGAAGGCATCTCTCACAGCTCGAATGCTTGTTGAGGGATTGTTGTAAAACTGCTCCAACATCTCTTCAACGTCAGGAGTATGATGATTACATTGACAGAGCCACTCTCTCTCATTCGTCGGTTAATCGCAAGAAATGTCCTCAGATTTGGTATTTCTCTGTTTGGAAGGCGCGCTGCATAAATCCTTTGAGCTCCAGCCATCGTGCCAAGGGCACCATATTCAAGATGCATATCAGCGAGCTCTGCTCACATAAAACGATCGATCCATGTTTAAGAGTTATATCCGTTTACTTACTCCTACCCAACAAACTGATTAGACTTAACTGAAGAGGTTGTGATGAGAAATGGAAGACTTGTCTTTCTTCCTCTTCATTTCTTTGCTTACTACCAGCTGTGTTATCGAGGAGAATGTAAACAATGAACCAAAGTACACACATTTTATCATACAAACAAGTGCACAGCAAACTCGAGTGCTACATCATGTAATAGTTTTTATTTCTCTTGCAATTATTATTATAATAAAAAGCATTTTGTTGTACACAATTTGTCATGCGTTTTTATTATGTAGACTCATAATAATGCATTTCCGATCCAAGGTTCATTGCATTAAAATACGTGTATGGATGTTCCCTACTACCACAAAATTAACACTGAGAAACAGTGATTTTGTTAAATGGAAAATGTTCACTAATTCTTGTGCATTTTGGTCTGCTGATGCTGAAGATGAAGTTAGAATCGCTCTATTGGGCTCCAATTACTATCATCATGTGCATATACTTTAAGCTAAATTATTTAAAATGCATACTAACATTTGTTTATATTATTTTAAGCAAAATATCCATTTATTATTGCACACTAACATTAGTTTCTGTTATTTTCATAATTATAAAGAAATAATATCTAATAATGTTTAACCAGAGCCATGCATCAGTGAAATAAAAAAAAATCTCCTGTCTGACGTGTTATAAAGTTTGTTAACAACTGCGATTATGAACTTTCCAAATTGTTATTGTACTGTGATCGTATATAGTGTTTGCACACTTCTTCGAAGATTAATTTCAAAGCAGTCCTGCTACACAAACGCAACCAGTATACTTCGATCCCTCTTGCAAATGCCACATATGAAGGAATCAACATGAAGCTTGTGCTGAACAGCATAAAATATGATACCTATGAATGACATATATGAGGTGATAGCCATGCTTCTTGGATTACAACTAGGATATACAAAGTTCTCTTGTTTCCTTTGTGAGTGGGACAGCAGGGACAGAAAAAAACACCACCTCCAGAAACAATGGCTACAGAGAGAAACTCTCACTTGGGACGAAAAATGTAGTTTATCAACCGCTATGAAGTTTAACTTCCACTAGTGCACATCAAGCTGGGATGGATCAAAATGTTGTCAAAGCGATGGATAGTACGGGCAAGGGTTCTGAGTTTCCTCAAACCGAAATTTCCAAGGATCGTAGCGCCAAGATTAAAGAGGTATTTGTTCCCACAAATAAGGGAACTAATGCATGATCCTGCATTCAAAGAAAGTTTGAATGAAGCTGAGGCAGGAGGCTGAGAAGATGCTTCCAAAGCGTTGTGAAAAACTTCCTGCGAAACCATAAAGCTGATAATATGAAGAACTTGTTAGTCAGATTATTGAGCATTATAGGAAACTTGGTGTAATATATCTGTAAACTCCATTCTTACACTCACATTTAGACTTCTTCCCCTCCAATCTTGGCAGTGAAAGTGATGAATATGGTGAATGTGGCCATCATGATACGATGGAAACCCTTTACAAAGGTAAATGGGGCACAAGGATGTTAGCTGATTACTGTTGGACTCTCAAAAGAGATGACCCTCAATCTAGATACAGAAATGTACATTCTAGGTACTATATAAAAATATAACCTTTTAGGCACTAAACAAATAGGTATATAATTTCATTGAAGTGAAATATATGTGTTAAAAAAACTGTACCCAATAGAAAAAATATTGTTAACAAATTTGAAATCAGCAAACAAAATTCATCTTTCACTTTCCATTTAACACACAAAAAGTTTAATCTTGTAGCCCAGTGTAATCTGCACTCATTTCAGTAACAGACTGTACAATTTCGTGAGTACTTTAGTTCCCTGCTTCATTGTTTAACCAAATATTAGGTCAATAATTTGCAATTAATTGTTTCTTCCACTCTAGTCATGTATAGGACAGGTTTTGGAAAGATAGAGTCAGACTGGAACATTCAATGACATAACCGGTACTTGAACCACGGATCTCCTGGTCTCCGTCCAATTGTTCTAGCCACTGAGTAACATATAACGTTCCGACACGGCATTAAAGTGAGTCATATGTGGTTAACTAAACCCCCATAATATCTCATAACATAATTTATTCATCGAACGGTTTGCACGCTATTTTGGTTGACAAAATTAATATTCTTATTTCAATTAAAGGCAAGATCTGAGAAGTAAATTTATGTTACAGGTATTTGTATAGAATATTATATCACTCGAGAATAAATTAATTCTGTAATTTAGATTGTTAGCGTTTGATTACATTCTTGCGTGTAATACTACTGTGTTTTACCGCGGTGCACTTACCATGTGGATCCGTCTTGGCTCGAATCAACCTAAGAGTGAATAGAAAATAGGCTTTCTGCTCTATTTCTCCCGCGTTACCGGCTTAAGGCTGAGGTTTGCATTTAAGAGGGATCCCCATAGGCCACCTCCTCTGACTTAGGTATTTTCGCAAAGTGATGCTAGAGGAGGGGTTCCTAATACTAATTTTCACATTCTATCATTTCAATGTAAATCACCTTTTGAAGTGCGGGGCTTGATTGGGCCATTCAGAGTGTATGGTTCGCAAAGGATATACGCTATGCAACTGTGTCCTCCTCTCTGACAAGAAACCAATCTGTCCTTCAGAAGGAGCGAGGATACCTACAGGATTGTCTTCACCTGAAAACTTCAGGGACTCCACAAAATCCACAGCTGCCGCTACTAGGTCCAGGCAACAATATTCAAGATCTTTGTCAACTCTCTCTCCTGGAGTTTGCATACGGCACAACAGGCTTCTGGCCGCAGTGCTTAATACTTCTTTGCTCTTTGTGAGAAAAATCAATTCTTATGTGTTCCATTCATATGACTTTATCTACCCATTCTACAACAAACTATTCTAACGAAAGCTTATTCGGATATCTACTTCATGCTAATCGAGATAAACATTAGCAGATGTGACCTTATTATTTAGTTTCGGTAAGCAGATGGGAAATAGGGGAATGCACTAAGCTAAAGCGAGTGTTAAAAGTGCCAAAAGCTGTGGTTGAAATTCCATTCTCATTGCATCAGCAGGAACGAATATAAAAGTGATATGAAACGAAAAGCTTCTCTTTTGAAAAAGTGTATTTATTTTAAAATTGAAACAAATAGCAATAAGTAGCCAGGAATTGGTTAACTCCACAATAAATACATACATGCATGCATACATACATACACACAGTCGCCCTCCGTGGTGTAATGGTTATCATACTAACTTCATATATCCAAGGTCGCGGGTTCAAACCAGGCGGAGGACGATGGATTTTTTCGGCTGTAAAATTCCTTCGCATGGCTTCCTTAGGAAGGGAAGTAAAACCATTGGCCCCGTGTCTTAGATTTAGGCACGTAAAAGAGCAAAATTAAGCGGTCTTTCACGTCCAATTTAGAATGGGACGCTGAGAACCACAGTAGTTAAAGAGCGTCCATAAATAACACGCCATTTACATTTTACATACATACATACATACATACATACATACATACATACCAGTTTTACGGAATTTTGTATAACAACTAAAGTGTAAGAGATGGACAAAAACTTATCACACAATAAATGTAGATCACGTTAAAACACAAAATCTATGTTATATATGTTTTTCGTGGAGTTGATCGTTTTTTAGATATTCCTTGTTTTTGTTTTCAGCTTTAAAAACTATAATTTTCTCATACAGGAATTTGTCAACTCGTGCCCATACAAACAAAGGAACTTCAGTAACATAGCAACCAGCTTTTTACTATCTCTTTAACCTATGCTGCTACCTTATTTCGCTTCTACTTATAAGGAAGCAAGTAATAAGACTATTTCTGGTAATTTTTTCTCAATTAGCATTAGTAAATAGAAGCATAAGCTTTTTAAAAATAGTTTGTTGCAGAGATGTAGAGAAAGTCATGTGAATGGATCACATTCGATTTTTTTCATAGTACTGCAAAAGGAAGACACCGAAACGACACTTGTAAACATCGGTTCCATTCACATGAGTTTCTATACAACTCTGTAACAAGTTTTTGTTCTATCTACTTCATCATAATCGAGATAAACATTAGCAGAAATTGTCCTTGTTAGCTGATTCCTTGTAAGTAGAAGGGAAACTATCTGATGTGTTTCATTCACATGATGTCCTATAGCAAACAAATCTTTCATTCAAAATATTAATCTGTTATCTTTATATGCTAATCAAGATAAACATAAGCAGAATTAGTCTGCTTACAAGCTTAAGTGTAAATAGAACGGAAATAAAGAATACACAGGCCAATTGTGGTTCGGTAAACAAACAAAAAACGAGAAAAAAGATGGGTTAACATAAATTGTGTGTTTTAATGAGATCCATATTTTTTGTGTTGTTAGTTTTCGGTTATCTCTTACAGTTTTTCTAGTTATATAAAAGTCATCCAGAATGAAGAGGTCTTCAGAGGCTATTATCAGAAAATTCAAGTCATCAAAATCGTTAGAGGTATTTTTGAGAAAATCAAAATTTTCGAAAATGTTCCATGTAAAGGGTGGTTTGGGGTGGAGGAATTTTCTTGGAAATATTCGTTTAGCATCCTGGGAAGATACCAAACTTAAACACCAGGTTTGGTATTTAACGGCCTTTTCGTTTTTGAGCTAAGATGTCCACAAACGCACACACACACACAGACACGTACACACATACACGCACTTTTTTTATAAAAATGATTTTTTTTTTTTGGGATTCAGGGGCACCCAAAAATGTATTTCGGTGAAATCTGGTTATCTAATTTTTAAATGCATTACAATATTTTCTCTATACACCATGTACAAAGTAAAGTAGAGAAAGTAAAAACCGAGCCGTTATATGGTGCCCTTGAGGTTTCATATGTTTTTCACAGTTACGTGAAAACAAATTTATACAGCACGGTAAAAACTGCCAAAATTGTGAGAAATCAGCTTATGCCACAAACAAAAATGTGGTTTAAAATACCCACTTTGTGTGCATGTTGTGTTTGAGTGTGTGTGTTTTATGTTTTCTGAGCGTATTTTACGGCTCGGCAATTATAGAAATTGCCAGATATTTCTTTTGAATAAGGAGGACTTTACAGGCTGCTCTCAGAAAGTTGACGATCAACTTTTTATGTGCTTTGTAAACATTTTAATTAAAATTGTTAGAACCAACTTTCAGAAAAAAAAATAACAGTTTCCATTTAAGAGATATTGGGGAGGATTTTACTCTCCAAAATTTTCGTGTTGCAACTTTGAAAGACGCTGAGGTCGAATGCAAGCTTGGTTATTAACGGACGCTTCGTTTTTACTTTCTCTGCTACATAGAGTAAGTACGGGAAGTATTGTATTCCACAAACAACCGGTTGTGATTTCACCAGAAATGTGTGTTTTGAGGCCCTCTGAACTCCTTGAAACCATTTTTATAAAATAAGTCGTGACGCGTGTGATCGTGTGTGTGTGTGTGTGTGTGTGTGTGTGTGTGCGCGCGCGCGTGCCTGTAACAACATGGTTTAAAAACGAAAAGAAGGTAAAAATGAACTTCGGCTTTAGTTTCAGCATCTTCCTAGAATGCGAAGAAGGCTTTCAAGTTAATACCAGTACCCCAAATTACCTTTTAATGGAGTATATCTTTAAAATATGTATTCTTCTCAAAAATTAGTCTACTGTTTTGATTAAATTGCCAAAAGTGTTATCCATTTTCGTCAAAAAGAAACGTATATTTTTAATTTTCTGAGAATAGTCTGTAAAGTCTTCTTAATTCTAGACAATTTTCGTATAACTGGTAAACCATAAAAGAAAAACAAGGTCAAACTAAACAATGAAAAAGTAATGAAAGGAGTAGATTTCCCTAAAGTATACAATTAATGCCAAATATATTTTGTTGTGGAGTTAACAATTTTCGGTATTCCTTGTTATTGCTTTAAATTTTGAAATGCTTATACTACTCAAGTTGAAAGTCATTATTTCCTTGAGTCTTTCAGTCTCTCTCTCCCTCTCTCCCAGCCATACAGAAAGAATGGAAACGCAGTACCCTCACAGATCACCAGACTCTTAAATTTGCTTTCTTATGACCTGTGGGTCATATTGCATGATGAATGAAAGCGGCGAAATAACGCTCAACTAATCCCGTGTGTTCATGGAGATTATACTTACTCGACATTCGTCCTCTCAGGATAAAAAAAAACCCTGGTAAAATCTTAAACCATCATAACAGGGATTTGAACTTGGGATCTGAGCTTGGGAACTCTTGGATATGAGGCAGAAAGCTACTCCTACAATCACAGACGAGCTCTTAAAAATTTTAAACATCGATTTATCCAAGTAAATTTCCTTGTCCCCCTTAAATTCATAAGAAAACAAGTAATAAAACAATGCTAATGTTTATGTTTATGTTTATCTTGAGTAACTTGATGTGGATATGAAGAATAAGCATTTGTAAGAATACAAGATTGAATAGATAAAATCATGTGAGTACAACACATAACAGTTTTAAATTATGCTTTTCGCACGCATATGCACGCACCACACTCTATTTTACTTTTTGTACCCAAAAATTCGATTATGAGATTTCATCGTAAATACACTGCAACCAGATAAACCATTTTTTACCTTCTCAAGATGTATGTGCAGTATAATAGTAGATAGAGAAGGTATTGTATTACACTCTAAAGTTCTACGTCAAGATTTTACAGGAAAAAAAGTTTTGGGACCCATTGAAACCAAAAAAAGCATTTTAGAAACATGTCCGTGTGTGTCTGTCTATCTGTCTCTGTCTGTCTGTCTCTCTGTCTGTTTGTCTGTTTGTCTGTCTTACCTGTGAGCAGCATAGCTCAAAAACGAAAAATCGGTTAAATACCAAACTTTGTATTTAGGTTCAGTATCTTCCAAGGATGCGACACAAAGATTTTCAAGAACATCCCACCATCACAAATTAGAGTTTACATGGAAGATTTAATTATAAATTTTGTTTTTTAGAAAATGGCACTAACAATTTTGATTAAAATGACCGTATAACAAACATATTTATATAACAAATAAAATGCATTTTCCTGGAAAAGTCTCTGAAGATCACTCTATTCTGGGTGAGCTTTTCAGAATTTTGTATAACATTTAAAACATAAGAGATAGACAAAACTTGCTACACAAAAATGTAGATCTCGTTAAAACATATCATGTATGTCATATACGTTTTTCTTGTAGAGTTGACCGTTTTCGAGACAGTCCTTATTATTGGTTTCGTTTTAAACTTATTACCTCAATTGTTTCACATAGGGACTAGCATTTAAGAGATTTATTATCACTTTAGCCTAGTGTATTTCTTTATTTCCCTTTTATTTACAAGGAAGCGAATAATAAGACCATTCCTGCTAATGTTTATTTCAATTAGTATGTTGTAGATAAAAGAATAATATTTTATACTAATAGTTTATATAAGGAACAGTTAGAAAAAGTTATGAGAGTGGAACACCTCAGATTTGTTTCTTTCTGTTGTCTTTTTCTTTTTTCATGTAGAGTAATACAAACAGCAATGCCATCACATAACGACTACTGGATAGGGCAACAGTCAGTACCTAATAGCTCATTTAGAAAGTCTTGGCGTTGGTTTTAGGACCCACCTCCAGCAGACTGTGTTGTTTTCCTTGTTTAAAGTGTCGTGAGCAACCAAGGTTTTACTCAGACACTCCAAAATAATCCGCCAAAATCTATTAGGGGACATAATTGCTCCACAGACGATAGGGCTCCTCCTAATATAGTGGAAGGTTATTTAGATGTTATCAGTTAGATATTATCTCTATTCAAATAAAAAGAGAAAGAAATATGAACTAAAGAAAGATATTATCTGCATTATATCTAGTTTATTTCAATCTATGTATTTTTTCGAAAAAACGTAAAACAAAGCCATTTGTAAAGAAGTTCAATTTATCAACCAATAAAATATCCCCTTTTTACTTTCTATACTTAATGCATGGTACATAGATATAATGTGCCATCACTACGCCCAAAAATGTGATACTTAGATTCTATAGGAAAATAAGGTCACCTTGGAAAAAAATTAGAAAAAGTCTGTGTGCGTGTCTGTGAGCTCGATGACATAAAAACGAAAACTAATTAAAATACTAAACTTGGTATTTAAGTTTAGTGACTTTCAAGGATACCACACGAAGATTTTGACAAAAATCTCTCCTCCCCAAACTATACTTTACATAGAAAAAATTTCGATATTTTTTTTCTCAACATGGCTCTAGCGATTTTAATTAAAATGCTGTATATTAAAGATATTTATCTGAAAAATAAACTGTATGTATTGAATTTTATGAAAATAGCCACTACGTACCGCTTTATTCTTGGTGAATTTTTTCTGTATTTTGTATAACTGCTAAACGTAAGATAGACAAAACCTTACTACACAAAAAATGTGGGTCTCGTTAAAACACAAAATTTATGCCTATGTATAATTTTTTTCGTGGAGTTGACCATTCCAAGATATTCCTTGTTATTGGTTTCAGTTTTCAACTACTTAAACTTTTCTCCTATGTGAGATTGTAAACTTCTGGTCATGCAAAGTTAGGGACTTCAACCACATGACAACTAGCTTTTAAAAGATTTGATTATTGCTTTTGCCTAGTGTATTCCTTATTTCCCTTCTTTTTATAAGGATGCAAGTAATCAGACAAATTCTGTTAAATGTATCTCGATTATCATGAGATAGACAGCAGAATAAGCTTTTCAACAATAAGTTGTTACTTAGAAGTAGAAAAAATCATGTGAGTAGAGCATATGAGATTTTTACTTTCTCTAGCCCGTATGTACAATGTACATAGTGGTTAGAGAAAGTATTTTATTATACCCAAAAATTCTATACTTAGATTTCACCGGAAAGACACGTTTTTGTGTTCCTTGAGTCCGGAAAAGCATTTTTAGAAAAAGATCCCGTGTGTGTTTTTCTTTTGTGTCTGTAGACAGCATAACTCAGAAACGAAAAGTCGGTTTAGTATCTTCCAAGGATGCGACTCAAAGGTTTTCAAGAAAATCCCTGCTTCCCCAATTGTCCTTACAAGTAACATTTTTCAAAATTTTTTATTTTCTCAAAAATGGCTGTAATGACTTTTATTAAAATATCATATATTAAAGATATTCACGTTACAAATAAAATGTATATTTTAAATTTACTGGGAATAGCCTTTAAATACCTTTTTATTCTGGATGAGATTTGGATAATTTATGTCAAATATGTTGTTCTTATAGAGTTGACCGAATTCGAGCTATTCCTTGTTATTAGTTTCAATTTGTTTAAAATTGAAATCTTTTAAAATCAGGCCAGGAGTAAAATAAAATGGATATGAGAAGAATGAGTACTCTTTTTTCAGAAGAACTTAAGTATTTGAAATTTGAAATAAATAACAAAGAATATTTCGGAAATCGTTTCCCACACAAAAAGTATACCTATAACATTAATTATGTGTTTTAGCGAGATCACAATTTTTTGTCTAATAATTTTTTTCTCTAACTCTCGCAGTTTACCAGCTATACAAAAGTCATCCAGAGTGAAGAAGTCTTCATAGGCTATTCCCATAAAATTGAAGATATACATTTTGTTTTTCCTGTAGGCGTCTTTAACTCACGGTATTTTTATTCAAAATTTTTGGAACTATTTTGACAAAATGAACATTTTTGAAACTTTTTCCATGTAAAGAGTAGTTTGGGGTAGGAGAATTTTCTAGAAAATCTTAAAGGAGCAGTGCTTAAATATCAAGTTCGGCACCTGCCCCATTTTTCGTTTTTGAGTTATGATGACCACAAAAGCACATGACGTTTTTCTAAAATAATACGTGTAGACAAAGTATAAATCCCTAGATCAATTTTTGAAGTAAGTGAAATTTTGGATTTTTTTCCCATTTAAAGGGTAGTTTGAGGTAGAGTATTTTCTTGAAAATCTATGTGTTAGATATGCTTGGAAAAAACTGAATTTGTATATCAAGCTGTGTATTAAACCGAGTTTTCGGTTTTGAGCTAGTATTCACCGACACAACGTTGCATACAGACATACACATACGATTTTTTTCCCCACAATGTTTTTTTTTTTTTTTTTTTCAGACTCAGAGGTCTCAAAAGATATAGGTTTAATCTCGGTATCACATTTTTGATTTACCTTCTGTATTTGCTATGTATATTGTACATGCGTGCTAGAGAAAGTAAAAATTAAATTTTCTGACAATTCTGCAGCTCTACAGAACCAATTCTGGAAGAATGAGCAGAGAAAGTCGTGTGAATGCAATGCATATATCTGGTATACATTGAGAAAAGAAAGGTTGCTGTTACAAGACGCGACGCACGAGGAAAAGAATTTTTCCTCATTTTCAGAGATTAGAATTCTAAGTAGTTGTCTCACACTGCACCTGCCACTGTCCTCATTTAAAATATGTCAAACATTCAGGTCACATTCTAAATTCTTAGAATGTTTCAGTAGCGGGATTTTCAGCTCGTTCAGCGTCTGAGAAATGAAAGCGCGTCATGGACCATCCGTCTTTTAGTATCTTAATGCTACGCAATATTAGCTTTGGTCCTGAGAACAAGTAGCACCCCACTAAGCTATGCATGCCAGAGAGACAAACAGCTGCAGCTAAACTAATGACAGAATGGCCACAAGTTCTGTTCTGGTATATTAGATTCACATAAATTTCTCTACCAATTTTCGAGTAAACTATTTTTAAAAAAAAAAATTATTGTTCCATTCACATGGTTATTGTAACTATTCTGTAACAAACTTTTCTTACAAAATTTATTCTTCTATCTACGTTTAGCTAATCAACAAGCATTAACAGAAATAGTTTTATTATTTAGCTCCTTAACCGAGCCAGATGGCTCAGGCGTTTCGTCTGGGACTAACATTCGGGAAGTCGTGGGATCGAATGCTAGGGAGGATTCTTCATTTCCCGAAATTCCTGTCCCTCCATTCCATCCTCTGATCTTTCTTTCAGGGTTGTAATTGTTGTTGAGGACTGCGGTGGTGGCGTCCTTTCATGGAGATCATTGCGCTTTGGAAACTCAGCTCTCTGCGGTAGGATGATGGGTGTCGTCAGTATACTCAGGTACGTTTATTCAAACCTCCAAAATAAATATGAGTCATGCTTAAAACGCCAAATCTCCCTAAGTTCTACATGGCACAGCGCCTTGTGTGCATCCTTTGATACAGTTGTGTAGCGGCACCAACAAAGTGTCACAAATTCCAAATCTTAATATTACTAATCTATATGAATAATCATAATCAAATACATAACTTAAGCTTCTTCAGCAACAAACAATCAATATTTACACAAAGATCAGAGGACTATTGACACAAACATGATACAGTTTGTATTGTACAGCATTACTAAGCCTGCCACCTTCCGTATGTATTCACTGTAGCACTGTGGCAAAACGTAGGTTACTCCTCTGCTGAGGGTCGCAGGGTCGCTTCTGGCATATAGCAAAATTTTTCTCTCTTCTCTTTAATAATGTTGAATCAACACATAGCGACTATTTATTTTAGACCTACCTATTTCATACACAACATTCAATAGTTATCATGATGCTTCTTTAAGGATTTTATCTACCGAACAGCAATATGCTGCACACGAAAACATGTGGTGCGCAGAATGGTGCGCTATAGCGCATCATCCACAAACAGTTCTCTCTCGATGAAAAACAAAAAATGGAGTCTGTATGGTATGAAAAACTACTAAAAGTGTTGTTAAAAATACCAATGCTATGAATGGTTTTTAGGAATCAATTTTGGGCAAATTTGATTTTTTGGGGACGTAGGAACTTTTATATATAATTCTCAACACACCCTTTACAAACAGATCCAGCACGAAAACACGAATCGCAAATGGAATAACGAGATATTCTCATACGAGGTAATATTTTCTTTCACACATAAGGGAAAGGTGATTTTCTATCGTCCAAAAACTAGCAAAACAACCAACAGAAGACGACTATAGACCAGAAATCTACAGTAAGGTACCTAAAAGTCCATAATAGATACCGAAATGAAGAAAAGCATCGAAAAATAGCAAACGGTATGGAATAAAACATCGAAAGGGGCGATCACCAAAAATTCATATTATCGGTCATAGAAAGGAAGAAAATCAAAATACCAATCTTACCAAACCTTACACAAATCTTAACTAGACACGGCAAACTATGAACGTATTATTATAGTTTCAGGATCAAGGAAAGCCCGCGATGTCCCTGCGGAGATGCAACTCAAACGGTGGAACTCCTGATGTGGGAATGCTCCTTATTGAACCAGCAGCGAAATATCTTCCAGGAGACAACAAAAAGGGCAGGAAATTGGACTATTGACTACAGTGACCTCATAGAAAAACACTTGAAGTCTTTTTCAAATATGTTAATAGCACAGATTTTAAAACACTGTAAACAAGTACTCTGTAGGATGCACATACACACAAATACACGATATACTAACAGCATAGATGCACTTCGATAATAGGATGAACATATACACTATTACACAATAAGCTTAATAATTCTAATGTATATACTCTAAATATGTAAATAGTAAATAAAAATAGTCAGTAAAAGTGTTAGTGAAAAGTGATAGAAATAGAGTCAGTGAAAGTGATATAGTGAAAAGTGAAAATAAAAGATACAATAACACCGAGGAATAATGAACAAATGACTTATACAGCAGAGAAAAAAGTAAACCACACTCGATTAAGAAGGTTTTATAAACCATATGGTATTACTCGATGTTATGGGGCATGGTAATAGGATAAATATGATAAAAATAAATAAAAATGATACGATGTAAAATACTCGGCTTCACATTCATCACGGTCGCGTAACCGGGCTGATATCAAGGTACTGTGGCAGCTTGACGATACACTTAACTGTGTGCAGTACCCGGAAATACTCGGTAATATTTTGATTCTCTCTGTGATGATGAGATATCCTGATGGGATTGTTGAATTTTTACAGGATAATCATCCAGTCCAGACATCTCGAAAGTTTTCAAATTGGATTTTAGGGGCAGAATACCAGAATGGTAGAACTGTGTGGGCTGAGGTAAAAAGAAAGCTGCACTCCAATTTACCTGTAGATGGGCTAAAGACAAAACATGGCTTCTGGGCACAAATTCAAGCAGCATCTTGAAGCTTCTTGTCCATGTTATATGGGCTAAGGGTTTATACACCCGATATTAAGTATGTTTATTTTTTGTGTTTTACTTTTAAAAGTTAATAGTTTATTTACACATTCTTTTTAGTTAATTAACACGAATGTTAGTACAATTATGCTTTTGTGTGCACAAATGGGTCTATAATTTCAAATAACGAAGTTATATAAATGTAATATTATGATCTACATATCCAGTCATAAAAAAACCAACAACTACAACAACAACAAGCACTGTAGGAACTAGGAACGTATGCGTTGAAGCAAGGCAAGGTGGAGAGGTTAAGATCTCTCGCCCACCATAACGTTGTTTGTGACCTGTTTTCAGTAATCTTAAGTTAGGCATTACGCTGTTAGTCGCAGACCAGTGAACAGTCCTTTCGTGTGCATTGTGAATACATCTTTTACGGAGATACACGAAGCTCTTCGATCGTCACATGGAATTCGGGGATGACTCATTTTTTGTGTCCACAGGTGTACATTGTACATATGGGCTAGATAAAGTAAAACGTGCATTTCTTTATGGGCCATAGTTAATGCACAGTAGTACACGTACCAGCCGCAGATGGTGGCTTGACTACAATAAACACTTGACAACGACAATACCAACGACCGAAGAGTCTGATATAATAATATTATGTCGTCAGCAGTGAAAACACAGTCACGTGTGTTATCTCAATACCGCTATGTCTGTCTTAATACATTATTTATCCAGGAAGCCCGGAAGAGAGCAAAACAACCACAAATAACCAACATACATGAAGGGCTTCCAAACCCCATTGCTTTAAACAGTGAAAAGGCACGGTCTACTTGGAAAAATTGTTTTAAAAACAAGAGGTTTCTGCTAGTAAAAGAATTAAAAAGCAAATACAGAAGCCACAAATTTCCAACAAGAAACTTCCCTGACTTTTGCGGTTAGCTCATGCTTTTATTGCATCCATAAATCAACATGTAGGAAATGAAATAACATTCGTATAGCCCATGGGACTTTTTCTTTCTATATACAAGCGATCTTGGCTGTCTACTTCAGGTTCATTTATACACATTCGGTATCTTGAAACACTTGTACTGTAAACGAATTTTACATTTGGCTCTTTCTAAGTTTTTCTTAGCTATTAAGATACGATATTATCGAGCCAGGTGTTTCGTCTGGAACTGGCATTCGGGAGGTCGTGGGATCGCGTCCAACCACTCTGACCTATCGGTTTTTTCGGGGTTTTCCCAGGTTACTAGGCGAATGCTGGGGTGTATTCTTCGTTCACCCGAATTTCGTGTTCCTCCATTTCATATGCATTTTAACCGTTTTACTTTCAGGGTTGTGTCGGCGAGGGCTTTTCTCCTCGCCGACACAATTATGGGAAATTACATGAGAAATTATTCCAAATCCTGGGAGAATTAAAATATAGAGTTCGGGATGTCCAAAAAATCAGAATAAGTGTTGATAAAGAACTTGATCTCCACCACCTGCTGGGTCAAAGAAAGATGTATTGAGATCTCGGTCAGTTAAAGCGGTGTTAACGTTCTCTCATGGAGATGCACTTTGGAGATTCAGCTTTAGGCAAGTAGGATAACCTTATGGTCATCGGTATACTCAGGGGTGTTTATTTTGACCTGAGACGCGAGGTCCTAGCGATCACCGCGTCGAGATGCAGAACTGCTTGGGAACGTTAGGGACTCTCCATTATTGCTCCCTGTCTCAGTCTGGTTCCTCTCGGGGTCTGACATAAGAGAGCTTATCATTGGCTGAAGTGCTGAATCCCCTCCGCACCTCAGCGGATCCCCTCCTACACTACTCTAAGAAACGATATTAAGATACAAATTCCAGTTTTTATTTACTTTCTTTACTACGCATATTAAGTAGAATAACTATTGTATTCCACTGAAAAAACAATCGATTCGAGATTTCACCGGAAATATATTTTGATGTCACGTGAATAAAAAGATAATTTATGGAAAAAGGTCCATGTGGTGCGTGTATGTGTGTGTGTGTGCGTGTGCGAACAGCATAACTCAAAAACTAAAAGTTCATTGAACACCAACCTTGATATGTACATAAGTTTAGCATCTTTCAAGGATGCAAAACGATGACTAAAAAAAATATCCGCCTACCCCAGCCAACCCTTTGCATGGAAGAGTTTTCGCAAATTTTGATTTTCTCAAAAATGGCTCCAAAAATGTTATTACAATGTTTAAGATATTTCATGATAAATAAAATTCATATCTTGAAGAATCTGAGGATAGCCTTTGAAGACCTACTCATTTTGGATTACTTTTGCATAACTGATAAACCGTAAGTCACATCTTACTACAGAAAAATGGTTAAAATTGTTAAAACGCGTGCAAGTTATATTAGATACATTTCTTTTGGAGAGAGAACCAATTCCGAGATATTCCTTGTTTTTAATTTCAACTTTAAAATACCTATACTATTCTAAAGCAGGAAGCTATCATTCATTTTTTTTTTTGGCTTCTGGCCATGCAAAGAGAACTGAATTTCAATTTCAACCCATAGCGGCGATTTTTAAATGATTTGCCTATCGGTTTAAACTAGTGTATTCCCTTATTTCTCTTCTAATTAGAACACACAGAGCAGTCAGCGGTATAAAGAGAGAGCACTGGAGTTTTTAGCGAAAATATGCACACGTTGAGGTATAGGTAATTTCTTCATCGTTCTAATACATAAAGTAACAATAAAATATTTATTACATAATATGCTTGGTAAATATAAACGGCTTGGACTTTTACAAAAAAAAAAAAAAAAAAAAAAAAAAAAAAGCATAATGCTTGATACAAAAAAGGCAGGATAATAATGTGCTGAGTTTACAAAAGACAATGATCATAAATTCACCAAACTCAATCAGAATGCATTGCAGTGAATTACAAGATACACATTTACTGTATCGAAAGAAAAGGCTCTCCTCTTAGCACTCAAAACATGTTTGAATCATCCACAAGTTTGTTCAGTCTCTAACGCCTACCTTTTCATATTTCCGACAGTTTTCAATCTGCGCTCACTTTCAGTGTTCATTGGTTTGTCTGTTAGCAGGAGCTGAACGAGGCCAGGCAGTGAGTAATGCTATATGGTCCAACACGTTTTGAAATGGGCTGTAGAGACCATGCTTAATCCATCGTGTCATAGTTATACTCTGTGTATACCGAACTTCAATCCGGCAATTTCGGACCCCTAACCGAGCTCTAGTAATAAGACTATTTCTCCAAATGTTTATCTCGATTAGCATCAAGTAGATTGAAGAATTGTAAAAATAGTTTGTTTGCATAATGGGTAAGAAATTAATAAATTATATCCGATTTTTGAAAATAATAGATAACAGTACGTATTCCAGATGCAGTGTAAGAAAACAATTATTAATCATTGACTCCAGGGCATGAAGTTGGTGTAACACTTGCAAATGATAAGCACGTTTCTTCAAGGTCAATTTCAGCACTTAGAACACTGATGGTTTCAGAATGGAAAGACAACGTACAGATTTAGGACTCCGTTAAATTGACTCCCACATTCGTCAATGTCAGCTGCGCTTGTGGACCTAGACTCTTCAGCAACAGTGTCGTTGAAACTTATTTAACGGTTTCCATATAGTTTTATTCGTTGGCCCATCCTTTCTAACTTCCCGCTGAAACCGTTATCGCAGCTCATCGGAACAGTAATACGCTCAGGAATAATCATCATAGTGTAACAAACAGACATTCGTAAGTTACCTTAAAAACGAAATAGTTACTTGTTTTGCGGACACTTTGCTGGCATTGCGGAACAAAAGATATACGGTTCCAGACAAGTATCAGACTATTCTAAGAAACGTCTACGAGACAAAGATATCAGTGTAATTTGTCGCAGAATTGATAGACATGTGAATCTAGCACATGAGATGTTTTATTTTCAGAATTGTGATGAAACTCCATGATCAGCACTCATTTGCAGATATAAGTTTGGAAAGTATGAAAAAATCTTGCATTTACACCGTTTTCTCTTCTAGTTCTTCTAAAATCATCTTACAAACCCTGTTTTTACATAGGCTGTTAGGAGTATTAGTGCAGTTATTTATATCGATAATTGACGACAGTGTAGTGAACAAAATTACATAAATTATTTGTTTCATTTCAGACTAATAATTTTTGTTATTAAGAGTGGTGTGCTTTCAGGTTGGCTAGTACCTCCAAGTTAACGTGGCATACACAAAATATACACGTCATTTCCCCAAAGAATGCAGGGTCAAAGGCGTAACGTTGAGTGAGCAGACACCGCGGTTACGAATATTGTATAGGAATTGGGTTCGAATGCTTTCTGCAAGTCACGATTGCTTTGAAGTGCTATGACTACGAGAACTACGAAAAATACCTCAGAAATGCATATATATATATATATATATTACTCGATATAAAATACATGTTTTAACGAAATTTACATTTTTATGTAACATTTTGTTTATCCCTTACGGTTTACCAGTAATACAAAATTCACTCAGAAATAAGAAGACTTTAAAGTTTATTAACTGAAAATTCAAGATATTCATGTAAATATTTTTAAAAAATAATGTTTATCAATATCATTAGAATAATTTTTAAAAATATCTGATGTGTAAAAGTAGCATGACTTTTTTCGCCTTCTATCGCTGATTAATTAGTGGCTATACAACATTTTCCGTCTGTTCGATGTTAACGAGATAAACGGTTGAAGAAGTAACTACATTGCACATTTTGCCACAGATACAAACAGAAAACCAATGTTTAAGACCTTAATGCTACATTCTTGCCAAAGACCTTGTACTATTTCCATGAAATAGCGAGAAACAAATGAAAATATAGACGACTTTACAGGAACGAGCACCTAAAATTTAGTAATGAATATCTCGGAAATGGCTTATGTCAAAACGAAAGTCACGTGAAATACTTTGTGTTTTTAAAGAGATCCACATTTTCTGTACGGGAATATTCGTCTATCGCTTAACGCTTACCACTTGTACAATATTATACAAAAATTCTTCTAAGGCTACTGACAGAAAATCCAAGAATGCATTTTATTTGTTTTGTAAATATCCCTAACATATAGTTTATGTTAATCAAACACGTTAGCTCCATTTTTGTTTAAATCAAAGTGCGCTCGAATGAGCCTACAGAATACAAATACAGAGTTTTGTAGGTTAAGTTATAGTGCATGTCAACTTTTTACACTTGTTGAAGTGGTATATATCACATTTTTGCTCATCATTACTCATTGCACCACTTTCAGCACACATAAGCAGGAAAGAACCTCAGTAATTATCAAAGCAATGGGCAGCATCAAAAACATCAGTATTCTGGATGAATTTTGCTGAAATTTAGTAACTGGTAAACCGTAAGAGATAGATCAATACTTACTGCACAAAAATGAATAATTTATATCCTATACGTTTTTTTTTCGCGGAGTTGACCATTTCTGAGATATTCCTTGCTATTTGCTTCAGATTTGAAACAGTTAAACTTTTCTCCCCCGAAAATTCGTTAACTCCCGGCCATGCATAGAAATGGATTTGAACCACATTTATACCAGTTTTAGCCTAGTGTATTCCCTTACTTACCTTCTGCTTCCAAGGAAGCAAGTCATTAAAGCAATTTCTGCTAATGTTTGTCTCGATCATCATGATGCAGATAGAAGAAATAACTTACTAACAATAATTTGTTACAGATACAGATACAGAGAAAGTCATATGAATGGAGCACATTAGATTTTTGATCTATGCAGTTCACAGACAGGCACACTTACTGACCTCAAAACATATAACGAATTTTTGGGTGGAATACAATACTTTCTCTATCTACTGTATGTGATGAACATATAGGCTAGAGAAAGTAAAAAAACAAAAAAAAAACAAAAAAAAAAAACACTTGGGTTAGCTAGCCTATGCGGCTCGAAATCGCAGTTTCTCGAATTTGGACCATGTCGATACAGTCTGAGCGATACCTCTCGCTCCATGTAAAGGTAATTTTAGGATGGGGTGATTTTGTCGAAAATCGTTTTGTAACTTTGGAAGATACTGAACTTAAGGGACATTGGGAGTGAAATTTCATTCTTCTATATTTATTTATCGATTTTTACTTTCGTCACACATACCTACTATGTACATAGTGTGTATTTATTGCATTCTAACCAAAAAATTCGATACCAAGATTTCACTGGAATATATGTTTTGAGGTCTTCGGAATAAAAAAAAAAAAGAAAAAGTCCGTGTGTGTGTCCAGGTGTCAGTGTGTCTGTGAACACGATGACTCAAAAACCAATAGCCGGTAAAATACTAAATTTCGCATTTAAGTTTAGTATCTTCCAAGAATGCGACAGGAATATTTTGAGGAAAATCCCCACACCCCATAATCTCTCTACATGAAACATTTTTCGAAAAATGTTATTTACACACAAATGGCTCTAACGATTTTAATATAAAGCCGTATATTAAAGATATTTCTGTGACAAATAAAATGTCTGAGTATAGCCTCTAAAGACATCTCTCTTCATTCTGGATGACTCTTGCATAACTAATAAACCGTAAGAGATAGAAATGTAAACACACATTTTATGTTATAAACATTTTTCGAGTTGGCTAATTTTGAAATATTTGGTTTCAGTCTTAAAATACTTAAAACTTTCCTCATACGGGAATTTTTCAACTCCTTGCATATGCAAGAAACGGCTTTCAATCACATGGCAGCTTTTAAAAGATCTGAATATCGCTTTAGCCTAGTGTATTCCCTTATCTCCCTTCAAATTAAGGAAGCAAGTAATAAGAGAATTTCCGATAATGTTTATCTCGATTAGCATGAATTAGAAGAATAAGCATTTTAAAAATAATTTGTTACCGAGATGCAGAGAAAGTCATGTGAGTGGAACACGATTTTATACGGAAGCGTTTGAAGTTCCAAATATACCGTCTGCAAAATTGTTGCAGGCTCTGAAAGCAGACAGCAAAGGCAAGCGACAGTTTTTCTGTCAGAAGATTAAACTTAGAATGGAGACTGAAGGTTTCAGAGCAAATCATTGGTGTTTAGTGATGAAGCCCCTTTCCATCTGTCAGGAAAAGTGCACAACAGAATTTCAGAATATGGGAATATGGAAAATTCTAACATTTATGTGGAACATGTACACCACTCGGTTCCGTATAATCTTGCACACAGTTTGTTGGGGGATGTTCTCTCTACTAACTTTTACTGGACTTCTGTGGACTTCATGTGAAACTCTCTTTCTCACGCTCCACATTTGCCTCACTTACTTACTGATGGACGACCGATTTACTTCCGCTTACAGATGCATCCCCTCGTTTTGAAGTCAGCGTACCACTTACGTATACTGGGCCCACTGGATGGATCAACACCATATTGTCTTCTAAAATTGCGTTGTACAGTGATAACAGACTAAGATATGGGAAAACCTAGCACACAAAATACCCTTCCGTGTTCGCTTGATGCCATTTTCCATTTATATCGTATCTTAGCAATGAAATAAATAAATAAATATGCAACAGGTTCATCAGCATAACAAAAAACATTTGAATTTCTCCTTCCATTCATACCAATATCATGTTATCCAAAGTTATTCAACCTTGTAATCGGAAAAATCATTTATAATAACACTGTATATATTTTACAAATGAGTGACAATATACATACATACATACATACATACATACATACATACATACATACATACATACATACATACATACATACATACATACATACATACATACATACATACATACATACATACATACATACATACATACATACATACAGACAGACACACACATACATACATACAGACAGACAGACAGATAGACAGACAGACACACACATACATACATACATACATACATACATACATACATACAGACAGACAGACAGATACACATACATACATACATACATACAAACATACATACATACAGACAGACACATACATACATACATACATACATACTGCATACATACATACATACATACATACATACATACATACAGACAGACGCACACATACATACATACATACTGCATACATACATACATACATACATACATACATACATACATACATACATACATACATACATACATACTGCATACATACAGACAGACAGGCAGACACACACACACATACATACATACATACATACATACATACATACATACATACATACATACATACATACATACATACATAATGTATAAGGAACCAGATATTCATATTTGTCAGTTTCCCAACTCTAAACCTACTAAGTACATAGCTCATAAAGAAAGTATTGTATTCCACCTGAAATTCGACATTGAGGTTTCAATGCAAATGTCTGTTTTGAGGTCACCTGAATACAGAATAAGCATTTTCAGAAGAAGATCTGGGGTATGTGTCTGTGGACAGCATAGCTCAAAAACGAAAAGTCCGTTAAATAACAAACTTGGTATTTAAGTTTAGTATCTTTAAAGGACACGATATGAACATTTTTATGTAAATCCCACCACTCCAAGCTATCCTATCTAGGGAAAAAGTTGGATTTTTTTCCCCTCAATTGACTCTAACGATTTTGATTAAAATACCGCACATTAAAGTTATTTACACGAAAAATAAAACACATATCTTGAATTTTCTGAGAACTGCTTCTGAAGACCTGCTCATTCTGGATGAATTTTCCAGAATTTTTCTCTTTTGTTTCTCTGGGAAAGCAAAGCGAACGGTACTTCAATTGCTCACATAATGACCGGCTTATAAAAGGTTTGACTGTCGCTTTAGCCTGGTGTATTCCCTTATTTCCCTTCCGCTTACATGGAATTAAGCAATAAGACCATTTCTGCTAATGTTAATCTCGATCATTATGAAGCAGATAGAAGAATAAGGTTTTTAACAATAATTTGTTACATATGCAGAAAAAGTCATTGAATGGAACATCATACTTTTTAACTAGTCCTCTAATGCAAAAGAATTGGTTCCTACCTGTTACACACTACAAAATCAACTGACTTATATGCATAATATGGGAAGTTAACACTAATTTACAGAACATAAAGAGTAAATTTGATTGGCCTAGCTAAATATTTAACAGAGACATACATAACGCACACTGGAATAAAAGCCGCTGACAGTAAATTTCAGAATCTATTTTCCTCCCATTCGCATTTTGTTGTTGCTTATTTGCTTTTTTTGTAAAACTATCTACCCTGAGGATACCTTTATTTTTCCAGTACATGTTTAATTATGTAGTTCATATTCTAACAATAAGAGGCATAAAACTGTGATGGGTGGATAAATTGAAGTCAACGTACATGTGGTAATGTTAATGTTACAGTTGACGTAACTTCATATTTAAAAATCTGATGTGTTACACTCACATGACTGTTTCTAGCTGCTCTACAAACCTCCTACAAAAGATTATTCTTCTTTGTACTCAATGCTAATCAAGATTAATGTTAGCAGAATGTTATTGCTTAGTTCCTTATAAGTAGAAATGAATAAGGGAATGCGCTATGCTAAAGTGATTTTCAAATGTTTTAAAAGCTATCGTTATGCGATTGCCATTGCAAATCAATTCTTTGCTTGGCCAGGAGTAGAACAAAAGAAAAACAGACACTTCCCGTCTGAGAAAAGTTTAAGTACTTCACAATTGAAACCAATAACAAGGACCATCATGGAAACGGTTACCTCCACAACAAAAACGAAAGGAACATAAATTGTGTGTTTTGTCGTGATGTAGGTACATTTTATGTGTAGTGAGTTTTTTTCTATCTCTTACAGTTTAGCAGTTAAGCAAAATTCGGCAAAATTCATCCAGAATAAAGAGGTGTTCAGAGGCTATTCCCAAAAACTTCGAGATGTACATTTTATTTCGGACATATATAGCTTTAAAATACGGGATTTTAATCAAAATCATTGGAGCCATTTTTAGGAAAAACAAAATTTTCGAATTTTTTTCCGTGTAAAGAGTAGTTTACGGTAGGGGATTTTTTTTGTTGTAAATCTTCGTGTCGTATCCTTGGAAGATACTAAACCTAAATACCAAGTTTGGTATTTAACGGTCTTTTCGTTTTGGGGCTATGCTGTACATAGACACACACACCCCCAAACCTACATTTCCGGTGAAATCTCGGTAATCCAATTTTTGGATGGATTACAATACCTTCTCTATCCCTATGTATATTATACATATGGGGCTAGAGAAAGTAAAAATCTGATGTTATACATTCATATGCTTTTCTCTATTCTATAATAGACTATTACAAAAGTTCATGCTAGTCAAGATAAAAATTAGGAGAACTGTTTTTATTATATATTTCCTTGTAGATACAGTGGCAATAGGTGAATACAAGGGACAGTCAAATATTTTTGAAATTCCGTTTTCCTTGCATGAACACGATGACAAAGAACACCACTAGCGATTTCCCATTTGAGAAATTTGCTGTATTTAGGTATTGGAAAATTTAAACGAAGCACAAGAAATATCTCGGGTGTGTTTAGCTTGACAAAAATGCACTCGATATAAATTGTGTGTATAAACCAGATCTACTTTTTACTTTCTCTACACGTACTATGTACATAGTGTATAGAGGAGGTATTGTAATGCACCCAAAAATTCGATACCGAGATTTCACCAGAAATACATGTTTTGGGTCCCCCTGAATTAAAAAAAATGATTTTCAGAAAAAGGTCCGTGTGTGTGCGTGTGTGTATGTGTGTGTGTCTGTGTGTTTGTGGACAGCATAGATTAAACACGAAAAGATCGTTCAATACCAAACTTAATATTTAAGTTTGTTATCTTCCAAGGATGCGACACGAAGATTTCCAAGAAAATTCCCCCACCACCAACTACTCTTTACATGGAACTTTTTCGAAAATTTTTATTTGTTTAAAAAATGACTCTAACGATTTGATTAAAATATCATATATTAACGATATTTACCTGGAAAATAAAATATATAGCTTGAATTTTCTGGGAATAGCCTCTGAAGACTACTTTATTTTGGATGAATTTTATGGAAATTTGCATAACTGCTAAACCGTAAGAGATGGACAAAAACTTACCATAGAAAAAATGTAGAGTACGTTAAAACACACAATTGGCGTAACATACATTTTTTTCGTGGAGTTGATTGGTTTTTAGAAATTCCTTGTTTTTGGTTTTAGCTTTGAAAAATTTATACTTTTCTCATATAGGAATTTGTCAACTCCTGTCCATACAAACAAAGGTACTTCAGTCACATAGCAACCAGCTTTTGACTATCACTTTAACCTATGGTACTCCCTTATTTCGCTTCTACTTACAAGGAAGCAAGTAATAAGACTATTTCGGATATTTTTTTCTCGATTAGCATGAAGTATATAGAAGCATAAGCTTTTTAACAATAACCTGTTACATAGAGAAAGTCATGTGAATGGAATATATAAGATTTTTTCGTAAAGTAAGCCTTTGTCTACCTCTTAAGGTTTACCAATTACCAAAAGATATCCAGAATAAGCAGGGCTTCAGTGGCTCTTTCCAGGAAATTCAACATTTCCATTTTATTACTTTCTCTACACGTGCTAAAATAAATAAATAAATAAATAAAATCTGAATATATTACCCCGGCATCTAGGTTACAATACCGGGGCATATATCCAAACTTTATGTTTATTTCTCAAAAACAGTACAGAAAAACTACAATACATATATTTTTTTAACTTAACCTAATATAGCATATAAACCAAAATATATTAAAATAACGACATGAAAAACAAAATTAATGAAACTAAAAAAAATAATAAAACAATAATAATTTACTTCCAAGAATGATAGAGGAATAAGAATACTCTCGTACTATATACATAAATAATAAAGAAGATATTATATTTCACCCAAAAATTCGATACAGAGATTTCACCAGAAATACATGTTTTGAAACACCCTGAATCCGAAAAAAATATTAGAAAAATGTTGGTGTGTCTTTTTTTTTTTTTCTTTCTTTTTTTTTTTTTAAACAGTACCGGAGTCCTGACACGGCGCTGTATCCCCTATTTACATTCCCCCCCTAAATTTACTGTATGATTACCGGTTTTACTGTTCCTTTACACAAACATATACACAAACCTATAACACCCAGGCCCAAGGCGGGACTCGAACCAACGACCCCCTGCCCACGAAGCACCAAAGCCTGTCTTTGGGCAGCACAGATCAAAAAGTCCGTTAAATAATACCAAAATTGGTACTTAAGTGCAGCGACCTCCAAGGATACGACACGAAGGTTTTTCAAAAAAAGTCCCTCCATACACCAACAACCTTTACATGGAAAAAATTTCGAACATTTTGATTTTACTATAAATGGGTTTAACGATTTGGATTAAAATGCAATATATTAAAGATACTTATATGACAAATAATATGAATATCTAGAATTCCTAAGAAATAGCCTCTGAAGTCTGCTTTATTCTTGATGACTTTAGCATAAGTGATAAGCAGTAAGTGATACACAAAAACGTCCTACAAAAAACGTAGATCTATTTATGTTATGTACCTTTTACGTGAAGTTGATCGTTTCAGAGATATAATTTGTTTTTGGTTTCAGTTTTAATATACTTACAATTTTAACGCACTGTAATTTGTCAACACATGGCGATGCAAAGAAACAGATTTCAACCATGTGCAACCAGCTTTTAAAAGAGATAACAATCGCCTTAAACTATAGCAATACTTTATTTTCCTTCTACTTATAAGGAAGCTAGTAATAAGACCGTTTATGTTAATGCTTATCTCAATTATCATAAAGTAGATCGAATAATATATAAGTATTTTTACAAAAATTTGCTACCGAGATGAAGAGAAAGTCATGAAAATGGACCATATTAAACTTTTTTTTTAGATTTAAAGATATAGTGATAAATGCTACCTTAATATATGCCCACTTTGATGTGTTAGTTATTTTTACATACTCAAATAAGTACATACAAAGTATATAGTAGGTAGAGAAGATATTATATTCCGCTCGAAAGTAGGGTACCTAGATTTCACCGGAACTATATGTATTGAATACCTCTTAATCAAAAAAAAAAAAAAATTAGAAACAATTCAGTGATGTATGCCGATGTGTATGCCGAAGTGTGTGTGCATAGCAGAACTTATAAAAAACAAAAGTCATTTAAATACCATACTTGGTATTTGAGTTAATTATTTTCCAAAGATGTGCCACGAAAGATATCCAGAAAATTCCCTCCAGTCCAAACTACCTTTTACATTGAACATTGTCCAAAATGTTCTATTTCAAAAAAATGTACACTCGTTGAAACATACAATTTATGTCATACCTATACAGTGGTCGTCTCCTTAGCGCGGTGGTAGCGTTGCTGCTTACCAAGCGGGAGACTTGAGTTCGATCCCCGGTACCCGCGTGTGGATTTTTCCACCGCTGGGAGACCTGGCCCGGGGTGCACTCAGCCTCGTAAGGTCCCTGGGGGGCCAATTGAGGAGCTACTTGATAGAGAAGTAGCGGCTACAGGTCATGAGGACCGCATTAACCGGCCGGGGAGACTCGAGGCGCTGACCACGTCTCACCCTCCAATACTGCACCGCATCCATGACGTCTGTAGTGGACCGAGATGGGGGGCGCAGCGGCCGGTAGGTAGGCCAAGGTTCCCCGTGAGCTGTCGTGCCATGGAGTTATACCTATACAGTTTTTTACTTTCTCTACATAGCGTGTATAGAGAAGATATTGTATTCCACACAAAAATTCGATACCGAGATTTCACCGGAAATACATGTTTTGGGTCCACCTGAATCCAAAAAAAAAGCATTTTCAGAAAAAGGTCCGTGTGTGTGTCTGTGCGTCTTTGGACAGCATAGCTCAAAAACGAAAACCCCGTTGAATGTCAAACTTGGTATTTAAGTTTGGTATGTTTCAAGGATTCGACACGAAGATTTTAAAAAAAAATCCCCCTACTCCAACTACCCTTTACATGGAACTTTTTTCGAAAATTATGATTTTCTTAAAATGGCTCTAACGAGTTTGATTAAAATATCGTATATTAAAGATATTTACATGACAAATAAAATGTATATCTTGAATTTTCTGGGAATAGCCTCTGAAAACCACTTTATTCTAGATACATTTTTCGGAATTTTGCGTAATTGCTAAACCGTAAGACATGGACAAAAACTTACCACATAAAAATGATGAGCACGTTAAAACACACAATTTATGTTATATATATATATTTTTTTTTTCGTGGAGTTTATCGTTTTTTAGATATTCCTTGTTTTGGATTTCAGCTTTGAAAAATATACTTTTCTCGTACAGGAATATATCAACTCCTGACAATAAAAACAAAAGGACCTCAGTCACATAGCAACCAGCTTTTGACTAACACTTTAACCTATGGTACTCCCTTATTTCGCTTCTACTTACAAGGAAGCAAGTAATAAGAATATTTCTGCTATTTTTTTCTCGATTAGCAGGAAGTAAATAGAAGCATAAGCTTTTTAACAATTATTTGTTACAGAGATGTAGAGAAAGTCATGTGAATGGAACACATCAGATTTTTTTTCTGTAGAGCTATGCCCTGTTAAGAGTTTAAATTATAAATACTTAGAACATTTTCAAATGGGAAGCGTTCACTCCTTTCATCTCTCTTTTTGTTTTATTCTTGGCCAAGGAATGAAAATCGAATTTTAATGACAAACGCACAGCAACAGATTTAACCATATAAGGAACTAAGTAATACGACCATTTTTGTTAATATTTATCTTAATTACCGTTATATTTATCTAAGAAAACTCTTTTATAAGTTTAATTTGTTTGTAGAACAGATAGAAAAACCAATATAAATGGAACACATTAGATTTTTTCTATTCATCATATAGCTTTCTCACAATCACATACATGCCATCATATACGAGGTACGTCCAGAAAGTAAATTCCCTTTGGTAATAAAATTAAATTGTGTACAAATACAGAATAATTATTTATTGCACAAAATTCTACAACTCTTAAACTACTTTTCCATATAACTGCCTAACTTTTGCAGGCATTTGTCATAGCGTGGCACAAGTTTTTGTATATCTTCTTCATAGAAGTTTGCCGCCTGTTGCTCAGTAAGAATCTTTGGTATCCAACGTGAGCAAAGTTTATGAAATTTCAGTTTTTCGGTAACAATTTCATGAATTAGTGATCGTGAGCTTTGGGGAAATTCCATAGCGAGAGCACTAATTGTAAACTTGCGGTTTTCCTGGAACTTGTCATTAATCGCGTGAACCAGTTCTTCTGTAACCAAAGATGGACGCCCACTTCGTTCTTCATCGTGCACTTCACTACGTCCTTCATTGAACTGTCGGACCCAACTTCACACCATTGAATCACTCATCGCATTTTGTCCGTAAACTTCGCAAATTTGCCAATACATTTCAATTGGTTTCACTCTCCTAGCATTCAGAAAACGAATCACAGATCTGATTTCACAAGCACAAGTAAACAAGCACAACAAAGCGTATGTGGCTGACAGCGATCTCAAAATGGCGCACGTTTCTTCTCCATAATACAGAGCGTCTACCGCGCATGTGCGGAACTGCTATCGCAGCGCTGCAGCGGAGATAAATTAAAACGGAACTTACTTTCTGGACGTACCTCGTATACGAGGGTCGGCTGATAAGTCCCTGGCCTCACACAGATATGGCGCCACTAGACCAGTTAGACGGTAGCATCATATAATTTAACTCTAGACTAGGTTGTATCTTTAGTTACAGGTCAATAGCAGTTTTCAAATGACAGCATTTTAAAGAAGATACCTTTAGAGTTTTTACGAACATGGAGGATTTGGATAAACGAGCAAGGGTTAAAGGCTTCCATTTGAAAGGCTTAAGGCCTAAAGAGATCAAGGAGGATATGGACAGTACATTGAAAGTTTCTGGCCCTTCATATTCAAGATTGCCGATCCCGGTGGCCGCACTCGCTAAAATGTCTCGCTTTGCGTTTCGTGGTACACAGGATCATGGGTTCGAGACATGGGTGTTTCTGTGATTGTAAATGTGTCTATGCATATGTTAAAGGAAAACGTTAAGAATAATAAGGTCTACTAAGGAAATATAGGAAAATGGAGAAAAAAGAAATACAGCGCTGGAGTCCTGACAAGCCTCCGGAATTGTATTTTTTTTATTTAAAAAAAATGATTAAAAGGTGGGTTGCACAGTTTAAAATGGGATGTACGGGCACTAGTGATTAGCCTCTCTCTGGACGCCCTGTAGAATTGACAACTTCAGAGATCATTGAAGAAATTAAACGTTTAGTGCTGGAAGACCGCAGATTAAAGTTGTTTGAGATAGCAGAGGCAGTTAACTTATCAAAAGAACGTGCAATGTTTTGGACTTTCACAAGGTCTGTGCAAGATGGGTACCGCGTTTGTTGACATCTGATCAAAAGTTGCAAAGAAAGACTGTTTCTGTTAAGAATGTGGAGCTCTACCGTAAAAATCCCAGTGAATTTTTGAGACGGTTTATCATCATGGATAAACTTGGATACATCACTACACTCCAGAAAGTAAATCACAGTCAAATCAGTGGACTGCGCTAAGTGAACCAGTTCCAAAAAAGACAGAGTCAATTTTGTCAGCTAACAAGGCTATGGCGAGAGTTTTCTGGGATCTACAGGGAATTATTTTTATTGATTACTTGGAAAAGGGTAAAATTATCACTGGTGACTACTACGCTAGCTTACTGCACCGTTTGAGTGTTGAGGTGAAAAGAAAAAGTATGGAAAAAAAAAAAAAAGAAAGAAGAAAATCTTGTTTCATCACGACAATGCTCCAGCCCATCTTTCAGTCATTGCAATGTGAAAAATGTGCCAATTAAAGCTTCAACTTACACCCTATTGGCCAGATCTAACACCCAGTGACTACCACCTGTTCCCAAACCTCAAAATATTTCACAGCAACGAGATTGTTCGAGATACACTGGCTGGTTTCTAGCATGAAAGATGGATAGGTAGAGGGGGACCAGTTCCATAAACCTGCAAGTTCCCCTGACCTCAATCCTTTGTATTTTTATCTTTTGGAGGTTCCTTAAACCAAAGAAACTCTTAATCTACGTGTCTACGAAATCATATGACACCAGTTGGGAGTATTTGGTATTCCATGCTTCAATGAGTGCATGCGTGTCTAGACGCAAGAGGAATCATTTTCTATGAGTGGTGTTTGTGTGTAATACCTCTTAGCAAGCTGACAACGTCAAAAATAGAATGACTTGTCACTTTAAAATGTTTTGATTAATAGCATTTTGAACCTCAATAAATCGAGAACGAAAGGTTTTGGGACATGTACTTATATGAACATTCTTATTTTCTCGACACGCACTATGTACATCGTGTATAAAAAAGGTATTGTATTCAACCCAAAAATTTGATACTCAGATTCACCGGAAATATATGTTTTGGGTCCCCCTGAATCCAAAAAAAGCATTTTTACAAAAAGGTTCGTGTGTGTGTCTGTGTGTGTGAGATTGTGTGTATATGTGTCTGTGTGTCTGTGGACAGCATAGCTCAAAAACGAAAAGACCGACAAGGATGCGACACGAAGATATTGAAGAAAATCCCCCCACCCCAATTACCATTTATATGGATAATTTTGATTTTCTCAAAAGTGGCTCTAACGATTTTTATTAAAATGTCGAATATTAAACATATTTATCTGACAAATAAAATGTATATCTTGAATTTTCTGGGAATAGCCTTTGAAGAATACTTTGTACTGGATGAATTTTACGGAATTTTGCATAACAGCTAAACCGTAAGAGATGGACAAATACTTAAAACAAAAATAAAAAATGTAGATCACATTAAAACACATAATTTATATCATATACATTTTTTTCGTGGAGTTCTTGGCACTCTTGGGAGTCAACACGTACGGTTTCGGTGCGCCAAACCTACTTAGAGGTGCTAACCAACCTAAAACATACGACTCTTAATAACTGAAATTTTTAGTCTGCATGTGAAGCACATATTGATATAATATTGCTCATTACATTGTTCTCAATTGCCATTACAATATCTACACTTATGCCCCAATACCCTCTGTTTTTAATATCGTTTCGTTTCGTAATCGGCTTACCCTCCCCGTATTTGTAAGACTAACAGCTAGGACTGACCCTAGAACTTACAAGCCAATGCTTAGGGGGCAGAAGCCTGTCGGGGAGCCAACGGCACGAAGCTACTGATTTGAAATACTAACTTTGATATTTAAACGTTTTTTGTTTTTGAGTTATACTGCCCAAAGACACACACACACACAGACACACAAACATGGGTATTTTTCTAAAAATTCGTTTTTTGCATTCAGGGTACTTCAAAACACATATTACCGGTGAAATTTCAACCTTGAATTTTGGGTGGAATACAATATCTTCTCCAGCTACTATGGACATTATATGTACATTCGTGCTAGAGAAGGTAAAAATAACTCTCATGCATTCACTGGAGCTCAAAACATATATTTCCGGTGGAATCTCGGTATCTAATTTTTGGGTGGATTGCAATATCATGGGGCCCAACTGCTGGTATTTGAGGACCCTTGAATAAAAAAAAACAAGAATCTTAAAAAAATGTAACTGTGTGTATTTTGTGTGTGTATTTACCTGTGTTTGTGAGTCAACAATACAGCTCAAAAATGGAAGAATACGACCCAAAGATTTCCAGAAAAACCATTTAAATAGAATATTTTTTGAAATTTTGGATTTTCCAAAAATATGCTGTATATTGAAGATGCTTACTTCTTAAATAAAATGTATACCTAAATTTATTGGTAGAGCCCCTGAAGTTTTCTTCATTCTAAATGAATTTACATAGCTTGTATATGTATACTATGTATAAGATATTTTTATTACAAACGAAATATATATTTTTATTTTCTGGGAATAGCTTCTAAAGAACTCTTCATTCTGGTTGACTTTTATATCACTGGTAAACCGTAAGAGACATAACAAAAACTTACTGCACAAAAAATGTAGAGTTGATTAAAACACACAACTTTTTTTGTAGAGTTAACCATTTTCGAGATATTACGGATTATTGGTTTCAGTTTTAAGCCAAAGAAATTCTCAAACGGGAAGATATCTTTTTTTTCTCGTTTCTCGTTTGTTTACTCCTGGAAAGCAATAAACTGGAATTTCAATTGTTTTACATGGTGACCGGCTTTTAAAGGACGCTTTAGCCTATGCATTTTCTCATTTCCCTTCAGCTTACATAAGACTAATCCTGCTTATGTTTATCTGAATAGCATGATGTAGATAAGAGCTTAATGTTTTGAATAAAAGTTTTGTTTTCGGAACAGCTAGAGGACATCATGTGAATGGAACACATTAGATTTTTTCCCTTCTACTTACAGGGATCCAAGTAATAAGGACAATTTCTGTTAATTATTATCTCGATTAGCATGAAGTGGATAGAAGAATAAGCTTTTTAACAATAATTTTGTTTCAGAGACGTAGAGAAAGTCACGTGAATGGAACACATCAGATTTTTTACTTTCTCTAGCCCCATATGTACAATGTACATAGGGATAGAGAAGTATTGTATTCCACCCAAAAATTCCATACTGAGATTTCACCGGAAATACATGTTTTAGGACCCCCTGTATCCAAAAAATGCATTTTGAGAAAAAGGTCCGTGTGTGTGTGTGTCCGTGTGTCTGTGAACACGATAACTCAAAAACGAAAAATAGCTAAAATACCAAACTTTAAGTTTAGTATCTTCCAGGGATGCGACACGAAGATTTTCAGAAAAATCCCCCCACCCCAAACTACCCTTTACATGGAACCTTTTTGAAAATTTTGATTTTCTTAAAAATGGCTCTAACGATTTTGAATAAAATATCATATATTAAAGATATTTACCTATCAATTTAAAAGTATATCTTGAATTTTCTGGGAATAGCTTCTGAAGGCCTGTTTATTCTGAATTTTGCTTAATTTGGCATAACTAGTAAACCGTAAGAGATAGACAAAAACTTACTATACAAAAAATTTAGGTCTTGTTAAAATACACAAGTTATGTCATATACATTTTTCTCGTGGAGCTTACCGTTTTCGAGGTATTCATTGTTATTATTTCAGTTGTGAAGTACTTTACATTTCTCAGGCGGAAGTGTCCGTTTTTCTTTTGTTCTACTCCTGGTCAAGAAAAAAAGCGATTTGTAATGACAATCGCATAACGACAGCTTTTAAAACATTTGACTATTGGTTTAGCCTAGTGTATTCCCTTATTTTTTTCCTACTTCTACGGAACTAAATAATAAGAACATTGTGCTAATGAGTACCACGATTAGCAAGGTGCAGAAAGAAGAAGAATCTTATGTATGAAGTTTGTAGAACAGCTAGAGAAAGTCATGTGAGTGTAACACATCAGATTTTTATTTGAAGTAACCGAAAACGCTACATACCCCCCAATCTGACCATACTGGTATGTTATGTTGTGTATTACGAGTTTGTTTTGTTGGTAGGATTGTACCTTGCTGAGAACAAACTGAGTCAACAGCTTCCTAAAGCACCGTACTATCTGGCCATGCAGCTACACTGGTTGCTGCTGCTGTTGCTATGACGTCACAGTGCGGGAAAGGTTGGTTAAGGTCGAGAACAGCAAGATTCATGGCCCTGTCTGATAAATGAACCGATGCAAAGAAAGGCAGACGCGCACAATTTCCTGAAAGCATTCTAAGTGCCTGCAAAACTTCTGGCTTGTACTTTCATAGTCGTCAGAAAGTAAACACGGCAGTAAAAGATTAAAATGTTATCATCAGCATATTCATATTCATGCCGGTGTTAAATAGCAACCTTATAATTATGTTCCGCATTTTCCGAGAATGCGACATGAAGGTTTTCAAGAAAATTCCCCACCCACAACTACTGTTTGTATGGGAAATTTTTCGAAGATGTATACATTCTCAATAATGGCTCAAATAAGTTTTTGAAATTCTGTCTGTATATTAAAAACATTTACATGACAAATAAAAGACATATATCTAATTTTATAGGAATATTTTTTGAAGACTTTTTCATCCTGAATGACTTTTGCATAACTGTTAAACTGTAACAGATAGACAAGAAATTACTGACCAAAAGATTAGGTTTAATTAAAACACACAATTTATCACTTCTGAGATATTTCTTGTTGTAGGTATATGTTTTAAAACACTTAAACGTTTCTCAAACGGGAATTTGTCATTTCTGTTTATTTTGTTATGCTACTGGCTATGCAAAGAGAACTTAAAAACAATCACGAAACAATCAGCTTTTCAAAGATTTGACTATCCCTATAGCCTAATGCATTCCCTTATTTCTCCCTTATTTAGCAACCCAGTAATAGGCCTATTTCCGCTAATGTTGCTCTCGATTAGCATATGGCCGCGCCGTAGCCGAGTGGTCAGACCACTTGCCCCTCACTTAGACGGCCCGGGTTCGATCCCAAGCGACCGCGTATGAGATTTGTGGTGGAGAAAGCGGCGCAGGGCGGGTTTTCTCCGGGTTCTCCAGTTTCCCCCGCCATTACATTCCACCGGGACTCCATCTTCATGTATCATCAGTGTCATCACCAGCGGTACCAGAGTAGTAAAAGCGGGCGTTAAACACTACAAAAAAAAAAAAAAAATATTAGCGTATAAGAATAAGCTTTTTTTTTTCTTTTTTTTTTAAATTCTTTAAAAATTTAAGAATTCTTACAGACTAGATAGGGAAAGTCATGTAAAAGGAACACATCCAATTGTATTTAAGATATATTATATAAACTGTAATCTTATAGTATAGTTTCATTTCGTATAAAATCTATCCTAGTGCACTCTTTCTCTTTAGCGAGAAATTTAATTTCCGCTGCCTGTACCTTACTTTTATTTCTTTCATATCTTATCCAAGTTTCCCTTTCAAGCATTAATATTGGTACTGGTGAAGACAATGCCGGTCCCTATAGTCGCGCTCTGTCTCGCTTTGGTGCTTCGCGGTTCACAGCATCGTGGGTTCGAGTCCCGCCTTGGGCATGGGTGTTTCTGTGTTTGTAAATGTGTATGTGTTTGTAAAAAAGGAAAAACGAATAGGTCAACTAAGGAAATTTAGAAACTAGAAAACAGAGGTAAAAAGGAATACAGCGCCGGAGTCCTGCCAAGCCTCCGGGGTTGTTTTATAAAAAAAAAAAAAGGCGGAATACTCATAGTACGGTTGGTAGCCTTACTTGATAAATATTTATATATGAATTATTTGCAATATAAGGGGTGTTCAATAAGTCCTTAAAAATCCAAGAAATTACACTCGTAGCATTGAAAAAAGTTTGTATTTAGTAACCGTCGTCTCTTACTAGGTGGCAGTTAAAGTTTCAGCTATATTCATCACGTGGTTTCGTTGCAATAGGCGATTGAATCAACAATCTTGTGTGTCTTTAGAAAGATGAAAAACGAGTTTCGTGCAGTGATTAAACATTTCACTTTAAAAAACGTAATACCGAAAGGGATAATAACCAAGTTGAATGAAGTTCATGGCACATCTGCTTCTGTTTTTACAACAATTTAAATTAGATAAATGAATTTAAACGTAGCCGTGCATCCACAAATGATAAACATCTTTCCGGACGTTCAGTAGAAGTGACTTCCTCCGAAATTATTGACAAAATCCAGGATATGGTTTTGAGTGATCGACGAATCAAAGTTCGTGAAATAGTAGAGGTCACAGGCATATCACAAGGCACAGTTTTCTCAATTTTGCACCCAAAATTAGGTCTGACAAAGATGTTGTCGAGATGGGTGTCGCGTCTGCTCTCAACGGAGAATAAACGCAATCGTGAGATCGTAGAATGAAATGAAACACTAAACGAATATAAAAGCAATTGGAAACAACGCTTGGAAAGGAATAACAGTAAAGGGAATACCACAAATAACATACAATTGACAGACTTCAAACAGTTAGGAGGCCGACGATCCAAAAATACATTTTATTAATGACACGTTGGAATCCCAATAGACTAAAATGGAGTAAGCCATGAAGGAGAATAAGAACAAATATTTTAATATAGGATACTCATTAATATTTTTGAAAAAGTAAAAAAATTCGAAAAATGTTCCTAGTAAAGGGTAGTTTGGGGTGGGAGAATTTCTTGAAAAGCTTTCTGTCACTAAGGATACTAAAGTTAAAAGCTGACTTTTCTTTTTTGAGTAACTTATGTGCTCGGAGAATGGTTTTGGATCCAGGATGTCTCAAATGTGTCTTTCCGATAAAAACTTGATATTGAATTTTTGGTTAAATACAATGCTTACGCCCTCGAAAAAATGTATGCATAATACTCGTATTTAGTTTTTCGATTCCGCAACTCCTGATGCTCTTCTAAAAATTTGAAGCTAATAAATTATAAATTGTGGTCTAAAGAGCATTGGGAAAGGTGAAAAATGCTGAAAGGAAGAGATCTAAAAAAAATGCATTTTGAAATTCAGCTGTTGTTAGTAAATACCAAAGGATCGATTAAACAATAATTTTTGGCTGTAAAATTTATATTAAATAGCTAAGGTGTGCCATTCACAGCACATTCTCTATCTGTTCTACAAACTTTTTAAAAAGAATGTTCTTTTTTCTACTCCATGTTAATCGAGATAAACAGTAGATTTATAAGTAATTAGCAAGAAACTAAGGGAATACACTATGCTAGTGGTAGTCAAATAAACTGGTGCTGTGGGATTGTCATTGAAAATTGCTTCTTTTTGTGCCTATCAGAATAATAAAAGGTCACGGACGATATCTAATATTTTAAAACAGAAATTAATAACAAGAAATATTGGAAACGATTAGCCCCACAACAAAAAATGTAAAGGATATTAACTGTGTGTTTTGAAGAGGAATTCAGAGGTTATTCCTAGGAAATTCAATTTATATATTTTATATGTCATGTAAATATCTTTAACATACCGCATTTTAATCAAATTCGTTATAGTCATTTTTGAGATCACAAAATTTTTGAAATTTTTCCATGTGAAGGGTAGTTTGGGTTAGAACATTTTCTTGAAAATCTTCATGTGGCATATTTGGTAGATACTAACCTTAAATACCAAGTTTCGTATTTAATGGATTTTTCGTTTTTGAGTTATAATGTGCACAGACACACACACATACACACTGACGTATTTCTAAAAACATTTTTTTTTTTTTTTTGATTCAGTGGGTCTCAAAAATGTTACTTCAATTGAAACCTCGGTATGGAATTTTGGGTGAAAACCTTCTCTATCTACTATGTACATTTTACATACGTGCTAGAGAAAGTAAAAATCTGATGTGTTGGATACACATGACTTTCTCTGCTGACCTTGTGGAAATTATTTTTGGAAACACTTCTAATTCATGTGTGACAGGATTTTCTTCGTTCATATTAATTTATCAACCTCATTAATCATTATATTTTTTTATACAGGTTCTTAGGGGTATAAGTGCAAATGTTTATATTGGTAACTAGCTCACCCGGGGAAATTTCTGCCGCCTTAGAAGCAATAAATGAGCATATTTTGGATTTTATTAAGTTAAATTTTTTATTAGGATAATAAATATAAATACAAAAAATCAAGTATTTTAATGATTATTTATTGGCCGTGTATTTTGGTGCATGGGTTGCACTCTACAGTGAAGCACCTTGTGATAGACGACATTTCTTGTTTTATTATCAGGCGCAAGAACAAATAGCGCAGATGGTCTTCCGACCCGTGACCATGCCACATATAATTGACCATGGGAAAAACATGGATTTTCTAGATTCAGACCACAAATTTTCAAGGATTGGCCTTGTGATTTGTTAATGGTCATGGCGAATGCAAGACGGATCAGAAATTGAAGTCGTTTAAACTCAAACGGCAAATCGGTTGGGATCATCGGGATCCTCGGAATGAGAACTTCCTCACCTTCGAATTTTCCTGAGTATCTTCGCGTAAATCACATTGTTCATCAATTTACTTACCACCAAACGCCTTCCAATGCACAGTGGTTGGTTTATGTTTCGAAGCATGATTACTAGGGAGTCAACCTTTAGTCGTAAATTGCGAAGTGGTAAGCCAGGCACATCCAAGGAGTTTAAAAATTCAATTGGGTAGTTGGTGGATTCATCTTCATTTGTTACACAGTCAATAGAATTGAGCTAGTATGCAAGCAGTAGTCAGTACTGCAATCGTATCGAAACGCTGCTTGATCCAAATCAGTACTTGATAAATTTCTTCTTGTGCGTCGAAAAGTATCTAGTTGTTGATCTCTGAGGTTTGCTCGACGATTTCGCATTGCCACGGGCTGCCTCGCTTTGCTCTTGTGCTTGAGAAGCACGAAGTCGAGCCATACTAACGAGTCGCTCCTCGCGTGCAATTTCTTGTTTTTCTTCAGTCCTTTCATTCGCAATGTTTCGAATCCTAGTTGCATTACGGCTTTGCCGGGAAAGATTCGGTCGTCTTGGTTGTGGCCTTGTTAATGATAATATCAGCACAATAAGCTAATAGAAACTCGAAACAAACACATCAACCGGTCAACTTCAAAATTTCTAATTGTCAAATTTTCAACCATACTTAACCATAGACAACATTACGTTTAGCTGTCAGTTGCGTTTTGTTATTCCGCGTCAGTTTGTTAAAAATGGTATAACATTTTTAACAAATAAACGGCTAGATATGTTTTGACTGATAAATTTTTCGTTTTTCTGTCTGTTGCGCTTTGTTATACCACGTTTTATGTCGTGTCCCACGGAAACGGGATAAAAAGTATCCTTTTTTTTTTGGTAGTGTTTAACGCCCAATTTAACTACTTATGGCACCGCAGGCGGATACATGAATGATGATGGAACACCGGTGGAATGAGATGGCGGGGAATCCGGAGTACCCGGAGAAAACCCGCTCAAGCGCCGTTTTGTCCACCACAAATCTCACATGTGGTCGCTTGGGATCGAACCCAGGCCGTCTAGATCAGAGGCGAGTGGTATAACCACTTGGCCACGGGGCGGCCTAAAAAAGAAAAAAAAGTATCCTATGTCCGTCTCCTGGTCCTAAGCTACCTCCCCACCAATTTTCAGTCAAATCGGTTCAGCCGTTCTTCTTGAGTTATAAATAGTGTAACTAACACGACTTTCTTTTATATATAGATTAAGAAAAGTGCAATGTACGTTACAACAATATTTGCTTCAATTGTGTATTTATCATTTTATTTCAAGTTGGTTAATAACTTCAAGTAACCGCAGGACATACGTGATTATTTTCCTTGAGAGGATTGTAAGGCGTAACCTTAATTGGGCAGGTCTCCCTATAGTCAATATTGTATCGCAACCGAGTTTGAATGCTTTCTGCAAAGCAAATGATCTTACCTACCTAAGCTAGTAGGTCACGTATTGTAGTGTAAAAACGTAGAAGCAAAACGGATAGTCTATACTGACAGGCGTTTTTAATTTCGCCGCGCAGTTATTACCATGCAAACGCATCCGGTAGTAAATTATGTGATGATTTGTGGAATAAGTTAGACGAAGAAACACTCAGATTCCGTTATCAAAATATCGGAATCTCTAAAACACCTATATCATGGATATAATCGAGGACTGGAATTCTCAAATATGTTAAGTGACACAAAATTACTGTTTAATTAATACAGATTTATGTTTTAATAGACCATTTTCATTGATTCTTATATTAGGAACGATAACAATCTTAAGTATTCTTATCGAAATAATTACCATATTAAGCATAATATGTAGGTAACTTCGAACTAAAACATAAACTTATATTTATATATGAAATAGAAAAAATTGGTAACTCATTAGGATTTACCGGGCCAGGTGGTTTACGCTTTCGCCTAAGACCTGCATTTGGAGATCGTGGGATCTTTTCCCACAGCCTATATTCTGACCCATGGATTTTTCCGTGTTTTCCCGGGAAGTAAGCAAATGCTTGAAATGTTTCTTCATTCTCGTGAACTTCCAGTCCCTGCATTTGATCTTTATTCCATCCAATCGGTCTCTTACAAGGTTGTAAGTGTCGGCGAGTTTGCCGATGGTAGCTTCCTTCCTTGGTGGTGACTGCTCTTTCAAAGTACAGCTCTCAGCGGCGGGATGGCATCGGAAGTCGTCTGTAGACCTGGAGGTTCTAGCGTGTCCCCCGTCCTGACGAAGACTGCTTAGACTGAGCAACCCTCCACTGTGGCTCTTTACCGCCGTCCGGTTTCAGCCTCCCGTTGATATTACTCTCATCTCATCCTGGATGTGAAGAATAATAAGCCAATGGCTGCAGTGTGAGATCCCCTCTGGAATCAAACACACATTCTCATGATTTCCTCTGACAGGGTTTGTCATCTTTTGCCATTAGTTTCAACTCGAAGATCAGGAAGAGGAACATAGCGCATCTGAGAAAAAAGTCTGAAGTGTTGCATTTACATGACTTTCTCTCTCTGTTCTGCAAACAAATTATTCTTACAAAGGATTATTCACTTGTCTACACGTTGCTAAACCAGATAAAAATTAGCATAGCTTGTCTTATTACTTGTTTCCTTATAAGCTAAAGGGAATAATGCAATATGTCAGGATTATGCGACAATAAAAAAAATAATAAGAGTATCGCTATGCGAAACGATTGACATTTTGTCCTCTTTGCGTGGGTAAGAGTAAAACAATAGAAGTATGCAACAGAAGATGACTTCCCGCTTGTGAAAAGTTTAGATAAGTAGTTTAAAACTGAAACCAATAATAAGGAATATTTTCGAGAACGTTAATTTAAAAAAATGTATATGACAAATTGTGTTTTTTAACGAGATCTATATTATTATGCTGTAAGTTTTATCTATCTCGTATGGTTACTAGTTACACAAATGTCATCCCGAATGAACAGTTCTTCAAAGACTAACCCAGAAAACTCAAAATATACACTTTGTTTGTCATAAAAGTATCTTAAACATATGGTATTTTAATCAAAATCTATATCCATTTTCGAGAAAGATCAACATTTCTTAAAGAATGCTCCATGTAAAGAGTAGTTGTGAGTGGAGGAATTTTCTTGAAAATCTTGGTGTCGCATTCTTAAAGGATATTGAGCTGTGCTGACTTTTGTGTAAATGCTTTTATTATATGGGCATGGACCTGCTTATATCTGGTCTATAGCGATTAATGCACGGAAGATCTAATAAACAAAAGGAAGTTCCATTCCACTAATTTATTCACTTTCATAAATCTGCTACTTTGTTACTCGTTCCTTCGTGCAAAATTTACAATTTCTTTGTGTTTATTTCAGAATTTATTAAGTCAGAGTAACTATCTTCAGTATTTAATTGTGTGTATAGTCAACACAGACCGTTGAGGAAACTAGAATTTAGGTCGACCGAAACATTTCCCCTTAATTTTGCCCACCAAAATGACGTCTACCTAACACTCCGTATTTCTCTATCCACCAATTTGGCTCGCCCTCAAAGCTATCTGGAACTGACTGAGTCGTAATCGGCGAGCTCACAGGAACCCCAGGAGAGGTCTCTTCTTTCCCCTCCAGAGTGGGACAATCAGATCGGAAAATACAGCGCCATTTGACGACACCAACACCTACTCCTTCAAATCTTGTCTCAACCAGCCGGGCCCCATGGCCGCGCTCGCCAAGGCGTCCCGATTTGGTGCTTCGTAGCGCTGGGGATCGTGGGTTCGAGTCCCGCATTGGGTATACTTATATGCTTGTGTATATGTGTGTTGTAAAACAGTAATAATACGGTAAAACAAGGTAAAAAAAAAGGTAAATAAAAGTTGGGTATTCAGTGCCGGAGTCCCGATCAGACTCCGGTACTGTATTTCGGAAAAAAAAAAAAAAAAAAAAAAAAAAAAAAACAGGGAAGAACCATACAGGTTGCAACATAGCTGATAGCAGGCGAAACTCCATTACATTTTCTTTAGGAGGAGGTAGAAACACTCAAAACTTAAATACCATTTTTGGTATTTAACGGACTTCGTTTTTGAGTTATGCTGCCTATAGCAATAAACACTGACAGAGATACACCCGGATATGTTTCTATAAATGCTTTTTATTTAGGGGGTCTCAAATCATTTATTTCAAGTGAAATTTTGGTATCGAATTTTGGGTGGAATACAATACCTACTCTATCTACTAAGCACACTGTACATAGTGCTATTATACATTTATAATATACATTTATATTATAATTCATGTTAATTATAAGCAGGTAGGCAAATATTTCGCTCATCTATTTATTAAAAACATGGTTTCTTGAAGATACATATCCTAGGTTTAGCAGGAATACCTCGACGATATTCAGACTATCCAGATGCTACTTCATGAAATATTGTTTCATCAATAGGATCAAAAATTGCGTTTATTGTAGTTCTGATAGAAAAAATAAAACAGCTTTCACTTAGAGCATCTTTTTGAAGAAAACAAAACCTCAATTTTGGAAATTTTAACTCTTAATAAACTAGTTTAAAGCAAAACAGGGAATATACGTGAAAAAATGGCGAGTTCCTTTTTAGCAAGCAGTAGTAAGTTGTTGAATAACGTAGTTTTGGAGCATAATGGGATGGTAATTCCCAGGTTTGCAGAGCATTCTACTGTTTAGAGCAATAGAGGTTTAAATTAAGTCTCTGGGATGCCCAGGCTTTGGTAGAATTAGGGAATTCACTGATTGTTCGTGGCCATATGAGCAGCTTTACCCAACCACTGCAAGTGCAGTAAAGGTACTTCAGAACGTGCGCTCAACTTTGCCAAGAAACTTAGCCAATCAGGTCAAGCTAGACAACAGCTTTGTGTACGACTTTTGGCATCTATATAAGAGGTTGTAAGCAAGCTTAGATGAGCAGCTTTGAGATTGGTCGTTTTGCTGTCTCCACGTAATATTGCTTCAGGAATATTGTGCACCTTTCGGCAACAATAGCAGTGTTCAAAATTACTAACAATGAAGAAGCTCAATGTAGATATAAAATCAGTGACACATGTATCATTTCATTCAGATATTGATTTTGATTCTTACATAATCCCTCAAAATGAATTAGATCCTTATAATATTCGACTACTTGAAGTTGATAATCGAACAACATTACCAATAAAGGTATTAACACGAATTCTGATTTTATCGGAAGATGTAATTCACTCATGAACAATTCTTAGACTCGGAGTAAAAGCTGATGCTACTCCAGGACGATTAAATCAAAAATGGAAACTGTTAACCCACTGCATTATTAAGAATTATTATTATTTTATCTAGCACGTATGCACAATGTATATAGTAGATAGAGATTCATTGGATCCTATCAAATATCGATACCAATATTTTATCAGAAACATAGTTTTGAGACACCTGAATCCAAAAAAATCATTGTTAGAAAAACCTCCGGGTGTGTATATCTGTGGGCAGCAAAACTCAAAAACGGGAAGTCTGTTAAATACTAATCTTGGTTGTTATAACAGCAAATTTAGAGAGAGAAAGAGAGAGAGAGAGAGAGAGCAATATTACTACATTTTACAAATTTCAGGAATGCATTAAATATGTCTTCACGTTCATGAAGTGGCAGCACTTTACAGTTAGTCATGAGAGACCATTCTAGTATATAAACACAACTGTCGAGTATCAGAAATATCAGTGCTTTCATCAAACAGAAGCGAAAAACATTCACACGATTGCCTGTCCTGATGCAATTCAGATTCTAGTATCTTAGGAATCTGTTAAACACGTCTAGCAACAGTTTCGTGAGACACTTGAAGTTCTTTTAAAGAAGATATAATTATCTTTGTGGCCATCGAACAGACATTCTGCGGCACTGATCATTGCTTCTTGAATTCCCCGTCACTGAAAAGTTTTTGTTTTTTCCCCTTTTCGTTAAAACACAAGACTGTAAAAGGCCATTGTCACGTTTTTGCTTAACTGGCTTTTAACTACATGTTGCTCTAATGTTAATTTACTTTTTAATTCTTTTGCGTTGTGTTTTTGCAATTAAGAACTAAGAATTAAGAACTTATCTACTATTAAAGTTTGTGTGATTTTTCGAAAAATGACGTTTTACGTTACTTTTCTTGGGAACAGACGCACTATTATTACACAATAAACACATGGGCTTTCCTCTGAATTCCAGAAAACAATAGTGCTCCTCCCGATCACTGATAACTTCATTGTCTCTTAGCATATTTTATTAAAAACATCCATCCAACACAAAACATATGACTGAACTATCATTTACAATCGCTTAAGCTATACTGAATATTTGTTTAAAATCTGACTCCAGCAATGTTTAAAGGGCTGTACTTACTATTTGCAATAAAGGGATTAAAGTGACTTTTTCCAATTCCCAACAATTGGTGTCTACTATTTGTTAAGGGTAATAATGGGTTCAGCTTTGAGTGTACAAAAGCCAGTTTCATGGTCATGGGTGTATATTAGGAAGATGTTCGGAAAGAAGTAATTTTGTCCTAAAATTTGAGTTAAAATTAGAACATCTCAGAATAAAATATTAGCTCATGCAGGACGCCAGGAGATAACTTTTCGGACGCCATGGGAGTCCGCGGGCACCCTGTTTCCTTAAAGTTTTCTAAACGGGAAGTGATTTTTTGTTTAAGTTCTCTTTTGTTTGCGGCGGACCTTGCAAGGCGAAACGAAATTCAATTGTTTCACATAGCGACAGTTTTTAAAGGATTTGATTAAGGCTTTGGATTCCTTTATTCCCCGTACTTTGCTCTAGTAATATCAAACACATTTATTTTTATACCCTTATATTACAAATAAGCAACTGACTGTTAATGTTTACCTTGATTAACATGAATTATATTAAAGAATAAGCTTTTATAGGAATACGTTTTATAGGATAGCTAGAAAAAGTCACGTAAATATGACGCATTTTTGTCTAATGCACTTTATTGTTCCTAGGTATCAAAATAAACACAGATAATAAGGGTTTTCCTCATATACGTATATTTTACTACTGGCCGTACCGAAGATATATTTTATATAATCAATGGTTGAGGTTGCAAATCATTAAGTAGTTATAATTTCAAAACTAATAAACAAATAAATAAAACGATATCATTTTTCAGTATCATATACAAAAGAAAATAACTAGAAATCTTATCTACCTTCAAAGAGATTGAATTGCAAATTAATTACTATCATAATAGTATGAATAGCAGTCGTTGACTTGGTCTGAGCTAAACCAATCCATCATCCTTATGCACCAACAAAGTTCTGAGCTTTGCTATATTTCAAAACAGGGTTTGCTCAGCTTGGTTCGTCAGTAAATCAAGCAAGACCCTCATTCCAATCAGGAATCGCTTTGAACAAATTTGACCGCAATCGGGCATACAGGATTACACGCGCTATTTAAATGAGTTGGTAGTTGCATAAGTAGCAAGGCTAACATTGCTCCATCTTGGTTTGCGTCTCAAGTACGTATATTGTCTCTTACCTAAGTGGCCTGGAACTCAGTAGACTACCTACATGTGTTATTGTGGTGTACGTATGTGACAGAGAGAGAGAGATTCCGCACTGTAGCTATTGACTTATTGTACCCCAGGAGGATAGGATGAGATGAGAGTAACATCAACGGGCGGCTGAAACCGCACGGCATGGGGAAGAGCCACTGTGAATGGTCCCTAACATATTCTAAGCAATTCTGCATCTCGACACGGGGAGCGAAAGGAGCCTATCATCCAGTTCTGACCGAACTCCCTGGGTGTATAGACGACTTCCAACACCATCCTGTTTCAAGAGCAGCACTTCTAAAGTGCATTCACTACCACATAAGGGCATCACCACCGCAGTCCTCGCCAACCTTACGACTCTGAAAGAGACCCGTTGGATGAAATGATGAAATAAATGACCGGGAGTTCGACATAATGAAGAAATCTCCCCAACATTTATCTACTGGCCCGGGGAAAACCCCGAAAAAACTCATGTGTCACAGAAGTTGGACGTGAGAATCGATCTCACAACCTACCGAATGCCAGTTTCGGGCGAAACGCCTGAGACAATTGTCTCGGACAATTAAAGCGGCGTCTAGACGGTTTTTCCCCGGGTTTTCAGGTTACCTTGGTATTCATTTCACCAATGGCTCCATGATTATCTTTCGTATCATTTATTTCCCTGTAATTTAATATCATCCACTTCTCACTTTCATAGCAGGCTTAGGGCTAATCATATATACTCTTACAATAGACAGTATACTGCGATTTCTCTGCAATGCCCTCTTTCTCACCAATGACAAAAACCTCGCAATGCGCATGCGTGTTTGATGTCACGTGGACATGAGGGAGGAGTAATCCGCAATAGTTACGCCCATAAAATTCTGCGCAACTTTTTCATTGCCCTGACAGGGAATAGTAGGTCCTGGGGATGTAAGTTCTACATACGAGGATGCTAAACAGAAAAAGAAGGAAAGAAAGAAATTCGAACGTTACAGGACACTAATCTACACTACGGTTCCCATCTCCATTTCCCCTACTGTTATGTAAGGCCCAGTTGGTACAAATTTCTTGGTAGAGATTAGATCAGTCTAACAAGTGCAGTTGGGGCACTCCAACTCGAACCGGATTACATTAAGACCAGGATTCGACAGGATGCACCACGTAATACAAAACTATAATTTTTCTGTGGGTGAAGATGTGTGTTACCAATAAATCTCCTAGGTTTTGCACTAGTATTAACCTACAGATGATCACTGGGTATACAAAAACTCTCTGTTTTCCTTTCTTTCATTTTGCTTCAACTATATTTTCGCAAACATTGCTCAGAGATACTTAATATAGCGTCAGACCACAGTCACCTAGAAGTGAGATGGGACGACAGCAACTAAACTGCATATGAAACACGAAATAGGCTCGAAAATAGAGGTAGCCCTAGCCGAAGATAGAAGAACAAGAATAAGAAAATGAAGACGTAGAGGTGTAAATATCGTCGATCAAGCGCATACCGATCTTCCTTATTTTGGCAATGCCTAATTTCATATTATTAACAGACAAATAGCCTGTATTCCACATCTCGCAGTCAATTTTATCCATTAAGAACACAACAGATTTCTTCAGTTGGCCCTGGTGCAAGATCTGCAGAGCTTTAGGATAGTGGCACTTCTAGCGTTACCAGCAGCACGCTGGGCCGGATATCTGAGGCCCTCCCGTCTGGGAGCTATTCGGATTGTGATGGACTCGGCAGGGCAGTGGTTCACGAAATCCATGGGAGATTGGGTAAGTCTGAACGGAGTTGTCTTAAAGTCTTCCGACAACAAACCTGGGTAGATTAGTAAACAGGTGATGGTAAGTATCCCGTCACAGAGATTTCCATGGTGAGTTTTACTTCCCCTGCACGTACCATATACATAGTATATGGAGAAGGTATGGTATTGCACCGAAAAATTCGATACCGAGATTTCACCGGAAATACATGAATAAAAAAACATTTTCTCAAAAATATTCGTGTGTGTGTGTGTGTGTGGGTAGCACAGCTCAAAAACGAAAAGTTCATTGAACACCAAAGTTGACATTTAGGTTCAGTATCTTCCAAGGATGCGACACGAAGATTTTCAAGAAAATTCCCGCACCCCCAACTACACTTTACAGAGAAAAAAGTTCGAACATTTTGATTTTCTCAAAACGATTCTGATTAAAATCTTATATTTAAGATATTTATATGGCAAATAAAATACATATATTGCATTTTCTCAGAATAGCCTCTGAATATTTCTTTACTCTGAATGACTTTACTCAATTTTGCATAAATGGTAAACGGTAAGAGATAAACAAAAACTTACTATACAAAAATATAGATCTCGTTAAAACACACAGTTTATGTTATATAACTATATTTTTTCGTGAAGTTGACCATTTTCAAGATATTCCTTGCTACTGGTTTGTGTTTTAAAATAATTTTTTGAAATACTTAATATGTGAGTTAATTTATTCCGTATACATATTTGGTAACGTAAGCTGCATTTACAATTCTTTTATTAATTGTCATGCCAACAATCAATGTAAGTGCTTACAGTAAGAGGTCCTTAATACTTACAGTACAATCAGGAAATTACGTAACACTCAAGGCATGTCTATTTCAAGCAAAGAATCTAAGCCAAACTTCATTAACAAAAGAATGTATAAGAAGGCTTTGTCCATATGATTATTTAGATGTAGAATTTCATTTGTTCACATCGAGAACTCATTTTTACTTTCTCTACATGTACTATGTACACAATGTATAGAGAAGGGATTGCACTCCACCCAAAAATTTGATACCAAGATTTCACCGGAAATATATGTTTTAGGATCCCCTGTATAAAAAAAAGTATTTTCAGAAAAAGATCCGTGTGTGTGTGTCCATGTGTCCGTGTGTCTGGAACACGATAACTCAAATACGAAAAGTCGGTAAAATACCAAACTTGGAATTTTCCTTTACATGGAACTTTTTTTTTTTGTTTTGAAAATGTTGATTTTCTCAAAAATGCCTCTAACGATTTTGATTATAATATCGTATATTAAAGACATTTATCTAACAAATAAAATGTATATCTTGAATTTTCTGGGAATAGCCTCTGAAGACTACTTTATACTGAATGAATTTTACGGAATTTTGCATAGTTGCTAAACCGTAAGAGATGGACAAAAACTTACCACAAAAAATGTAGAGCATGTTTATAACACACTATTTATGTTATATACATTTTTTCGTGGAGTTGATCGTTTTAGAGATATTCCTTGTTTTTAGCTTCAGCTTTGAAAAACTTATACTTTTCTCAAACAGAAATTTGTCACTGTTCTGTCCATGCAAGCAAAGGAAGTTCAGTCACATAGCAACCACTTTTGACTATCACTTTAACCTATGAACTCCCTTATTTTGCTTCTACTTTCAAGGAAGCAAGTAATAAGGATATTTCTGCTAATAAGGCTAGAGAAAGGCATGTGAATGGAACACATCAGATATTTCCTTAATGTTCAATAAAATATTGAAAAGGAATTTTGATTTTTTTATTATTATTATTATTATAATTATTATTTTACAGTTTTTTCAAGTATTTCAAAAATAAATTGGTTAATCACGAACTATAAGTTACTTATCAGATCTTGAATGTTTGGGAAAACTCGGCCCTAGGGGCCTCGTATACCGAATATGCATTATCGACCTGGTAAGTATAACTTACAGTTCTTATTACGCAATACACTATTAACTTATCTCATACGGAAACTTGTCAACACGCAAAGAAACGGATATCAATCTCATAGCAACCACATTATGAAACATTTGACTGTCGGTTTAGCTTAGTGTATTTCCTTACTTCCCTCATACATCCCTTCTACTACCAACGTTTTTCTCGATTAGCTTGAAGTAGATAACAAAATAAGCTTATTAACAATAATGTTCAGAGATGTAGAAACAGTCATGTGAATAGAACACACATTGTTTTTATAATAATGTGATAATCTCTCTGTGAGTTTGACACGAGTTTAAATTAAATTAAAAGGAATTCTATTTATGGACGCTCTTTAAATACTATGGTTACCATTCTATACTGGATATGCAAGACCACTTAATTTTTGTCAGAGGCCTCTTTATCAGGTTTGAGGTTCTTTTAGCTTCCGCAAATCTACGACACGAGACCAACGGCTTAATTCCTTTCGAAGTATGCCAAGCTAAGACTTTTTTATACCCGAAAAAATTAATTGTCCTCCGTCGGTCCTATAATGAAGATATTTACATGACAAATAAAATGCATATCTTGAATTTTCTGGGAATAGCCTCTGAAGACGTCTTTATTGTGGATGAATTTTGCAAAACTTTTGTATAACTGATAAATCGTAAGAGATAGACAAAAACTTACTATACAAACATGTAGAGCTTGTCAAAACATACAATTCATATTATGTGCATTTTTTCCTGGAGTTGACCGTTTTTAAGATATTCCTTGTTATTAATTTCAGTTTTAAAATACTTATACTTTTCTATACGGGAACTTGTAAACACCTGGCCACGCAAATAATCGGATTTCTATACCATAGCAACCACATTTTAAAGCATTTGACTGTCTATTTACCCTAGTGTATACCTTTATTTCCCTTTTACCTATATGGAACTAAGTAATAAAACCATTTATGCTAATTTTTATCTCGATTAGCATGAATTAGATAGAAGTTTAAGCTTATTAACTATAATTTATAAGTTAATAGCTCTAATATACGATATTTTAATCTGTAATTTGTTACAGAGATATAGAGAAAGTCGTGGGAATGCAGCACGTCAATTTTTATAAAAACCCTATCATTTGGATCCTGCGGGTCTCAAAAAAAGTATAAGATTTTAGTTGGAATACAATACATTATACTTGGTAGAGTAAATAAATAAAGAAAAAATGAATATGGCTTCTCATTTGAAAAAATAATAAGCACTCAAAATGCAAACAAGAAGAAAAAATATTTCGGAAGAGGCTAACTTCTGAATAAAGATCTATATTGCATAAATAGTGTGTTTTAACGAACTCTGCGTTCTTTGGTTAAGTTAGTCAATTTCCTGTAGCTCCTAAGATTGGCATAAGGCATTGTTACAATGTTTCTTTGGTCGATTTGAATTACTAGTTCGTGAGTTCACCGCTGTGCATCAGCTGACGAGACGTCGGCTCGTCGCCCACAGATGGCACTGTAAGACGATATCACGACTTGAGGACGCAAAATAACGTAACACTTTGCCCAGGAACCTCAAGATATGGGTTTCCTTTACGTGCAAATAAACATTGCATGAGACCACAGGCTTTACTTCCCTTCCGAAGGAAACCAAGCTAAGGATTTTTGCGTCTGAAAAAAAACCACCAACTCCGCCAGGTTTGAACATGTAATCTTGTGTTTTAGAGGGCCAATACACCATTGATGCTACGTTGTTTAGTGTTATAGCATTATATGCAACTTTTTAGATTTATCATTTGTATTATAAACCAATGTAAAGTTAAAATGTATAACTACAGGACAGAACCTTTCTACACTGGATATTGAATCTTCTATACTGAGACAGAGAGATGCATTTGCATGTCTCCTGTTTGATACAGCCCTGGAAAATGTAATTAGAGACTGAAACATTGACAAGAGAGCCACAATCTATAGTACGAGTAACACAAATTCCAGGATTTGCTGATGATATTGATATAATAAGCAGACCAATAATAGATTTAAGGGAAAATTGTATTAAGCTAGAAACATAAGCACAGAAGATGGGGTTACATAAGATTAAGTATATGGAAATAACCAAAACTCGCTCCAATTCTGAGTATTTCAGTGCAGGTCTTTTAAATTCCAGAGATTGGAGGAACTTAGGTATCTTGGTACTAAAATAACCAGTGATGGGAAATGAATGATTGATAAGACAAATAAAATCTAAATTCATCAGATGAGAGACCAAAATTAAACTCTATAACATTAATACAATAATATTGCGACTCAAATTATTATTATTATTATTATTATTATTATTATTATTATAATTATTAGAGTCGCCATTGTAGTATATCACCTCAAAATACTTTGAGATCACCTTATGGTTTACCGGGAAACATGCGAGTCAGTTGAAAAATTTAATGCCGTTTCGGCATGTTGCCATGGTAGCTCAGCGATAGAGCAACCGGGTAGAGACCGGGAAATCTCTGTTTCAAATCCCAGCTTAGCACTGAATTTTTCAGTCTGAGGCTATCTATAAAACTTCTGTCCTACACACGCTAGTGTGCAAAACACAATTAATACCTATTCAACTTTTAAATGAAAAGTTTGTTTGCAGAACAGGTAGAGAAAGTTATGTGAATGCAACACATTATATCTGTTGGATTTAGGGAGTCTCGAGTGTATCCATCTGTTAGGGATAGATGCACATATTGTGTCAGTTTAAAATGGTATGTGTTACCTTCTCTAGCCCGCATGCACAATGCACATAATGGATAGAGAAGGTATCTATTGTATTTCACTCAAAAATTCGATGTCGATATTTCACCGCAAATATATGTTTTGAGGCCCCCTGATTCCGAAAATGTATTTTACAAAAAGATCCGTGTATGTGTTTGGTTTGTGTATGTGTTTTATGTGGGTGTCTATGTGTGTTGTGTTTTTGTATGTAGGTGTGTGTGTATGAGAGAGAGAGAGAGAGAGAGAGGGAGAGAGAGAGAGAGAGAGAGAGAGAGAGAGAAAGTGTCCGTGGACAGCATTGCTCAAAAACGAAAAGTGCATTAAAAAGTAAACTACATATTTAAGTTTAATATCTCCCAAGGGTGCTAAACGAAGATTTTCAGAAAAATCTGCCCGCCCTAATTACTCCATACATGAAAAAATTTCTTGAATTTTGATTTTCTCAAATATGGCTCTAACGATTTTGATTAAACCATCGTATATTAAAGGTATTTTTATTACAAATAATATGTATATCTTGAATTTTCTGGGAATAGCCTCTGAAGATCTCTTCATTCTGGAAGACTTGTGTGAGTGATAGAAAAAGAACTACTATACAAAGTGTATAACATTGAAACACAATTTATGTTATTTTAGCCTCAGCATTCCCTTATTTCCCTTCTACATACAAGGAAGCTACAAAAAAGACTAATTCTGCTTATGTTTATCCTGATTAGCATGATGTAGATAACACATTAATCTTTTGAGTAAAAAACTTGTTGCGAAACAGATAGAGAAAGTCATGTGAATGGAACACATCAGATTTTTTCTCTTCCTCTAACAGTTTTAACACAAACCGATCACAAAATGTACTGTCTGATATTCTATTGCGTGGTCTTAAGAGGGGTCAATTTGCCCTATCTTGCCAGTGTTAAAATTTGGTCCATTATCTCAGCAATTATTTAAAATAATGACCTCAATTTTCAACGTATATTCAGATTGATGAAAAATAGAATACCTCTGTTCATTAGAAGAATAGGTATGATTGATTAAAATAAATCTGGTAAAACTTTATTGTAAAATAATGATTTTTAAATTTTAAATGGATAACTAATCCGAGTTGAAGCTTTCCTGGCGACGAATATGCTCTAGCTAGACGTTCTCGGACTTCAAGCCAGGTGAGGTGATGTGGAGACATCAACATTTCGGGAGCGTACATCTCTCCCTTCTTCAGGATGCTGAAGATGTATATATACCGATCCAACCATTCAGCATCCTGAAGCAGGGAGAGATATACGCTCCCGAAACGTCGATGTCTCCACATCACCTCACCTGGCTTGAAGCCCGAGAACGTCTAGAACAATAACTAATCCATACACATAAAAACTTTTACATTAAAATAAAGCCTATTTAGGTATAAATTTGAGGTCAGCCCATAGTGTCAATTAATTTCTCAGATAATGGGGCATGTATAAAGAAAATTTTATACTTCAAAAACTGCTTATAAACATAAAATTTAAAAAAAAAATTAAACCTTACTTTCCAAAACAACTTTGCTGTACTTCGAAACTTTCATATGAAGAAAATATGAGCGGAATGCCAATGCTTCGAATAGGTAAAGTAAAACTTTACGAGCAAATTAAAAGAATAACCTCTTCTCTAACACTAGGTAATATTTACAAAGTTATTGATGTTTTACCAAGCGAGTGTACCAAAATGTACTAAAAAACTACTACGCAGGATTATTTTCAACAATATTTTTAAACTATTTTCAATTAGCGTACCTCTATGAAAATTTAACCAAAATGAGCGGGAGATTCGAAATATTCTTATGCAAATAAGACATGAAAATGGAAACAGTAGCACAAGACGAAATAGACAAGATTGCAATTCGAGAAGACACAACAATAGGATTAACATCGACCCCATCCTTAGATTTGAAAAGCTCAAAGGACAACCAGAAGACGTCAACAAAGAGAAAAGGGATGTTTACACATCCACTATCCCATACTTCAAGGCAGATACGATCTAAACATCATAGAGGTAATTGGTCTAATGTTCGGAGCTCGGGGCACCATTCCTTCACATTTTTTCAATGCCTGAAGAAGGAAAATATAAAAGAAATTTCCATATCTGCAATATGAGGCTCAATTTCTCTTCTTCGAAAGCATTTGTATAATAATCATTTTTCGAATCTTCACGGTTGATATTCCCTTGCTATAAATTATTTATTGTATGTCAATTTTTATACTATATTTAATAGTTCTTTTGCACCTTTTAATTTCTCTTTCGCTTGCCATACTAATGAAAACTGTGGATATTATATTATCTTTAGGAAGAGTTCAAGTTTTTTTTTTTCTTTCAGAAATTTATAATTTGTCTGTTTTACTCTGTTCTTGTTGACAGTCCGAAAATACGGGAATTGTTATTGTTCCAATAAATAAATAAACAAATACAAATATGTATATTGTGCATACGTGCTATAGAAAGTGCAAATTAATAGTGTTGTGTAAAGCACAAACTATAAATATATAAAGACGCAGAAGATAAAACCATCTAAAATGTTCATATGTTTTACTACATTTCATTTCCTTAGGAATTTACCTGGTAGTCTCAGAACTAATAACCTTAGCGAGGGAAAGATACATCAGACAAACATTTTCATTATCGTCGAGTTGTCTTCTATGGGGCAGCGGTTTATAGCCAAGCTTCTATGGCAAGTAGCCGGTTAACACACACAAATCACGACTGGCTTTGTCACATTAGGAAGTGATGAACAATGGTAGCAGAAATAATTAGCCTGTCACTTTTCAGATGATGGCATGTCTGCTAGCTCACTATTCCCGTGAAGTTTGTTTTGGACGTAGGTCAACTGTGTGCTAATGTTTTGTTACAAGCAACAACCATTACGTCACTAGAGTGTTTTGGGGCCATGTAATTCTGTAAATGATAACAGACGCCTTCTCTGAAGCTGTCATTCCCGGAGATTTACCCATCTCTAGTAATAACAGATACACCGCACTTCTCAGAGGCACATTATACGACACAATTAGCCTCGAAAAGCAGAATTCCTAATGGCCAATAGTGAAGAGAAACTACAGAATTCAGTAATAGAGTGGACCAATATATGTAAAGATAGAAGCATTGAATTAAATATAAATAAAAGTAAAGTAAGTCCGCTTGGGTAGTGTGGTGGTAGCGTGTCTGCCTTACGTTCAAAAGGTCGTGAGTTCGAATCTCGCTTAGGGTGACTTACCCAGATTAGGTTTCTTTCGGGATTTTCCCTTATCCTGAGAAGACGAATGTCGAGTAACTTTAAGCTCTATGGACCCCGAAATCATTTGAGTATCATTTTACCAATTTCATTCATCGTCCGATATGACCAACCAGGTTAAAGGACGTTAAACTTAAAAAGAAAGAAAGAAAAAAAAAAGACTTAGAGAAAAATAAATATCGAATGGAACAGAGAAACCACGGAGCAAATTGAGAACTTTGAATATTTAGGGACAATCATCAAAATTCAAAAGGAAAGAAAATAGATACAGAAATAAATCTTAGAATAAATAAGGCAAAAAATCTAATACCAAATCAATCACACAATTATAGGAACAAAGGAAATTAACAATAATACAAGATGCGAATATATAGCAGAGTTTATCTCCTAACACTTTTTTATGATTTAGTAAACTGGACAGTTTTGTCGAAACGTGACAGTAGAATTACAAGCATAGAAATGAAGTATTTCTGGAAATTTAGAGGGAAAACCGAAAGGAACAGGATAAGAAACTGTCAAATAAGGCATATCCTTAATCAAGACCCAACAATAAAAAATAAGATGTGTTCCAATCACATGACTTCCTCTACATCTCTACAACAAATTATTGTTAAAAAGTTAATGCTTCTATTTACTTCATGCTAGTCGAAAAAAAATTAGCACAAATTGTCTAATTACTTGCTTCCTTGTAAGTAGAAGCGAAGTAAGGGAGTACCATAGGTTAAAGTGATAGTCAAAAGCTGGTAGCTATGTGACTGATGTTCCTTCGTTTGTATGGGCACGAAATGATAAATTCCTGTATGAGAAAAGTGTAAGTTTTTTAAAGCTGAAACCAAAAACAAGGAATATCTAAAAAAACTATCAACTCCAAGAAAAAACTTTATATAACATAAATTGTGTTTTAATGTGCTCTACTTTTTTGTGTGGTAATTTTTCGTCTATCTGTTACGGTTTAGCAATTATGCAAAATTCCGTAAAATTCATCTAGAATTAAGTAGTCTTCAGTGGCTATTCCCAGAAAATTCGAGACATACATATCATTTGTCAGGTAAATATCTTTACTATAGAATATTATAATTAAAATCTTTAGAGCCATTTTTAAGAAAATCAAAATTTTCGAAAAAAGTTGCATGTAAAAGGTATTTGGGAGTGGGGAATTTTCTTGAAAATCTTCGTGTGGCATCCTTGGAAGATACCAAACTTAAATACCAAGTTTGGTATTTAATGGTCTTTTCGTTTTTTGAGCTTTGCTGTCCACAGACACACGCACATACACGCACACACACAGACACACACGCACAAATACACACACAGGCCTTTTTCCAGAAATGCAGTTTTGGGATTCAGGGGGACCCAAACCATATATTTCCGGTGAAATCTCGGTATCGAATTTTTGGGTGCATTAAAATACCTTCTCTGTACACTATGTACATAGTACATATCCTGCTTGATACCAGTAGTATAGGATTAGTTTTCCATTTATCTTAATAATCTAGAGCATAGTTTTATGGGTAAATAGCTGGTTACCAGTTATTTGTGTTACTGGATTCCAGTAATTAATAATAGATGATTTAGTGTTAGTGAAAACTGTTTTATGGGTGGAATTTATTTTATTTCAGTTTATATTAATTTGTTTTTGTATTAAATTAAATCTTGAGTTATTAGTATATAAGTATTATCTGTAAAATAATGATGTATAACAATAATTTAAAAGTGGGAAATAAATTATAAAGTTTGAATATACGTCCTGGCATAGGGAACAAGATGCCAGGATGTTGTATTACAGAAAAAAGTACGTGTAGAGAGAGTAAAAAGATAGAGACAAATGCTTAAGATGGTTTGGACACATCAATAGAATAATTGAGAGTAGGAAACAAACAGGTATGGGAAGCCAAAGGGGAAGGAAGAAGAGAGAGAGGGCGACCAGAATAGAATGAAGCTATTATGTAGCGAAAATAGTGAATAAGAAAGGAAAGTCTTTGAGGGAAGTTAAAGAACTAACTAGGGCTAAGACAAAATATAGGAAATGGACAATGTGCGGCTGAAGAAACCCGATACTCAAAAGGGTATAAGGGAGAGGAAAAGAAGAAGAAAAGCAAAGCGTTTTCGTCTAATACTGCCTAAATTACAACTAATGATCAAATGTGCGATTAGATATAATACACATGACACAATCTTATTATTAGGAAGAAAATCTTGGGACAATGCACACAAGAATGCAAACAACGAAATGAAAATAATTAAAATTCAGATGTGCTCCATTCAGATGACTTTTACTAAATAGTGTGCAGTAGATTATTCTTACAAAACTACTCGTTTCTAATCAAGACATAGTCTTAATACTCATTGCCAGAAATAGAGGAAATACAATTATAACCAAAGCATGGTGAAACCTTCTAAAAGTTGGCTGCATTGTAATTACAATCTCATTGTATGGTCAGGAAAATAATAAAAGAACAATCGAATGAGTTACCATTTGAGAAAAGTATAAGTACTGGAACATTCAAGCAAGGAATGCTTTGGAAATGGTTTACTACAAAAAAATGTATTAGACATAAAATGCTATCTTTAGCGAGAAATACATTCTCTAGGTAGTAATACTTTGTCTATTTCTTAGATTACACCAGTTAAATAAACGTTATCCATAATGAAGAGGACAAAATATACATGTTTTTCTTTCTCTATATGTAGGTGCTTTGTACATAGTGTATACAGAAGGTACCGTATTGCACCTGAAAGTTCCATACCCAGAATTCACGGGAGATACCGGAAATTTGGGACCCCCTGAATCCAAATGAAACATTTTTTAAAATATGACCGTGTGTGTGTGTATGTGTGTGTGTGTGTGTGTGTGTGTGTGTGTGTACGTGTGGTGTCGGTGAACAAGCATAGTTCAAAAGGAAAAGTTCTTTAAATAGCAAACTTGATATTTGAGTTCAGTGTCTTCCAAGGGCGCGACATGAAGATTTTCAAGAAAATCCTGTCACTCCTCACTACCTTTATATGAAAAAAGTTCGAAATTTTTGGCCTTCTCAAAAATGGCTCAAACGATTTTGATTAAAGTTTCTTATATTTAAAATATTTACATGACAAATAAAATGTATATCTTAAGTTTTCTGGGAATAGCTTCTGAAGAGCTGTTTATTCTGGATGAATTTGCCTGCATTTTGCATAACTGGAAGAAGTTTGGACTGAAGAAGGGAAAAATATAATAAATTGCCATATCTGCAATAAGAATTTCTCTTCTTCGAAATCATTTGTATAATAACCATTTTTATATTTCCACGGTCTATACTTCTTTGATATAAATTATTTATTGTATGTTAGTTTTATATTATTTATGTTTAATGATACTTTCGCTGCTTTTAGTTTCCCTTTCGATTGCTATACAATGAAAACTGTCGATTTTTCACTATCTTTTTTCAATTCTTTTTTTTTTTTTTTTTTAGATAGTTAATTTCTAATTTGTCTGCTTTACTCTGTCGTTGTTGGTAGCCCATAGATATGGGAAGTTGTTATTGTTATTATTTCAATAAATAAATAGACACAAACCTATTACACAAAAACTGTCGATCTTCTTTAACCACACAATTTATGTCATATATATATTTTTTTTTTCGTGCAGTTGACTGTTTTCGAAATATTCTTTGTTGTTGGTTTCAGTTTTAAAACACTTAAACGTTTCTCATACAGGAGCCTGTTAATTCCTGGCCAAGCAAAGAATTGGATTTGAATCCCATATCGACCACATTTTAAAACATTTGATAGTCGATTTAGCCTAGTGTATTCCCTTATTTCCCTTATATTTATAATGAGCTAAGAATAAGCCCATTTCTGCTAATGTTTATCTCGATTAGCATGAAGTAGACAGAAGAATAAGCTTAATAACAATAATTTGTTGCGGAAACTTAGAGAAAGTTATGTGAATAGAACACATCCAATTTTTTGTGCAAATATCTTAAAGGTTTAATAATAAATGCAAACACTTTTTCCAAAAATTATTTTTATGAATTCAGGGGACTCTAAAGCTGAAATTCCCAGTGATAACTAATTTTTGAGTAGAATTCAATACGTGCTCTACCTATGTATGCGGTAGAGAGAGTATTAATTGTTTTGTTTCAAATTTTCTCTCCTTAAATACCAGCACGACAATATCGATTACTTTCTCTTAATCATTTGTCGGCATTAAGTCACTTGCTACTCCACTTTACATCAAGGCACAATTATGACTCATGCGTTGGTGATTATAAACCTCCTGTAACAATCGAGTCGACCAAATACTTAGAATTCAAAAGAGACCAGCACTTTTATGGAACAAACATGTACATACAACCAACTTCGTCAAAAACTCACTTTTTGTCGTATTACGAGCATATCTATTTACCGTCTGTTCACCAGCTCATCATCTCAGGTCAATGAAGCGGAACGGAAAGACCCACTTGTGAGTTTTTATAAGTATATTCTCTATGGAAGACGTCTCCAACAACCCATGCATGAGGGGAGTACGGCGTGGGTTAGGACGATACGTTACAGTCCATTCACCCCTTCTTTGAGAGGAGTAGTTGTGGGCTTTTATTGTGGTGAAATGGCTCCTCCAAATCATAACACGAATCCACGGAAACGTGAATGCACATTTAAGGGCGAATGGGAGGAAAAATTTTCTGTCTCACTTCTGACGAAAATTTAAGGTTCCCTATTTGTTCCAAAAGCTTATGGGGGATACAATAGAAGGTCAATATAAGATGTCATTATATGGCGTATCACAAAAAGGATGTGAATGTTACCGGCAAGTAATGTTAGCAAATTGAATCATCAAGGGCAAGTCCGCCTGCGATGCCATTAGTAGTTAAAGCGGGCGTTAAACACTACCCAAAAAAAAAATAAAAAATCAAGGGCAAGTACATTCATTATCTTACCCAGTAATATATTATTATTATTATTATTATTATTATTATTATTATTATTATTATTATTATTATTAATATTATTATTATTATTAGTAGTAGTAGTAGTAGTAGTAGTATTAGTAGTAGTAGTAGTAGTAGTAGTAGTAGTAGTAGTAGTAGTAGTAGTAGTAGTAGTAGTAGTGGTGGTGGTAGTGATAGTGGTAGTAGAGTGGTAGCGGAGGTGGTAGTGGTAGTAGTAGATTAGTAGTAGCAGTAATAGTAGTAGTAGTAGTAGTAGTAGTAGTAGTAGTAGTAGTAGTAGTAGTAGTAGTAGTAGTAGTAGTAGCAGTAGTAGTAGTAGTAGTAGTAGTAGCAGTAATAGTAGTAATAGTAGAGGTAGTAGTAGTAGTAGTAGTAGTAGCAGCAGCAGTAGTAGTAGTAGTAGTAGTAGTAGTAGTAGTAGTAGTAGTAGTAGTAGTAGTAGTAGTAGTAGTAGTAGTAGTAGTAGTAGTAGTAGCAGTAGTAGTAGTAGTAGTAGTAGTAGCAGTAATAGTAGTAATAGTAGAGGTAGTAGTAGTAGTAGTAGTAGTAGCAGCAGCAGTAGTAGTAGTAGTAGTAGTAGTAGTAGTAGTAGTAGTAGTAGTAGTAGTAGTAGTAGTAGTAGTAGTAGTAGTAGTAGTAGTAATAGTAGTAGTAGCAGTAGTAATAGTAGTAGTAGTAGTAGTAGTAGTGGCAGTAGTAGTAGTAGTAGTAGTAGTAGTAGTAGTAGTAGTAGTAGTAGTAGTAGTAGTAGTAGTAGTAGTAGTAGTAGTAGCAGTAGTAGTATGAATGAATCAATAAGTGTATTTATTGACATATCAATATCATACAAGGAATTTCAACAGTCGCACGGGTCCACAGACCGTGCGTGCTTTTGTAATACACATTACAGGCAATATTAAAACAACAACAACAAAGAATTAAAAGAGTAAACACGAATATACAAAGACAAAGGAAATACAGTCAAAAGCAATATTAAACAATAAAGAATTAAGAGTGAACTCGAAAATAAAAATACAAAGATATTCAAATATAGCAATTTAAATTTACAGCACAGAGTACACCTTCATAAATGCACCCTCTTATAATAGATAATTACACTTAAAATACATATATACACATAATTCATACACCATATATAAAACAATAGCACAACAGTGACCTAAGTATGACATAATATATATATATATATATATATATATATATATATATATATATATGTGTGTAGAACATTGTAGTCACTTTCGTTTAGTTGATCTTATTTCTCCCCCCCCCCTTCTCTATTGGCAGCCTCCTCAGATCTCAGCTGTCTTGCCTTAAGTATAAATTTACCTAGCCCGTCCATGTTTTCCGTGCCTGCCAGTAGCGTCCAACATGCTTCTAGCCCTACATTCGCAGTGGTAAAAAATCGCGGCAAATATTTTTCCCACCATTCCTCCGTACCCCTACATCTTGCCAAGATGTGAGTCCAAGACTCCTCCTCCTCGCAAATGGGACAGATTCTCGTACCATTCTCGTCAGAAATTTTCGTGCTCCTCCATGCTCCTAGTGTAATCCACGCGAGCCCCTCTCTAATGAGTTAGGTACCTGTTTTGATGTATTGCTCCATACCCCACTCCGATTTCAGCCCAGACTGTACTTCTAAGCACACCTTCTCTGTGCACTGCGCAATTATTTGCTGTCTGTCAATATCACAGAGGCGGTTCTTAATTTTTCTCCAAATACTTCGTCTGTTTTCCTGCCCCGCCATCCAAATGTCTCCCATCCCAATGGTTTCCAACCCTTTCTTTAATTTTGATGCCCTTTCTTTAATTACCTTCCATTCGCAACCGTTCACGGTAGCAGACTGCCCTAATTAGAGATTGATTTCCGTGAACGACTCTCATCCAATATTTAACTGCTCTGGTTTTGAACTCTATCGTTTCACTATGTGCCCCGAATTCCCTCATTATTCCGCAATTTGCCGTACCCCTCCCTACACCCAGAAGTCCTTTCAAAAATTGGGTCCTCACTTGATCCAGATTCCCTGTTTGTTCCCACCCCCATATTTCTCCTCCGTATGTTATCGTGGATCTGTCGCTCCGTATACAGTTTCCATTAAGGTTATGGATATATTCGGTATTCTGTAGCGTATCCGGAGTGTTTCCGCCGCTTTCACCCTTGCCTTGTGTTTCGTAATGTCAATGTGTTTTGTCCATTTTCCGTTCATTGTAAATGTGAGTCCTAAGTATACAAAGGTTTAACATTGTCCAGTATCTGTCCTGCATATGTCCAAGTCTCCTCCCTGCTATAAACACAACTCTTTTTGAAAGTCATTGCCTTAGTCTTATTCACATTAACTGTAAGTAGCCATTCATCGCAATAGTTCTTAAGTTTGTCCAGTCCTCGTTGCAATCCGTTTACTGTCGTAGAGCACAATACTAAATCGTCTGCGTATAAAAGTGTTGGGATCTGCAAATCCGCTACTACTGGTGCTTGGATATTCTCTGCTATCTTTGTATCAGTAATATCATCCACAAAGCGATTAAATAGTAAGGGAGATAAAATACAACCCTGCCTTACTCCCCTATAGCTTCGGCAGCTCTCGGACACTCGGTTTCTGTCGTACTTCACACAGAATTTAACATTTTGATACATTGCCTGCAATGTTCTAACCATTTTACTTGGTAACCCCTTTCTGCCTAGTTTGTACCATAATGCATTTCGATTGATAGAGTCAAATGCCTTCTTAAAGTCCACAAAAGCACAATGAAGCGTTCCCCGCTTAATTAACAGTTGCTTCGTCCTTAGAGTGTCTAATATAAAAGCGGCATCTATGGTACTATGTCCTTCTCTGAAACCCATTTGAAATTTTGAAACTTTGCCAAATTTAGATTCCCAGTCCTTTATCCGGTTATATAACACTCTACAATAAATTTTCTCCATAATTGGCAACAGAGTAACCCCTCTATAGTTATCCGGATTTCCAATAGTTCCCTTCCCTTTATAAATGGGGTGAATAATGCCCTTTCCCCAACAGGTAGGGTAATTCCCCTCAATAAACAATCTGTTACATATCTGGAGCATACTCCTACCAAACTCATTAACTTTGGCTGCGGCTTTAAAAACTTCCGGGGGCAGCCCATCCAACCCTAGAGCTTTGCCTCCCTTCAGACCCCTCAGCGCCTGTGCTATTTCTCGTGCTGATATTACTTCGTTGAGTATTGGGATCTCAAGATTTCCCAAAATGTACACTTCCTTTATAAACATTCCTTCACTTTCACCTTTCCCGAATATTCCCATAAAAAGCATTGCCCATTTTCTGGGAGATATTTCGTAGGGCGCCTGACGGTTGCCTCTTAAATGTTTTAGTAGTAGTAGTAGTAGTAGTAGTAGTAGTAGTAGTAGAGTAGTAGAAGTAGTAGTAGTAGTAGCAGCAGCAGAAGCAGTAGTAGTAGTAGTAGTAGTAGTAGCAGCAGCAGCAGTAGCAGCAGTAGTTGTAGTAGTAGTAGTAGTAGTAGTAGTAGCAGCAGCAGCAGTAGCAGCAGCAGCAGTAGTAGTAGTAGTAGTAGTAGTAGTAGTAGTAGTAGTAGTAGTAGTAGCAGCAGCAGTAGCAGTAGCAGCAGCAGTAGTAGTAGTAGCAGCAGTAGCAGCCGTAGCAGCAGTAGCAGCAGCAGTAGTAGCAGCAGCAGCAGTAGTAGTAGTAGCAGTAGTAGTAGCACTAGTAGTAGTGGTAGCAGCAGCAGTAGTAGCAGTAGCAATAGTAGTAGTAGTAGTAGTAGTAGTAGTAGTAGTAGTAGTAGTAGCAGCAGCAGTAGCAGTAGCAGCAGCAGCAGCAGTAGTAGTAATAGTAGTAGAAGTAGTAGCAGCAGCAGTAGCAGTAGTGGTAGCAGCAGTAGCAGTAGTAATAGTAGTAGCAGTAGCAGCAGCAGTAGCAGCAGCAGAAGTAGCAGTAGTAGCAGCAGTAGTAGAACAGTAGTAGTAGCAGTAGTAGTAGCAGTAGTAGCAGCAGTAGCAGTAATAGTAGCAGTAGTAGCAGCAGCAGCAGCAGAAGTAGCAGCAGCAGTAGCAGCAGCAGTAGTAGTAGTAGCAGCAGCAGTAGACAAGTAGTAGCAGTAGTAGTAGCAGTAGTAGCAGCAGCAGCAGTAGCAGCAGTAGTAGAAGCAGCAGTAGCAGTAGCAGTAGTAGTAGAAGCAGCAGCAGTAATTGCAGCAGCAGCAGTAGCAGCAGTAGTAGTAGCAGCAGTAGCAGCAGTAGCAGCAGCAGTAGCAGTAGTAGCAGCAAGAGCAGTAGCAGTAGCAGCTGCAGCAGCAGTAGCAGTCGCACCAGCAGTAGCAGTAGCAGTAGCAGCAGCAGCAGTAGCAGTATGAGCAGCAGCAGAAGCAGTAGTAGCAGCAGTAGCAGTAGTAGGGCAGCAGTAGCAGTAGCAGCAGCAGCAGTAGCAGTAGTAGCAGCACCAGAAGCAGTAGCAGTAGTAGCAGCAGCAGTAGTAGTAGCAGCAGCAGTAGTAGTAGCAGCAGCAGCAGTAGTTAGTAGTAGTAGCAGTAGCAGCAGCAGTAGTCGTAGCAGCAGCAGCAGCAGTAGTAGTAGCAGCAGCAGCAGCAGTAGTAGCAGCAGCAGAAGTAGTAGCAGCAGCAGTAGTAGTAGTAGTAGTAGCAGTAGCAGCAGCAGCAGCAGTAACAGCAGTAGCAGTAGTAGCAGCAGCAGTAGCAGTAGCAGCAGCAGCAGTAGCAGTAGCAGCAGCAGTAGCAGCAGAAGCAGTACCAGCAGCAGTAGAAGCAGCAGAAGTAGCAGCAGCAGTAGCAGCAGCAGCAGCAGCAGTAGCAGCAGTAGTAGAAGCAGCAGTAGCAGTAGCAGTAGTAGTAGTAGAAGCAGCAGCAGTAATTGCAGCAGCAGCAGTAGCAGCAGTAGTAGTAGCAGCAGTAGCAGCAGTAGCAGCAGCAGTAGCAGTAGTAGCAGCAAGAGCAGTAGCAGTAGCAGCTGCAGCAGCAGTAGCAGTCGCACCAGCAGTAGCAGTAGCAGTAGCAGCAGCAGCAGTAGCAGTATGAGCAGCAGCAGAAGCAGTAGTAGCAGCAGTAGCAGTAGTAGGGCAGCAGTAGCAGTAGCAGCAGCAGCAGTAGCAGTAGTAGCAGCACCAGCAGCAGTAGCAGTAGTAGCAGCAGCAGTAGTAGTAGCAGCAGTAGTAGTAGTAGCAGCAGCAGCAGTAGTTAGTAGTAGTAGCAGTAGCAGCAGCAGTAGTCGTAGCAGCAGCAGCAGCAGTAGTAGTAGCAGCAGCAGCAGCAGTAGTAGCAGCAGCAGAAGTAGTAGCAGCAGCAGTAGCAGTAGTAGCAGCAGCAGCAGTAACAGCAGTAGCAGTAGTAGCAGCAGCAGTAGCAGTAGCAGCAGCAGCAGTAGCAGTAGCAGCAGCAGTAGCAGCAGAAGCAGTACCAGCAGCAGTAGAAGCAGCAGAAGTAGCAGCAGCAGTAGCAGCAGCAGCAGCAGCAGTAGCAGCAGTAGTAGAAGCAGCAGTAGCAGTAGCAGTAGTAGTAGTAGAAGCAGCAGCAGTAATTGCAGCAGCAGCAGTAGCAGCAGTAGTAGTAGCAGCAGTAGCAGCAGTAGCAGCAGCAGTAGCAGTAGTAGCAGCAAGAGCAGTAGCAGTAGCAGCTGCAGCAGCAGTAGCAGTCGCACCAGCAGTAGCAGTAGCAGTAGCAGCAGCAGCAGTAGCAGTATGAGCAGCAGCAGAAGCAGTAGTAGCAGCAGTAGCAGTAGTAGGGCAGCAGTAGCAGTAGCAGCAGCAGCAGTAGCAGTAGTAGCAGCACCAGCAGCAGTAGCAGTAGTAGCAGCAGCAGTAGTAGTAGCAGCAGCAGTAGTAGTAGCAGCAGCAGCAGTAGTTAGTAGTAGTAGCAGTAGCAGCAGCAGTAGTCGTAGCAGCAGCAGCAGCAGTAGTAGTAGCAGCAGCAGCAGCAGTAGTAGCAGCAGCAGAAGTAGTAGCAGCAGCAGTAGCAGTAGTAGCAGCAGCAGCAGTAGCAGCAGCAGCAGCAGTAACAGCAGTAGCAGTAGTAGCAGCAGCAGTAGCAGTAGCAGCAGCAGCAGTAGCAGCAGCAGCAGCAGAAGTAGCAGCAGCAGTAGCAGCAGCAGCAGCAGTAGCAGCAGCAGCAGCAGTAGCAGCAGCAGCAGCAGTAGCAGCAGCAGCAGTAGCAGTAGCAGCAGCAGAAGCAGTAGCAGCAGCAGTAGCAGCACAGCAGCAGCAGTAGTAGCAGCAGCAGCAGCAGTAGCAGCAGCTGCAGCAGCAGTAGCAGCAGCTGCAGCAGCAGCAGCAGTAGTAGTAGCAGCAATAGCAGCAGCAGTAGCAGCAGCAGTAGTAGTATTAGTGCTTGATTATTACCATAAGTATTATTACATAATCTTTTTTAACATTATCATTAAATGCTGTGTATGAATATAATGTAATAAATTCATCGAGTTTTAAATACAGCTTGGAAGCTAGGATTTGTAAACGGAAGCTTAATAATTCCTTAGTAATGTAGAAATGTGATAATGGGTAAAGGTGTATAATTCATAATCGTGGAATGGAACATGCATTACAACTCCAGGAACTGGAGATTTTTTTTAAAATTGAAAACAGTAAATCGTATTCACTATCTCGGATACCAGATGCAAATCTATGTGCGCAGATATATGTAACTGCTTGTGACAGTGAATACTCTTGTGTCTTAATTCCGCTACCAAATTCACCTGTGCTGTTTTAACTCTCCAAAGTCATATTTGGAGTAATATCCGTGTGTTTGTGCCTCTCTGTCTGTCTGGGTCCGTTAAAAGCCGTTAAATACCAAACTTAGTATTACGTTCAGTATCTTTCAAGGACGCGACACGAAGATTTTCAAGAAAATCCCCCACCCCAACTACCCTATGCATAGAAAAAATTTCGAACATTTTGATTTTCTCAAAAATGGCTCCAATGATTGCTTTTAAAATCTCTTATATTTAAGATGTTTTAGAAGAAATAAAATGCATATCTTGGATTTCGGAGAGTATTCTTTGAAGTCCTCTTTATTCCTGTTGAGTTTTGCAGAATTTTGTATTAGATTAAACAGTAGGAGATAGACAAAATGTTAGTACATTTATGTAGAGCTGACCGTTTCTGAGATATTTCTTGTTATAGGTTTCAATTTTAAACTACTTCAACGGTTCTCAAACAGGAAGTGACGTCTCGTTTCATCTCTCTTGCTTTACCGGAGGCCATGCAAAGCGTGCTGGGTTTCACATAAGGCCAGCTTTTAAAAGATTTGACTATCGGCTTAGCCTCGTGTATTCCCTTATGTTCCGTCTATTTACAAGGAAGCAAGTAATAAGACAAATTCTGTTGATGTTTACTTTGGTTAGCATATCGTAGATAAAAAACAATCGTCTGTAAGGAATGTTGTTTGTGTAACAGCAGGAGAAAATCATGTGAATGGAACATATCAGATTTTTTAGGCAAAAAGACTGTGAGAAGCAATGAAACTCACCTTTAAAGTTGAGTTGCTAACCTAAATTATGTGTAGAAATCCGCTAGATTGTCGAGGTTCCTCGGCTACGCCCTGGATGATTGAGGTTTTAGTTGCGCACATTTCTCGGTTACGCCCTGTCGTCGCTGCACTCCTCTCCTTCTAGCTTAGGGCCCGGGATGTTGACAGCGCCATAGTCCCATGGTATTTATTACTCATATGGTAACAGCTCTGCTCCGTGGAGAGCATAAGTACCAAATGCCCGTGAAAGTGTGTGCAGCGAAATCCTGGTCAGTACAGAAGAATGTTTTTCCCCTCACCTCCATTGGAAGAAGCCCAATCGAAGGCTAATATAACACTGTATTATTCGTTTTCTGGTAGAATATCCGGACAATCAACCATACTTTTCCACAATTTCGGTACACATACACTCTTTCAGAACATTTGGCGCTTACACCATATACTGTAGTTGAGCTGCCAACATATGACGTAACAAGTACCGTTGCGTAGTGCTGAATATGCCGCAAGCCGCAAAACAAGCAGAATTTTTCTGGCCCTAAGCCGTATTGCGCAGCCCAATGTTTTGGGCTTTAAGCAGTAAAGCGTAACTCAATGTTGCGAGCCACAAGCTGCAAAGCGTAGCTCAATGTTGAGGACTATAAGCCGCAAAGTGTAGCCCAATGTTGAGGGCTTTAAGCCGCAAAGTGTAGCCGAATGTTGCAGGCCATAAGCTGCAAAACCAGCCCAATGTTGAGAGCTATAAACCGCAAATTCTATCCCTATGTTGAGAACAATAAACCGCAAAACATAGCCCAATTTTTACGTACATAAGTCGCAAAGCGCAGCGCAATGTTGTGGGCTCAAAGTCGCAAAGTCTCAATAACGAGAGCCTTAATCGTAGCTCAATATTAAGAAACAATGTTGAGGGCCTTGAGCAGCAAAGCGTAGTCCAATGCTGAGAGCTAAGTCGCAAAGTGTAGTCCAATTTTGAGGGCCTTAAGCCGCAAAACGTAGCCCAGATATGTTTTATAAGGTTAGATGTGAAGCAGTTTTGCAGTGCGACGATAGGGCGTCGCTCAGGTATCTGCGCAACTAAAAACCATATAATCTATGACGGAAACTGGAGTCTCGACATTTTCCCGTACTTGTTCATGATTTCGACACACATACAAAACACACACACACACATGCGCACAGATTTTCAGGACTCCTGACGCGTATGCTGAAGTGGAGCTACCGGTATATGATATAACATGCCGCTAGGCAGTGGCGCTACCAACATACCGGGCTTGATTTTAGGTCCTAAGCTCCAAAGCATATCCCTATGTTGAGGGTCTTAAGTCACAAAGCGTGGCCTAAATGTTATTGTCCTATGCTGCAAAGCATATCCCAATGTTCAGGACCCTAAATCGCAAACTGCAGAGGAGGGATGTTTTTAGAAGAATAGAAATGGAGCTGTTCTGAGCAGTGGCGACAGGATATGGCCGAGGTGTCTGAGCAACTAAATCTGTATAATACAAAGGGTAGCGAAGGGACATCGCCATTCTATCCTGTAGATTGGCAACATAAATTTAATGGGCAATATGATATGGTTTAATGGTTCATGCAGTAATTTTCTCTATACAAGATAAAAGTCCCAGTTCGGGTAAGTTACACCTTTCGAGCTGTCAACAACTACTCCCGACTCACTAAGGTAATTCAGTAACTGGTGGTTCATTTCATTAATAAATACCCGTGAAAGTGTATTTGCCGAACTCGTGCACATGTATGAGAGAACCTCAGGCATCTTTGACAAGAATCTTAGAACAAACCACAGGAATTCTGTGTATTGGGCAATATCGCGTGATAAAAGTTAACTGGGATATTCATCCCACAATGTTGTCTTGATGCTCAGTTTCTTTTGGTCAACCGTCTTGTCTCTCACATTGCTTGGCCTGTGTCACTTCATTATGAATCCTCCAAACATTAGGCACAGACGGGACCCCTAAGACACTGGGGCCGAGCGTCGGAGTAGAGCGTGTGGTCCTTTGCCCTTACGTAACCCCAGGGAGGGAGAGGTGAGGGAAGAGACCAGAAGAGCCACAGATCCGGAGGACGGGGTCCTTAACGTTTGCAGATGAAATGCTTCCAACTCCTCGAGCCCCCACAGAGAGAGCGCCATGACCCCAAGGCGGGTCCCGATTGAGTGCTACCGATGACGACGCCAGGATTAACACATGACACTATCGCAACCCACTGAACACCGTCGCCTGGTCCTTCAAACCTGAAATAGATGACTATGAAATGACAGCAACAGGAAATGGGAGAGCAGAAGTAATGAAGTAATGAACCCACCGATATCTCTGAGATAGGTGGCTTAGGCTTTTCGTCTAGGATTGTCATTCGAAGGTCATGGGTTTGATTTTCGCGGCCGATCTCTCTGAGCGATTTTTACGGGGTTTTCCGGGTCTCTAGGGCCTGCGGTGGAGGTTCCTTCATTTTTGCGAACTTCCTGTCCCTCCATTTCATTTCTATTTTATTCCAACTAGTCTCTTTCACGGTTTCAAGTGTTGGCGAATGCGGTGGTGGTGAATGCGGTTTGGAAATACAGCTCTCGGCGCCTGAGTGACGTTGGATTCGTCACATATACATCATCCACTCAAGAAGAGATATCCACGAAAACGAGCTAAATCGCCTTCAAGACTTCCAAGACACAATTATAGGCATGCATCAAGTGTCTGCAGTTGCTCAAAAGGCAAACTTAACATTCAACCTAAATCCATGCAGATGGTATAGCAAACGAAAGGCTTGAGTTCAAGCCAACTTAATAATCGAAATTCAAAGTGAGCAATCCAATTTAAATACTGCGGACCTAGGGGGTTCTATCAGACCTAAGGAGCGAGTTCCTAGTGTTCCACCTGTCGAGATGAATTGCCTGGACTATGTCAGAGACCCACCACAGTGGTTCTTTCCCTGTGGTCCGGCTTCGGCCGTCCATTAATAATGCTTTTCACATTATCCTACTCTCCTGGGATCTGGCGCACAAGCCCATTGTGGCTGCAGTGTGGAACCCCTCCTAATGTATCAACTAACCCAATATAACCTAACCCAGCCCAGCCCAACCCAACTCAGCCCAGCCAGCCAGGGAACCCCTCGTAAAAACCCATGCGTTGTCCAGGCGGTCACGGATATCAAAAGCTTGTGAGAGATATGTTAATTATAGAAGAGTAATAATAATAACTCCATGTCACGACAGCTCACGGGGAACCTTGGCCTACCGCCCGGCCGCTGCGTCCCCCATCTCGGTCCACTACAGACATTATGGATGGGTGCAGTGTTGGAGAACTTGCAGCGTCCCCCGGCCGGTTAATGCGGCCCTCATGACCTGTAGCCGCTACTTCTCCATCAAGTAGCTCCTCAATTGGCCTCCCAGGAACCTTATGAGGCTGAGTGCACCCCGGGCCAGGTCTCCCAGCGGGGGAAAAATTCCCTCGCCGGTACTGGGGATCGAACCCAGGTCTCCCGCTTGGTAAGCAGCTGCGCTACCACCGCGCTAAGGAGGTGACCATTAAAGAAGAGTACCCTACTAAAATAATTTTAATAGTATTTCTGAAACATTGGGTTGTTTAACAACACTACAATGAGGGGCGTTCAATAAGACTTTAGAAAAATATATAAAAACAAATTAGTTTTGCTAGTTTGTTTATTCTTTTTCAACATAATCTCCTTTTAGTTCAATATGTAATTCCTAGCGTTTCTCCAAATGTTTTAAACCTTCCAAAAAATAGTATTTCGCAAGGTCCTGAAAATAGATGTCTGTTTGGGAGATGACTTATTCGTTAGAGGTGAATCGTGAGCCACTTTTTCAACTTTGGAATTAAAAAAATTTACGGGGGCAAAATCTGGTGAATATGGAGGATGAACCTTATTTCTACAATGTTCTTGATTCCTGCGTTTAACCGATGCAATAACGATACATAATATTCATCCACAGTTCAGTTATGTATCGACGCAGAAACTCGTCAGGATTGCAATGGGAAGTACCAAATCAGCTTCCGAATCAATCACACGATTGCATTTATTCTCTCCATTGAGAGCACCTATCTTGCCGAGACCTATTAGAGCCCCAATTCTTAATGCAAAATTGAGAGCATTGTATCTTGTGATATGCCTGTGGCCTCTACTATTTCGCAAACTTTGTTTCGTCGATCACTCAAAATTATATCCTGGATTTTGTCAATAATTTCGGAGAAAGTCACTTCTACTGGAGTTTGGAACATGTTCATCATTTGTGGATGTCCGGCTACGTTTAAATTCATTTATCCAAATGTATATTGTTGCAAACGCAGGATCAGATGCGCCATGAACTTCATCAAACTCGACTTTTATCACTTTCGGTGTTAAGTCTTTTGAATAGAAGTGTTTAATCACCGCACGAAACTCATTTTTTCCCCCATCTTTCTAAAAAAGCATATGCTTGTTGGTTCGATCGCCTATGGAAATGAAACCACGTGATGGATATAACTGAAACTTTAACTACCATCTAGTAAGAGACCGCGGTTACTGAATACAAACTTTTCTTGAAGCTATGAGTGTAATTGAAGGCCTCTAGTAGCAGTATTTCATACTACACGGATTCCATCTTTTACCGCAACCTATCGAATGCAAGCCACTTTCGAAACAGTCTGTGCGTTCTTGCTCGGTGTGAATCGGGCATATGAATGAAATGCTCTGTAGGTGACCGCATCGCTTCGGACGATAAGCCAGAAATCAATCAAAGCCACGACGTGTGTGTCAAGGATGTGACCCTCATTTCAGTGAGGTCTATCTTGTCTTCCTAGTCTGAATAATTACTGCACACTTGGTCTGTAAGGATGGGAAAGCGGGGCAAACGAAATATAGTTGATAGCATCAGTTGTGTCATTCAATGTGGGCAGAATATGTGGGGAGAACCAAACACAGCTATCTGCCGGTCATATCGCTTCGTAATAAGAACACGCGTCATCTCTACTTTTAAAATAACCTTTAGTTTTTGCTAGCTGGAATAGTTAATGCCTGCAACAGCAGAGACATTTTACCACTAAGTACTTCAGTTTACATGCATAGGTCAGAGTTTCTATTTTAACAACAATGAGAAAGCTGTTGAATTAATGTTTTTTACTTTCTCTACACGTACTATGTACATAGTGTAAAGAGGAGCTATTGTATTGCAGCCAAAAATTGAATAACCGATATTGAACCGGAAATACATATTTTGAGACCCCATGAATAAAGAAAGAACATTTTTAGAAAAATCTCCAAAAGTCTGTATGTGTGTGTGTGCGTGTAAATGGAATCTATGAGTATAAGATAGACTGCAATTATATAATAACTGTTTAACATGTATATATATATATACCTTATTGAAATTAATAAATAATATTGGAATACATATCTTATGTATTTATTATTCTGACCCTTTTCTATTTCTCGTGAGTGTACCCATGGGCAGAATAGCTCAAAAACAGAGAGACCATTAAATATGAAACTTGGTATTTATGTTCGATATCTTCGAAAGATGCGACACGAAGATTTACAAGAAAATCGCCCTACCCCCAACTACACTTTACATGGAAAAAAAGTCTGATGTGATCCATTCACATGACTTTCTCTACATCTCTGCAACAAGTTATTGTTAAAAAGCATATGCTTCTATTTACTTCATGCTAATTGAGAAAACAGCAGAAATAGTCTTATTACTTGCTTCCTTGTAAGTAGAAGCGAAATAAGGGAGTACCATAGGTTAAAATGATAGTTAAAAGCTGGTTGCTATGTGACTGAAGTTCCTGTGTTTGTATGGACAGGAGTTGATAAATTCCTGTGTGAGAAAAATATAAGTTCTTCAAAGCTGAAACTAAAAACAAGGAATATCTTAAAAACGATAAACTTCACGAAAAAATGAATGTAATATAAAGTGTGTGCTTTAACGTGCTCTACACTTTCTGTGTGGTAAGTTTTCGTCTCTTACGGTTTAGCAGTTATGCAAAAATCCGTAAAATTGATCAAGAATAAAGTAGTCGTCAGAGGCTATTCCCAGAAAATTCAAGATATACACTTTATTTGTCAGGTAAATATTTTAAATATACGAGATTTTAAATAAAATCGTTAGAGCAAATTTTAAGAAGATCACAATTTTCGAAAAATTTTCCATGTAAAGGGTAGTTTGGGATGGGGGGGATTTTCTTGAAATCTTCATGTGGCATCCTTGGAATATACCAAACTTAAATACCAAGTTTGGATTTTAACGGTCTTTTCATTTTTGAGATATGCTTCCCACAGACGCACACACACAGACATACACAGACAGACAGACAGACAGGCAGACAGATGACAGACAGACACACACGGACATGTTTTTAAAACTCTTTTTTTAGATTCAGGGAGTCTCAAAACATATATTTCCAGTGAAATCTCGGTGTCGAATTTTTGGATGCAATACAACACCTTCTCTATACACATGTACATAGTACGTATAGAGAAAGTAAAAATTAAAAGAATTTTAACTGCTGCTAACTTATTATTAATGGTTAAAACCCATTTACATCTTAATTATTTATATAGTTTAAATAAAACATGACATTTTCAATGTAAAAATAAAAACTAAAAAAGTTAGCAGCTGCTATTCGTTCAACACATCCTCTTAATTGGAATTATTTATTCAATTCCATCATTAACAGTGATATACCTCTGACTTGGTTTCAACTAAATAAGAATAATCATTTATCTAACTATCAGGTTGAAGCTGATTACAATTAATTTTCTTCTTACTTTGATTTTCCCAAAAATTGCTCTAACGATTTTGATTAAAATCTCTTATATTTAATGTATTTACATGACAAATAAAATCTATTATCTTCAGTTTTCTGGGAATAGCTTCTGGGAATAGCTTCTGGGAATAGTTTATTCTGGATGGATTTTGCGGAATTTGACATGACTGATAAACCTTAAGAGATAGACTAAAATTACTTAACAAAAAATGTAGATCTCGTTAAAACACACAATTTATGTCATATAATTTTTTTCGTGAAGTTGAATATTTTTAGATATACTTGTTATTAGTTTCAATTCTAAAATACTTATATGTTTCTCATACGGGAAACTGTCAACTTCTGTCCATACAAAGAAAGATACTTCAACCACATATCAACCAGTTTTTAAAATATTTGACTATCAATTTAGCCTGTGGTGCTTACTTATTTCCCTTCAACTTACAAGGACGCAAATAATAAGAGCATTTCTGCTATTTTTTCTCGATTAGCGTTAAGTAAATAGAAGAATAAGCTTTTTAACAATAATTTGTTGTAGAGAGGTAGAGAAATTCGTGGGAATGAAACACTTAGATTTTTTTTTTTTTTTTGCACTATAGTGAGTAAAATTGATTTTTATGCACTGTTGACAATGCTTCAAGGGAAGTTTTGTAGCACGTAAAAGTAAAAACAGCAAATTGCAGCTTTACTCACAAACGTGAAAAGACACAATGTGTAACATAGTGTTCATTAATAAATATTCATGCGAATATAAGTTTTTCATTAAATTAATGGGAAACATTAATAAATCCAATTAATTGATATTATTATTTGTTAATTTTTTTTCAATAAAAAAGAGTCTGATGTATTGCAATCACATAACTTTCCAAACATAACCAATTAATGTTCCAAGGTTATCTGTATCATACTAAACGAGATAATCATTAGCAGAACTGATCTTATTAATTGATATCCATTAATTAGATAAGATATTAATTGAAAATATCCTTTTATTTGTGATGTAAAGATCTTTAATATATGATATTTCAATGAACCATTTTTGAAAAAAAAATATCAAAAACCTTTCATGGTAAAAGTTAGCTTGTGGTGAGGGGATATTCTTGAAAATATCTGTGTCGCGTCCTCGGAAGATACTGAAGATACTTTGGTATTTAACAGATTTTTCGCTTTTGAGCTATGATGCCCACGGGCACACACGCGGAGCTTTTTCTAAAAATAGTTTGTGTTTCATTCACATAACTTTCTCTAGCTGTTCCAATTGAATACTATTCTTACAAAAAAAATATTCTTTTATATCCATCATGCTGTTAGAGATAAACATTCACACAATTGGTATTATTACTTGCTTCCTTTTGAATAAAAGGGAAATAAGGAGTACATGAGCTTAAAGCGACAGTAAAATCCTATAAAAACGCGTCGCTATGTGAAACCATTGAAGTTCAGTATGCTTGGTGTGGTCCCGTTTGAGGAAAGTATAAGTAATTTAAGCCTAAAACCAATAACAGATAATATTTCAGAAAATGTCATATCTACAAAACACATAATTTATGTCATATTGGCTTTTTCTGGGCTCAGGGGACCTCAAGTGGTCTTCAAAGGCTGTTCCCAGAAAAAGCAAGGTATACATTTTATTTGTTATGTAAATAAATATCTTTGATATATCAAAATCTGTGTAGCCATTTTTGAGAAAATCAAAACTTTCGAACTTTTTTTCCATGTAAAGAGTAGTTTAATTGACTGAGGGGGGGATTTCCTTGAACATTTTCATGCCGATTCTTGGGAGGTCCGCAGACACACACAGATCTTTTTCTAAAAATACTTCTTTTTATTTACTAGAAAATCTCAAAAAATGTAGGTACTACATGATTACCGGTGAAATCTCAGTATAGAATTTTTGGGTGCCATGCAATACCTTTCCTATACACTATGTATGTAACACGTGTACAAAACGTAAATTGTTTTTCCACACAAGCCGTATGTAGGACAGGAGTTGGATAGATAGAGTCAGACTGAAAAATTCAATGCCATAGCCGGGATTTGAACCACGGATCTCCCTTTCTCTAGCCGGTTGCTCTACCACTAATCTACATGGCAACATGCCAGCATAGCATTGACCATAATAGTGGGCTATGCTATGAATCCTGAGACTTTTTTTTTACTTTCTCTAGCCACGTATGTACAATGTACAATGTACATAGGGATGGAGAAATATTGTATTCCACCCAAAAATTCGACGTCGAGATTTCGCCGGAAATATATGTTTTGAGGTTGATTTCGTCCAGGAAGTTTTTACCTGTTGATAATGATTGCATACATTTGGAGTAATCATCTCCTATCCATATGCTGTAAATAAGGATCACTGGTGCCGAGTATTTATGGTCCATGTTGAAGATGAAGCGCTGCCGATCTTGTCAATTGATGCTAACAAGAACCACTGTTCCCTATAATTACAATGAGGATAGGAAAACAATTGATGGGGCTTGAATAAGGATGCCAGGTGGAGTCAGTTTCATTCAGGTCCCTGCTCAATCTCAGATATTCCATTAAACAATAATTATGAGACTATAGAAGTTAAGTGTGTTACATTTACATGCTTTTCTCCACCTATTCTGCGCCAAAAGTATGTTATAGCTGTTTATTACTTTCTCTATACGTACTATGTATCTATATAGTGCAGAGAGAAGGTATTATTTCTACCCAAAAATTCGATACCGAGATTTCACCATAAAATATATGTTTAAGGGTGCCCTGTATCCAAAAAAGAATTTTTAGAAAATATCTGTGTATTTCTGTGCCCATGTGTCCCTGTGTCTATGAACACGATAACTCAAAATTTCCTGGGTATAGCCTCTGGAGACCTCTTTATTCTGAATGAATTTTTCGTAAGTGATAAACCGTAAGAGATAGACAAAAACTCATTACACAAAAAATGTAGATCACATTAAAACATGCAGTTTTTTCGTGGAATTGACCATTTCTGAAGTATTCCTTGTTATTTCTTTCAGATTCAAAATACTTAACACTTTTCTCACACGGAAAATTGTAAATCCTGGCCCTGCATAGAAACGGACTTCAATCACGTGACAGCCAGATTTTAAAGGATTTGACTGTTGTTTTAACCTAGTGTACATACAAGGAAGCAAGTAATTAAGACAATTTCTGTTAATGTTTATCTGGATTATCATTAAGAAGACCGAAGAATATGCTTATTAACAATAATTTTTACAGCGATATAGTGAAAGTCATGTGAATGGAACACATCAGATTTTCTTTTACATTCTCTAGCAAGAATGTACGATGTACATAAAAGGTAGAGGATATATTGTATTCCACCAAAAATTCAATACCAAAATTTTACCGGAAATATACGTTTCGAGAGCGCCCGAATTCTCCCCAAATGGTGGTATGTGTGCGTGTCTGTGACTGTTGACAGCATAACTTAAAAAGGAAAAGTCCATTAAATACCAAACTTAAATTTTAGTATCTGTCAAGGATGCAACACGAAGATTTTCAAGGAAATCCCCCCATACCAAATTACCCTTAACGTGAAAAAAGTTACGAACATTTTGATTTTCTCAAAACACTGTACATATTTTGTTAACATTTCGTATAGTAAGGATATTCACTTGAAAAATAAAATGAATATCTTGAACTTCCTGGGAGTAGCCCTGAAGTTCTTTTCATTCTGAATGACTTTTCCATAAGTGGTAAACCTTGGGAGACCGACAAAAACTTAATACATAATACATGTAGATCACGATAAAACCCACAATTTATGTACTCTACATTTTTGTTGGGAGCTAACCGTTTCTGAAGTATCACTTGTTATTGGTTTCAGTTTAAAAATATCTATACTTTTCTTAAGGTATGTATCCGTTTCAATAGTTTTACTCTTGCAAAGAAGCGAACGTCAATGACAATCTCATTGTAACAGCTTTTAAAACATTTTACACTCGCTTTAACCTAAACTATTCCCTTAATTCCCTTTTACATATAAGGAGGTAAGCAATAAGACCATTCTGCTAAATTTTATGTCGATCAACATGGAAAAGGAAGAAGAAGAAGAACTTTGTTAGGAAGATTTTTCTGGAACAGGTAGAGAAAAACATGTGAATATAACACATCGATTTTCCTATCTCCACCTCGTCGATATAAACGGTTGTAGAAATACATTTATTCCATGCTTCATTGTAGATGGAACAATGGAATACACTAGGCTAAAGCGAGAGTCAGATTCTTTTATTTTGTTTTTATTATTATAAAAAAAGAAAATACAGTGCTGGAGGCTTGTCAGGACTCCGGCGCTGTATTCTTTTTGTCTCTCCATTTTTTCCAGTTTCCTGTATTTCCTTAGTAGACCTTATCATTCTTAACGTTTTCCTTTTACATATACATACACAAACATAGACATATTTAAAAACACAGAAACACCCATGCCCAAGGCGGGACTCGAACCCACGATGCTGTGCACCACGAAGCGCCAAAGCGAGACACTTTAGCGAGCGCGGCCACCGGGATCGGCGAAATTCTTCAGGGACAGCCGCTGCGGTCGAGATGTCAGCGTTCTTACTTCACAACCCAGAGGATCCGGGTTCGATTCCAGCTGCGGCAGTTAGTGTCCATGTGCATACATCCACGCCATCAGCCCACTATGTCCCACCACGAGCATGGACACCAGATAGTGTCCATGTGAAGAATTCTTTTATTGAGCATACATCCGCGCCATCTACCCGCTATGTCACACCATGAACATGGGAACCAGATAGTGTCCAGGGGGAGTAATCTTACTAATACATCCGCGCCATCTGCCCACTATGTTACACCACGAACATGGAAACCAGCTAGACTCAATGGGGATAAATCTTTCTACTGAATATACAACCGCGCGATTGATGCGCTGCCACACCACGAACATGGGATCCACCTGGTGTCCATTAAGGAAAATCTTTCTTTTGAGCATAAATTTGCGCCATTTCCCCGCTATCCCACACCACGAACATGAAAACAAGCTAGTGCCCATGGGGAGAAATCTTTCCATTGAATATATATCCGCGCCATCTGCCCGCTACGCCACACCCGGACATGGAAACCAGCTAGTGTCAATGGGGAGACATTTTTCTATTGAGCATACATGCGTGCCAACTGCCCATTATGCGCTACACTACGGATATGGAAGCCAGCTAGTGCCCATGCGGAGAAATTGTTAAGCATACATCCGCGCCATCTACTCGTACTACCATACCTTAGGAACCTAGAAGCGCTTGAACATTGAGAGGGAAACGGGATGAAGGGGAAATTATGGAAAGGAAATCGTGGAGGATGACAATTTGACCCCGCATTAACCTGATGACACCAGCAAAACCACAAAAACCCCCATGAGTCAGAATGAATGATTGCTGGAAATGAAACTTGGACTCCCGAATTCAAGCCGCGGCTCCACCACGCTTGGCTTAAATGTAGATAGCTTGAAATCCACTGCTTAAGAATTACTATGCCTGGAGATGGCGGGTTCCATTCCCAATAGAAGAAGCTAAGTGTATTACAAATATTTGTCTTTTGAAGTGTGATCTAGGACAGCTCCTTGCTAGGCATCATTTTCCAATTTAAGTCTGTTGCCCAATATGAATTTAGACATTTTGAGCGTATAGAGAAGAAATAATCTTTTTGAAATCTAAGAACAAAGAAAACCCAAAAATTCTATGTCGAGATTTCACCGAAAATATATGCTTTGAGATACCCCGAGTTCGAAAAAGACATTTTCAGAAAAAGGTCCGTGTGTGTGTTTGGACAGCATAACTAAAAAACGAAAAGACCGTTAAATACCAAACTTGGTGTTTAAGTATAGTATCTTTCAAGGATGCGACAAGAAGGTGTGCAAAAAATTCCCCCACCATAAACTCTTCTTGACATGGAAAATGTTTGAAAATGTTGTTTTGCTCAAAAAATGTCTCTAACGATTTTGATTAAAATGCTGTATATTAAACATATATACATCACAAATAATATGTACATTTTAAATTTTCTGGGAATAGTCTCTGAAGACCTCTTTATTCTGGGTGAGTGTTTCAAAATCTTAAACAATGATTAAACCGTAAAAGATAAACAAAAACTTACTGCACAAAATATGTAGATTTCGTTAAAACACACAACTTTTGTCACATACGTTTTTCTTGTTGAGTTGGCCGTTTTCGAGATATTGCTTCTTATTGGTTTCAGTTTTAAAATACCTAAAGCTTTTCGCATACGGGGACGTATCTACTCCTGGCTACGCAAAGGTACTCATTTCAATCCCATAGCAACCACATTTTAAAACATCTGACTGTCGGTTTAGCCTAGTGTATTCCATTGTTCTAATTATAAGGAGCTTGGTAATAAGGCCGTTCCTGCTAACGTTTGTATCGATTAGCACGAAGTAGAGAGCAGAAGAGGTTTATTAGCAATAATTTGTTACAGTAGTGTAGGGAAAATCATGTGAATCGAACACATCAGATGTTTTTCTATTAGGTTTCTCAAATGTGTTTCCGCAATCAAGTGAATGCGCTAGCCCGCTCATCACAGTTCGGTTGGTAACGTAAAACGCTAGTTATTATTGGAAATGAAGATGAACTGAAACTTTACTTACTTACCACTGTCACTGAAAATGTTATTTCTATAGGCAGAGTTTAACTGTTTTGTCCTTATTTCGGCCACCTTTTGCAAGGTTTTCCTCATAAATTTGTAATTTCCTTTAGTTCATTTTTATTACTTTCTCTATACGTACTATGTACATAGTGTATAGAGAAGGTATTGCACTCCACCAAAAAATTCGATACCGAGATTTCACCGAAAATATATGTTTTAGGATCCCCTGTATCCAAAAAAAAAGTATTTTCAGAAAAAGGTCCGTGTGTGTATGTGTCCGTGTGTCCGTGTGTCAGTATGTCCGTGTGTCCGTGGGTCTGTGAACACGATAACTCAAAAACGAAAAGTCGGTAAAATACCAAACTTGGTATTTAAGTTTAGTATCTTCCAGGGATGCCACACGAAGATTTTGAGAAAAATCCCCCCACCCCAAACTACCCTTTACATGGAAATTTTTTTCGAAAATGTTGATTTCCTAAAAAATGGCTCTAACGATTTTGGTTAAAATATCATATATTAAGGATATTTACCTGACAAATAAAATGTATATTTTGAATTTTCTGGGAATAGCCTCTGAAGACTACTTTATTCTGGATGAATTTTGCATAACTACTAAACCGTAAGAGATGGACAAAAACTTAACCCACAAAAATGTAGAGCACGTTAAAACACACAATTTATGTTATATACACTTTTTTCGTGGAGCTGATCGTTTTTGCGATATTCGTTTTTCTTGGTTTCAGCTTTGAAAAACATATTTTTCTTATACAGGAATTTGTCAACTCCTGTCTATACAAACAAAGGAACATCAGTCACATAGCAACCAGCTTATGGCTTTCACTTTAACCCATGGTATTCCCATATTTCGCTTCTACTTACAATAAAGCAAGAAATAACATTATTTCTGCTGATTTTTCTCGATTAGCATGAAATAAATAAAAGATAAGCTTATTAACAATAATTTTTTACAGAGATACAGAGAAATTCGTGTGAATGGAACACATCAGATTTTTTGGGAATATTTCCTTTCCTTATTTGTTCTGCCTGCATAGAAACAGTTGCTTCCCGTACTACTTTCTGCATATATTTAGTGGGGGTCCTTAACACAACATCCGAAATTTTATCCAGTTTAGCCTGTTAAAAATTGAGACCTACCGCTTTTCGGAACGCCATTCTGTTTCAGGGAGTTTGGAATTTATTAATTAAATCACACACAAAATCTCGATGAAGATATTATGTGCAATACGTACAAGAATGTTTTTTACATTTTCAGAAATCTTATCGCCATTAAGGAGTATGTCCTAGACTAAAACTCCCTCTTTGACATTTTGACTTCACTTCACAAGCCCAGTCAAGTATTGGCTTGAAGCAGATAATGCACACAGTATTAATCAAACATATATAGTGCTCCTCCTCCATAGTTCCGTTACCAACTTAGCCACAACCACAAGCGCCCAAGTGTACTGCGGAGAATATTTTGAAACAACCGTTTCCTACTTTATGAATCGATATAGACAGTTGCAGAAATTCTTTGTCATTCTTTCTTGTAGATACGAGGGAATAAGAAAATGCACTAGGCTAAAGTGATAGCCAAGGAGTTGAGTGCTATGTGAAGAATTTATGTTCCGTTCTCTTTGCTTTACTAGGAGAAAGACAAATGAATAACGATTTTCCATTTGAGAAATGTCTATTTATTTTGACATTGAAAAAAATAACTAGGCTTATCTCTTAAACGCTTAATTCCACAAAACATGCACATGACATATATTGATTATTTTAACAAGATCTATATTTTATATAGTAACGTTTTTTTTTCTATCTCCTACGGCTTACCAGTTATGCAAATGTCATCCGGAATGAACAGGATTCCTGAGGATATTCCCAGAAAATTCAAGATATATATTCTATTTGTGCTTTAGTATAATATTATAATCAAACAAGTTGCAGCCAATTTTTAAGGGAATAAAAACTTCCGAAAACTGCCCACATAAAGGGTAGTTCCGGTGGGGAATTGTTTGATAATCTTTGCATCGTATCCTTGAAAGATGCTAAGTTTAAATTTCATATTTTCGTTCTTAGGTTACGCTGTACATACATACACACACATAGACACACAAAGGGAGCCTATGGCATGTTATTTTGGTTTCAAATATTTTATGGAATTGCAACATTTCCTCTACTTAGGAAACATAGCAGAGAAAGCAAAAAAGTATATTTTAAATTAAAACCGATTATAAAGAATGTCCGGAAAAGTTTATTCGATTGAAATATTTTACCATTCTTTTTTCTGATAGTATTTAACGCCCGCTTTTACTTCATACGGCGAATGACACTGGTACTATATGGAATGAGATTGCGAGGGAAACCGGAGAATCTGATGAAAACCCGCCCGTGCGCCGCTTTGTACACCACAAGTCCCACTTTCGGTCGCCTGGGATCGACCCCGGGCCGCCTAAGCGAAAGGCGAGTGGTTGAACCATTTGGCAACGGCGCGGCCCTATTTACCCTTTAACTAGATCCACGGTTTATGTTTGATAATATTCTGTCACTCTCTAATAGTTTCACAAGTACACAAGAACTACCTACGTATTCCAACAGAATTCAATATGGATCTACATTTCTCTGTGATGCAAATAGTTTATACATTTCGTATTTTAATAAAATCTGTTACGTATCGTGAGGAAAATACAAAATAGCGAAATATTTGAGAAATTATTGGAATGACAGCATTTTCTTAAAAATATTTAATCAAGACGTATATGCAAAACTTAAATATCGAATTTGGCGTTTTTGAGTTAATGGTGCTCAAAGGAAGACACTCAGCCACATAGCAGATGCGTCCCGTATTAGACGTGTGCAGATATCTCTTTGTGCGTTAAAACAGTTGCAGAACTCAACAGCACTATTTCAACGTCAGTTCGTCATTGGCGGGGTTTCACTTGAAATAGCCCCATAGAGTTTTGCAACTCTTTTAACGCACGAAGGATGTCAGTCCAAGTCAAATTCGGGCCTCCTAGTATTCGGGGAATATTCTAGGTATACTATATTTCCAGTGAACACTTGATGTTGAATATTTGAATGAAAGTTCGATTCCTCTGATTCTATACCTTTAGGGTAAAGCGTGTCAACGGAGAGGCATCTCACTTAATGTAGATCTACTGTGTCTTAAACACCGCACCTCAGAAGAATGGTAAGAGGCGAAGGAACCTTAGAAGGCCTCAGCCCACTGGCAGACAAACCACCAGAGCAGTGCGGGTCGCCTTCCGTGGTGTAATGGTTGCCATGCTAGTTTCATATGCCCAAGGTCACGGGTTCAAACCTGGCGGAGGACAATGGATTTGTTTTCGAGGGTAAAAATCCTTAGCATGGCTTCCTTTGGAAGGGAAGTAAAACCGTTAGTCCCGTGTCGTAGATTTACCGCACGTAAAATAATCTCAAGGCTGATGAAAAGGCCTCTGAGCAAAATTAACTGGTTTTTCACGCCCAGCATAGAATTGGACGCTGAGGACCACAGTTAAAGAGCGTCCATAAATAAAACTCCATTTCAATTTTTAGTTTCTCTACACTTACTATGCACATGGTGTATAGAGAAGGTATTGTAAAACACCCAAAAATTTCATATCGAGATTTCACTGGAAATACATGTTTTGGGTCCCCAGAATCAAAAAAAGGCATTTTTGGAAAAAGGTCAGTGTGTACATGTGTGTGTGGTCTGTGGGCAGTATAACTCAAAAGCGAAAAATCAGTTAAATACGGAACTTGGTATTTAAGTTCAGAATCTTCCAACGATGCGACAGAAGATTTTCATGAGAATCCCCCCCATTCCCAATTACCCATTACATGGAAAAATTTTCGAAAATTATGATTTTCTCAAAAATGGCTCTACCGATTTTGATTAAAATGTCGTATATTAAAGATATTTACCCGATAAATAAAATGTATATCTTGAATTTTTTGGGAATAGCCTCTGAAGACTACTTTATTCTGGATGACTTTTACGGAATTTGGCGCAAGTACTAAACTGTAAGAGGTGGACAAAAGCTTCATGTAGAGCACGTTAAAACACACACTTTATTTCATATACATTTTTTCGCGGAGTTGATCGTATTTGAGATATTCCTTGTTTTTGGTTTCAGCTTTTAAAAACTTTATGCTTTTCTCATATAGGAATTTTTCAACTTGTGCCCATACAAACAAAGGAACTTCAGTCACATAGCAGCCAACTTTTGACTAGCACTTTAACCTATGGTACTCCTTTATTTCACTTCTACTTACAAGGAAGCAAGTAAGAAGACTATTTCTGCTAATTTTTTATCGATTATCACGAAGTAAAAAGAAGCATAAGCTTTTTATCAATAATTTGTCTTAGATATGTAGAGAAAGTCATGTGAATGGAACACATCAGATTTTTTTTAGGGACGTGCGGAATGTCTACCGTTTCCAAGCATAATGAGCATCCGCCTTCCGGACAGCCGGAGAGGGTGTGCAAGGGACCCATCAACCTGATAGTCACCTAGACCATCTTTACAATAAGATGCATCCACACCCTCTGCCGCAAGAACCAAAAAGCACATCTGAAAATGAGATAGAAACTGAATGAACGTAAAATGATGAAAAGAAAGTAAAAATAAAAAATTAAAATTAAACATTTGCAATATCATACCCTGGTACCTAATTCCTTATACCAGGACATTTATTACAAATCGTTTATTTATAGATATATTTATATAATACTACTAAATACTATTCACTAAGTTATTCTTAAAATAATAAAATATCCTTATCTAAACGTTTATATTAATATATAAATATATATACACACATTCTTAAGCAAAATATACTCGCAATAACGTATTATCATCATTTCAAAACCAATTAAAAATACCAGTATTTTATTATATTCTTCATAATTCAAATGTTTAATCATTAAATTATCCTTCTACATTTATTTACATTTACACAATTTACATCATCAAACATGTTAAATACAAAGTTTAATAACAAATTATGAGTAGTAATCTATTACGAGTGCCATTCAATCTTATAAACATTTGTTTTTAAAATGTATGTTCATTCATCAATTGTTATTTAATCTTTATTTAATTTCAAATCAATTTCTCTTTTTAAATTGTTTATTTCTTACATTATTTTCTATTATTTTTTATTTTTTTAAATTTCTTAATGTTTTCTTCTATATTTTCTCAAATATTTATATTTAAATCAAAATAGAACTACTAGATAATTCTTTTTAAAAATTGAATATCCATATTTATATTTGAATTCGGTATAAAACAACTGTAACCAGCTATATCTAATAAAAAATATTTCTACCACTATCTTTCCTATTTGGCCGTTGGAAACTGTTGTACTGGTATCTAGTATATTCTCTTATAACCAAATTAGGTTTACAGGTTTATTTTGCTATATATAAACTAAAGTAAAACTGTTTTAAATATATCTAAATCATTTATTTATCTGTGTTATTTGTTAATAATTATACGGTATTATCATTTTAGTTATTATAAAGAAGGTCGTGGTAGATGAGAAACCACCTCAGCATTTGCCTGGCGACTTCTGGAAAACCACGAAAAACTCATGAATCAGAGTGGGCGGTCACCAATGATCGATCACATGATCTCTCGAATGTGTGTGACACACGATATTAGGGCACTACCTCGGTAGCTAGGAAGAGAGAAAGTAAAAATCAAATTTATGCCGAAAATGAATCAATTTGTACTCATAAATAAGACAATTAATGGAGGAAAACTCTATTTAAAGCGCGCTAGGGGCCGCTGGCTTTATACATTTAGTAGTTGCACGCCCATCTACAAACTCCAACGTAACCTCAGATTCCAGTTCCGGGCAGTTCATTGGCTTCATTTTAAACACAGAGAGTAATGAAAACATTGTATTGCCTGGTTTTGCGTCTGCCTAGACCGGCTAATCAGGCCTCTATTGAAGCAGTAAATAATACAGTGGCTATCGCTGTCTCCATAGCTGATAGAAAACCTACGTCAATCCAGGCTATTAGAAAATACAAGGTTTTACTTCACAGATACAACTAATGAATGTCAAATTGCTTGATTTATTTAGAACCTAATAATAGAATGTAGCGATACAAGTGTGGGAAGCCTACTATTGCAGAATCGAGGAGAAGCTTGAAGATTCGAAACGAAATTAAGCCTTTTCAATTTACGAAATTCTGCAATACCTTACCACACGTATATCGCATACTATTTTTGGACGATAAGTATTAATATTAATTAAATATAGTAATAAATGCATTAAAATATTTGTTGGATGAAAATGACTTCTATGAGAAAGAAACATTTGGTAGTCGTTATGTAGCTTTTCAATGTTTTTACTTTCTCTACGCGTATTATGTACATAGTGTATAGAGAAGGTATTGCATTCCACCTAAGATATTTCACGGGAAATACACGTTTTGGGTCCCCTGAATAAAAAAAGGCATTTTTAGAAAAAGATCCGAGTGTGGGTGCGTGTGTGTGTGTGTGTGTGTGTGTGTCGGTGGACAGCATAGCTCAAAAACGAAAAGACCGTTGAATACCACACTTGGTATTTAAGTTTGGTATCTTCCAAGGATGTGACACGAAGATTTTCAAGAACATTCCCCCACCGCCAACTACCGTTTACATTCAACTTTTTAGAACATTTTGATTTTTTCAAAAATGGCTCTAGCGAATTTGAATAAAATGTTGTATATTAAAGATATTTACCTGACAAATAGAATGTATATCTTGAATTTTTTGGGAATATCCTCTGAGGACTACTTTATTCTGGATGAATTTTATGGAATTTGGCATAACTGCTAAACTGTAAGAGATGGACAAAAACTTACCCCACAAAAATGTAGAGCAGGTTAAAACACATAGTTTATGTTATATACATCTTTTTCGTGGAGTTCATCACTTTTTTTTAGATATTCCTTGTTTTTTGTTTCAGCTTTGAAAAACATACTTTTCTCATACAGAAATTTGTCTACTCCTGTCCATACAAACAAATGAACTTCTGTCACATATCAGTTAGCTTTTGCCCATCACTTTTATGTATGGTTCTCCCTTATTTCGATTCTACTTACAAAGAAGAAATTAATAAGTCTGCTAATTTTTTCCTCGATTAGCATGAAGTAATTAGAAGATAAACTTTTTAACAATAGTTTGTTGCAGAGATGTAGAGAAATTCATGTGAATGAAACACATCAGATTTTTATAATCACGGTTTGTTGGCTGTGGAGGAACAATTTTTTCTGTAGTGCCCTAATTAGAATTGAATTTCAATTTTACTAATGGAGAAAGCTATGGTAGGGGATAGAGAAATAGAAGAAGTCTGGAGAAATCTAAACAAAGGTACGAGTTTGTGTAAATACAATGAAAGAATGTTTAAACGAAAAAGTGCAGATTAACAAAAGAATTTGTTGGCGCATTTTGTTCTGAGGAGTGACACTACTAAAGTAACCCCAAGCTCGTCCAACATTCAATAATTGAAATGATTGGACTTTCATACTCAATAAATAGTGCAAATGTTTTACTTAACACACGTATGTTTTTTGTGTCCATATTAGTATTGCGATTTCTTTTGTTTCTATAGCAGCCATATTAGATGTGGGAATGTTAACCCACGTTCTGTAACAAAAATATCTGTATGTAGTAGAAATTAGTCACATCGTCCAAAAAAGATAACACTTTGCTAAGCTCTTAGAACATTCAATACTCTGATAAATGCCATATATTAAGGTGGCAACGTTCTCGAATATTATATTTACAGTAGCCCAACTGCATCACAACTGACAAGAGCAAATATTCTCTCTTGGTTAAAAATTTGCAGAACACAACGGGACTATTTCAAGTTAAACCGGAACTATACTGAAAGCAACCTTCGTTTTATCCCCCTCCCGTTTTTTTTTTTGTTTTTTTTGTTGTTGTTTTTTTGTTGTTTTTTTTTTACGGATTGACACGTCTATTTCCAAAATACGTCTTGATGGAGTTCAAAATCAACATATTTATTTTCAGAAATTAAAACATAAGGAGCACTTGTACATGGAAAGGTTGGTTTACTTAAAAACCTTCGTCTCACCAATTGTTCTGAACTTAACAGTTTAGTATCTATACGAAATTAGTTTTTTAATTTCGCTGCTGTTGTTTTTTTACTTTCTCTACACGTACTATGTACATAGTGTATAGAGAAGGTATTATAATGCACCCAAAAATTCGATACCGAGATTTCACCGAAAATATATGTTTTGAGACCTCCTGAATTAAAAAAAAAAATTTTTGGAAACATGTACGTGTATGAGTCTGTCTGTTGTGTGTGTGTGTGTGTGTGTGTGTGTGTGTGTGTGTGTGTGTGTGTTTGTGGGCAGCATAGCTAAAAATATCGAATATTAAAAATATTTTCCCGACAAACAAAATGTATATCCTGAATTTTCTGGGAATAGCCTCTGAAGATTACTTAATTCTGGATAAAGTTTACAGAATTTTGCTTAACTGGTAAAACGTAAGAGATAGACAAAAGCTTACTTAATAGAAGATGTAGAGCTCGTTAAAACACACAATTTACGTTTTATAGATTTTTTTTTTTTTCGTGGGGTGGCTTGTTTTTTAGATATTCATTGCTATTGGTTTCAGCTTTAAAAACTTGTGTTTCTCAAACGGGAATTTGTCAACTGCTGTCCATAGAAATAAAGGAACTTCAGTCACATAGCAACTAGCTTTTGACTAATGCTTTAGCCTACACTACTCGCTTATTCCCCTTCTACATGCATGGAAGCAAGTAATAAAACTGTTTATGCTAAATGTATTATAAATAAGCATAAGCTTTTTAAAAATAATTTGTTGCAGAGAATGCAAGATCTCTCCTCCTAGGTCATTCAGAATGGATATAACAACCATAAAGATGCTCAGAGCTTGTATATCCAGGGTTTAAAAGAGACGATTCTGTTGTCGCGAACCATCCGCCACCTATCTGCATACACAAAATTGCTTCAAGCTGCTGGCGTGTCTAAGGTACTAAGCCAAGTATAGGTACCCATTACTGTCCAAATAAGAGCTCTCCACATGCAGGACGCGTCAAGGAAAATGGAGGTGCAAAGTATGTCTGCTTAACAGTGGTGATCACAGTTATGAATAAATGATCTAAGTTAGAAATATTTCTGTTTTAAGGATACCCATTGTGAAAACCCTAAAATCTACAATTTTGCTTCGATTGATTTGAATCTTTAACACAACAATTTTAGTATCACACATAGTTCAAACATTAATTTTCAGACTTTTGTGCAAAATATTTTCCGTGATATTAATATATTTATAGTGTTTTATAGTCATTTAATTAAATCATTCAACACGATGCAATTTCAGTTTGAGAAATGTAATGTTTTGCAGTTATGCTCGTAAATACAGTATTAGTAAATTGATGAGATGAAATATTCATCTATTTGTTTTGGAGAAAAAACTACTTCATTGTCACTTTATTAATTTTTGCTTGTGAAGTATGAACTTTGTTATTTAATTACACAAATTTAGTTCCTGGTTCATAGTTTTGTATTAGGGTTAATTAATCCATTAAACTTGTATTATTTATTGGATGAATTATTACTAATTGACCTAATAGCTGATTAAACTATTCAGTCCGGGACTTAAAATACTTACAACAGTGTAAGCCGTAATTGGGGAATGTCATCTCCAAATAATTTGAGAAAACCTTGTGTTTTACTGGGAAATGTACTGGGCCGCGCCGTGGCCGAATGGTTAGACCATTCGCCTCTTACCTAGACGGCTCGGGTTCGATCCCAATCGACCGCATGTGAGATTTGTGGTGGACAAAGCGTCGCTGGGGCGAGTTATCTCCGGGTTCTCCGGTTTCCCCCGCCATCGCATTCCACCAGTGCTCCAACTTCATTCATGCATCATCAGTGTCACCGCCTGCGGTGCCATAAGTAGTTAAAGTGGGCGTTAAACACTACCAAAATAAATGGGAAATGTACCAGTCAGTTGAGGAATTCAATACGATGTTGGCAAGTTGGCATGGTGGCTCAGTGGTTAGAGCCATTGGCTAGAGACCGGGATGTACGTGGTTCAAATCCCGGCTATAGCATTGCAATTTTCGGTTTGACTCCATTTATCCAAATGCTGTTCTAAACACGGCTTGTGTGGAGAAACTATGAATTAACATTTTTGTAAGAATAGTGTGTTTCCACACCAGGTACATAAAGTCATGTGAATAGGTTTTTACTTTCTCTATACGTAGATACTAGTAATAAACCCAAAAATTTGATATCGAGATTTCACAGCAAATACATGCTTTCGGTCCCTCTGAATAAAAAGATAGGTGTGTGTGCGTGTGTGTGAGTCTGTGAACAGCTTAGCTCAAAAACGAAAAGATTGTTAAATACTAAACCTGGTATTTAAGTTCAGTGTCTTAAAAGGATGTTACACGAAGATTTTAAAGAAAATCCCCTCAGCCTTTATATGGAACTTTTTTCGAAAATGTTGATTTTCTCAAAATGGCTCTAACGATTTTAATTAAAACGTATATTAAAGATAACTACATGACAAATAAAATCCATACCTTGAATTTTCTGGGAATAGTATCTGAGGACTACTTTATTCTGGATGACTTTTACGGAATTTTGCAGAACTGGCAAAGCGTAAGAGATAGGCAAAAACCTACTTCACCGAAAATGTAGAGCTCGTTGAAACACATAATTTATGTTATATACATTTTTTTTCGTGGAGTGGATCGTTTTTTGGATATTCCTTGTTATTGGTTTCAGCTTTGAAATACTTAAACTTTTCTCATACGGAAATTTGTCAACTCCTGCCCATACAAACAAAGGAACTTCAGTCACATAGCAATCAGCTTTTGACTAATACTTTAATCAACGCTACTCCCGTATTTCCCCTCTGCTTACATGGAATCAAGTAATAAGAGCATTTCTGCTAATTTTTTTCTCGATTCGCATCAAGTAAAAAGAAACATAAGCTTGTTAACAATAATTTGTGTCAGAGATGTAGAGAAAGTTATGTGAATGGATCAGATCAGATCTTTTTTAGTTAACAAACCTCTAAAAATGTTTTGAGTGATTTTAAGGCTACACCAAATTTCACTAATAAAATACTCAAATGTCACTAAATTTTCACTGATTCTCTACTCACTTGTCAGTGTGTTTCTACATCTGAGATTGACTCTCAAGTGAGATTTGAGTATGAGTGTCTCTCAAATAAGGACTGTGGATCTGGTCCTTGAACTGTTATAGAAGTGTCTGCGGACTGAGAAATTGGAAGAAACTGGTATTGAATGACCTGCTTTGCCACTGAACCCAGCTCACACATTTGGTTGAACAGCATGTAGCTGTAGATGACCACTGCATGCGGTCTATTGAAACAAAGTAGTCGTTGACGTCACAAATGCCTGTTCCCTCACACCGCAGCCGACCACAGATAGCACAGTCATTCCTTTGTAATGCTTTCAATGGCCCAAGCAACACCATCTGGAATTACATCAGTAATTATACACGTCGGGGCGCAGTACAAAATAGTTATTAGAAGAACCTCAAGTCTACCTGTAATATCCCGTTGCTGTTGTAACATCTGGATAGCAAATCCTGCAAGTTTAAAAATAAACTGTCTTATGCGTTCCATTCACATGACTTTCTCTTGACTTTCTGCGAAAAACTAGTGTTACTATAATTCCCTTTTCGATTACAAACGTGAATAATTATCATCAGGGAACCTAATACTTGTATCAATGTGAACAGAAACTCAAGTATATATATTTGTTATGTTGGTGAACCAGTTGCCTATTTATTAATCTTGTTGCTAGGAGAAGGAGATAATATATAACAGAAAATTGGCTGCAAACGAAGACAGGATGGCATTTTGTGCTAGAATTTAACATATGCAGTCCGTTGCCACTGTAAAATGCAATTTTAGAAGAAAAAATTGGTATTAATCCATCAGTGGGCCCAGTATCCGTAAGTGGTACGCTGACTTCAAAATGAGGGGAGCATCTATAAGCGGAAGTCAACTGGTCGTTCACCAGTGAGGCAAAAATGGAACGAGTGAGAGAGAGTTTCACAAGAAGTACACAGAAATTCACCGTAGAAGTCAGTAGAGGATTAAACATCCCCCAAAGATCTGTGTGGAAGATTTTACGGAAGGGTTCGAAGTTTCATCCATACCGTCTACAGTTGTTGCAGACTCTGAAAACAGACGACAAAGCAAACGACGCTTTTTCTGTTAGGAGATGCAACTCATAAACTGAAGGTTTCATTGAATCATTGGTGTTTAGTGATCAAAACATTTTCCATCTGTCAGCAAAAGTGCATAAACACGGACGATCGGTTGAGTTCAGCTTCCTGATGCATCCCTTCGTTTTGAATTCAGCTTACCACTTCTGGATACTTAGCCCACTGAATAGATCAACACCAAATTGTCTCCTAAAATTGTGTTGTACAATGACATCAGATTGAGACATGTGAAAATCTAGCACACAAAATGCCCTCCTGACTTCTTTTTCAGGAAATCTTGTTTTGTAGTCTCTTAGCATATAATAAATATACAGCAGGTCACCAACATAACAACATATATTTGAGTTTTTGTTTTCATTGCTACCAATATCATGTATCTAAGAGTCTCGTAACGATAGTTATTCAAGTTTGTAATCGGAAGGATATTTATAGTAACATTGTGTTCTATGTGGTTCATGCTAATCAAGATACACATTAGTAGGAATAGCTCTATTATACATTGTCTTGTATGTAAGAGGGAATGTATCAGATGGCTCAACTGCGCTATATCAACTTAAATGCGACCAACTCACCATCGACGATGATAAGCAAGAAGGGTAAAAGTCGGGCTCATACAGTTCCCAACTGGCAATTAATTTAATATCACAGTTGAGTTTTAACGTGCGCAAGAATATCTATCTACACATGTCAAATACGGGTCAGTTGGGCCATCTGGTGCTAGGCTAAAGCGAATGCTAAATCTTTTAAGACCTGGCCACTATGTGAAGAAATAGAAATGCGTTTTTCTTTACATGGCCAGCAGTAAAAGAAGAAGTAAAAAATAAAACTAATAACAACTTCGCATTTGAAAGAAACTATAAGTAATGGAATATTTAAACCAAAAGCAAGGAATATTACGAAAATATTTAACTCTATAGCTTGGCATAAATCGTGTGCTTTAAAGAAATCTACACTTTTATATAGTAAGATTTCATCTCTCTCTCTCTCTCTCTCTCTCTCTCTCTCTCTTACGGTTTAGCAGTTATGAAATACTCATTGAAAATTGAACCGGACATCGAACGCTATTCCGGTAAATTTCATGGTACACATTTAATTTTTCATGAAGATATCTTAAATATAGATATATTTTAATCAAAATCGTTAGAGCCATTTTTGAGGAAAAAACAAGTTCTCAAAACAGGTTTCATTTAAGGGTACTTTACAATCGGAGTGTATCCTTGGAAAGATTCTGAACTTAAATATCAGGATTGGTATATAGCTGAATTTTTGTGTTTGCTTTTATGCATCTCATCGACACACACGCACAAATAAGGACACACACACACACAGATACACACTCAAACACATACACACACACACTCATATGGCCTGTTTTATGGAGATGCTTTTTTGGATTCGTGAGACCTCATACATATTTCCGACGATATTTTAGGTGGAATACAATAATTTTCTTACTTACTAATCCTAGTAGAGAAAGTAGAACCTACATTAACAGAGGAATTTTGTTTAAATTTATATAAAAAAAAACAAATTGTGTGTGCCTGTGTGATGGGCAATCTCTAGAACCATTAAATCTATCTTCTTTGAAAGCCCCTGTTAGTTAAACCCCTGTTTAACCCTTTCAACAAGTTTGGAGCCAGATGTGGTTATATCCACTACATCTTTTCTCCGCTCTTGTTGGGCCTTCGTGGGACAGGAGGCACTCAATATAGCTGGAAACTCGCCAGATTGTCTTTAAGAGCACAGCGAAGTCACTGCAAAGCCACTAAGGATAGGCAAAAGTAGACTTTCTATGAGTTTGGGCTAAATTTGGGAGTTAAATGTTTTTGTGAGTCTAAATTATTATTGTGAACACCCATTTGCTAATCAGGAGCTTCTTTCTACACAAGATTTATGTTCCAATACTATTTCAAGGCCTGTAACTTACAAAGTAGCACAGGTAAAGCTTATGCTAAGCAAAAGTGTTTCTTTGCAGTTTCTTGGAAAATTTCTCCCTAGGTCATTAAGGACATTTGCTTTTTTTTAAAGATTTTCTCTGGGGTTTTATATATATTAGTTATTTGCCTAGAATAACGACAGCACACCCCTTTAATTTTAATACAATAACTAAAGAATTAAAAATGATTTATAAAACCCTTGTACTTGAATACGAACACATTGGTGATATAAAAGAACCTGCTTGCGAAGAAGATCTCGACTTTTAGTCGAGGCTGCCATGGAATAGAAAACAGTCGCTATTACTCCAAAGAACATAAGAAGTGGGCACACAGAATTTTCAATAAAGCGTGAAAAGGCCAATTACATTTTGTTACATGAATATCCAAAGATGGCCATCAACGTACAGAAGACAGAGTTTAAATATCAAATATGTATATTCCCAAATGTTTTTCTACTTCTTCTGCAAAAAATTAAACATTAATATACTCTTAACACTTATTTCTTTGTAGGCACATCAAAAACGGGAATACAGTGGGCTAAAGCGATAGTCAAATATTTAAAAGCTGGTTGTTAAGTGATGCTGTTTAATTCGGTACTGTTAGCCTTGTCAGGAGTAAAACAACACAAAATATAGAAAACTAACTTCGCACGGGCGGTGTACCTAATGAAATAATTGGGACAAAATATTCCGTTTACAATACGACAATACGACAATACGGAAGGAAAATAAATAGCGCCGATGGTTTGCCGACTCTCGAGCAACGTACAGCTGCCCATACGAAAAACACGGTAATTCAAGGTATGTTTCACACATTTCTAACGATTGACCTTGGGATTTATTGTCATTGCGAATGCAAAGCGCACGGGAAACTGAGCACGCTTAAATTCAACAGGAAGGTCTGTTGGCATTGTTGGAATTCTTGAAATAAGCACATCCTCGCCTTTGAACTTTCCTATTAATGTAGTAGCTTAAATCAAATTGTTCATACTTTTTTTAACAGCAAGTCTTGTTCCCTTGCACAATTTCGGCTGATTGGACTGCGTAGCATAATTATCACCGAGGCAACCATGATCTGTAAATTGAGCGCTGAATCCTGGCAAATCCAATGAATTTAGGAATTCGGTTAAATAATTGACGACTTCATTTCGATTGGTAATGGAATCGATCGACTTAAATGAATGCATTTGTCCATAAATTTTACTCTGACTTTTTATACTCAAATAATTTGGAGGAAACATTCTACCTCAGCCATCTACCTGCAAATAAATAAGTACTTACTCTAGGTATTAGTCGCCAGGAATACTTATTTGCTGCAATATTTTAAACGATAGGAATCAGGAAAGGACAGTTAATACATAAAAATGTATTTGAAATTCACTGTTGCGTTGTGTCATTGTCTTGATAAACTGGTGCGTTACCTTAACATTGAATGAAGAGGGAAAACATAGGAGAACTACGGCCATTTAGCAACAAATAACCTTTGGTACCACTGCCACCTGGCGGTTACCAACCGAAACGCGTTCCCTTGGCAAAATTGTTATTCATTTTATGAGACTTTAAAACATTTTAAAAACGTTCCCGTGCTATTTTTAAGCATTTTCTTTTCCACAAACCTTATCGTGATAATAACGAACACAACAAAAAAAGAATCGTTCAATTTAGTACAGTCGTTCGGAAGTCATACGTGTACATAAATTTCGGCGATTCATTTTTACTTTCTCTATACGTACAATGTATAGAGAAGTATTGCACTCCACCCAAAAAATCGATACCGAGAATTCACCGGAAATATATGTTTAGGGTCACCTGTATAAAAAAAAAAAAAAAAGCATTTTCAAACAATGGTCCTTGTGTGTGTGTGTGTGTGTGTGTGTGCGTGTGTGCGTGTGTGTGTGTCCGTGTGTCTGTGGACAGCATATCAAAAACGAAAAGACGTTGAGTACCAAACTTGGTATTTGAGTTTGGTATCTTCCAAGGATGCGACACGAAGATTTTCAAGAAAATCCCCCCAGCACAACTACCCTTTACATGGAACTTTTTTCGAAAAATTTTGATTTTCTTAAAAATGGCTCTAAAGATTTTTATTAAAATAAAATAGCCTCTGAAGACCACTTTATTCTCGATGAATTTCACAGAATTTGGCATAACTGCTAAACCGTAAGAGCTGGGCAAAAACTTAACACACAAAAAATGTAGAGCACATTAAAACACACAATTTATGCTATGTACATTTTTTCGTGGAGTTAATGGTTTTTGACATATTCCTTGTTTCTGGATTCAGGTATGAAAAACATTCTTTTCTCAAACAGGAATTTGTCAACTCCTGTCCATACAAACAAAGGAACTTCAGTCACATAGCAACCAGCTTTTGAATTTTGTTTAGCCATTAATACCCTTATTTTCCTTCTGCTTACAAGGAAGCAAGTAATAAGACTATTTGTGCTAATTTTTTTCTCGATTAGCATGAAGTAAATAGAAAAAAAGGCTTTTTAACAATAATTTGTTGCAGAGAGGTAGAGAAAGTCATGTGAATGGAGCACATCAGATTTTTTTTCTTGGAGTAGATGGTTGTTTAGATATTCCTTGTTTTTGGTTTCAGCTTTAAAAAACAAACTTTTCTGATACAGGAATTTGTTAACTCCTGTCCACACACATAAAGGAACTTCAGTCACATAGCCACCAAATTCTATGGTACCCACTTATTTCGCTTCTACTTTTAAGAATGCAAGTTGTACGACTATTTCTGCTAATTTTGTCTCGCTTAGCATGAAGTAAATAGATGCATAAGCTTTCTAACAATAATTTGTTGCAGAGATATAGAGAAAGTCATGTGAATGGAACACATCAGATTTTTACTTTCCCTACACGTACTATGTACATAGTGTGTAGTGAAGGTATTGCACTCCACCCAAAAATTCGATACCGAGATTACACCGGAAATATATGTTTCAGGGTCTCCTATAACCAAAAAAACATTTTCAGAAAAAGGTCCATGTGTGTTTGTGTGTCCGTGTATCCGTGTGTCCGTGTCTATGAACACGATAACTCAAAAACGAAAAGTTGGTAAAATACCAAACTTCGTATTTAAGTTTAATATATTCCAGGGAATCAACACGAAGATTTTGAGAAGAATCCTCCCAACCCAAACTACCCTTTACAAGGAACTTTTTTCGACATTTTTGATTCTCTTAAAAATGGCTCTAACGATTTTGATTAAAATACCCTATATTAAGGAAATTTACCTGACAAATACAATTTATATTTTGACTTTGTTGGAAAAAACCTCTGAAGACTACTTTATTCTGGATGAATTTTACGGAATTTTGATAACTGCTAAACAGTAAGAGATGGATATATACTTACTTCACAAAAAATGTAGAGCCCGTTAAAACACACAGTTTATATTATATACATTTTTTTCGCAGAGTTTGTCGTTCTTTTAGATACTCCTTGTTTTTGGTTTCACCTTTAAAAACATACTTTTCTCATACAAAATTTTGTCAACTTCTGTCCATGCAAACAAAGGAACTTCAGTCACATGGCAACGAGCTTTTGACTATAACTTTAACCTGCGGTACTCCCTTATTTCGCTTCTACTTACAAAGAAACAAGTAATAAAACTATTTCTGCTAATTTGTTCTCGATTAGCATGAAGTAAATAGAGGTATAAGCTTTTTAACAATAATTTGTAGCAGAGATGTGGTGAAAGTAACGTGAATGGAACACATCAGATTTTTATATATCCTATAGATGAAAAGGAACTAAAAGCAAATGACGACCTCCCAATTGATAAAAGTATATTTAACCTAATGAGAAGAAAGGTGTCTCTTGTTTGAGAACCGTTTATTTATATTAAAATTGAAGCCAATAACTCGGAATACCTCGAAAACGATAAACTAATAAAAATATGTATATGACATAAAAAGTGTGTTTTAATGTGATCTACATTACTGGTAGTAAAATTTTGTCTATCTCTTACGGCCTACCACTTTTACTAAAGCGATACAAAACTTGTCAAGAATAAAGAGGTTCTCAGAAGCTATTCCCAGAAAATTCCAGATATACATTTCGTTTGTCCTAAAAATATCTTAAACATGTTGCATTTTAATCAGAAGTTTTAGAGTAGTTTTTAAAAATAATGCTCTATGTAAAGGTTAATCGGGGGTGGGGGTATTTTCTTGAAAATCGTTTTTGAGCTATGCTGCCCACAGACACACACACACTCACACACATACACACACGGACATATTTCTAAAAATGCTTTTTTGGATTCAGGGGTCTCAAAATATGTATTTTTGGGGAAATTTCGGTGTCAAATTTTTGGGTGGAATGCAATATCTTCTCTATCTAATATGCACATTGTACATACGCTCTAAAGAAAGTAAAACTGCTTTTTTAGAATCGGGAATCCTCAAAACATGAATTTCCGGGCAACTCTTGTTATCGAATTTTTGAATGGAATGAAATTGATAAAGTAAAAAAGCAACATTCGAGCCATGTTATGTTTGATTCTTTAGTTGCCTTCTAAAGGGTAGTTTAGGATACTGAGATTTTCTGGACACTCTTCTTGGTGGTATTAAATACCAACGTTTTCACTTATATTGATCACAGACAAAAACCAACCTTTTTATAAAAATCTAAAGTGTTTCATTTACATACTTCCTCTACATCTTTTTAACATATTATTGTTAAAAAGCTTATTCTTCTATTTACTTCATCTCATCAAGACATGCATTAGCGGAAATGGTTATAAAAGTAGAAGGGAAATTAGGGAACAGGTTATGCTAAAGCGATGGTCATAACTTTTAAAAGCTGGTTGTTATATGATTAAAATTGTATGGCTAGGAGTTGACAAAATTCCTTTTGAGATTCGTTTGTGTAATAAATAACAAGGAATATCTTGGAAATGATTAACTCTAAAAAAAGTATTTATTGCTTAAACTGTGTCTTTTATCAAACTCTACATTTTTGTGTAGTAGCTTTTTATCTGTCGCTTACGGTGTACCAGTTATGCAAAAGCCATTTAGAAGGAAAAGGTCTTCATGGGCTAACCTCAGAGAATTCAAGATATACATTTTATTTGTGCTGTAAAAATCTTTAAGACGCGACATTTAATCAAAATCGTTAAGAGATATTTTTAAGAAAATTAAATTTAAAAAAACTTTTTCTAGTAAAGGGTAGTGGATGCGTGGATTTTCTTGAAAATCTTCGTGTCGCATCCTTGGAAGTTTGGTATTTAACGGCCATTCCATTTTTGAGCCATGCTATCTACGGACATACGCACACACACGCGCCCACACACACACACACACACATACACACGTTTTTGTACTGAAATGCTTATTCTTCTATTTACTTAATCTAATCCGGTAAAATCTCGATATCGAATTTTTGGAGGGAATACAAATCTGCTTTCTTTACCTACCATATGCACAGTACATATAAATATGTACTAAAATAAAAATGCTTTCTTTTAGATTCAGCAGTTCTCAAAACATAAATTTCTGGTGAAATCATTGTATTTAATTTTTGGTTGGAAGGGAATGTATAGTGGAAATAAAAAGCGATATTCTAGCCTGTGTTATATTTATTTGTTGATATGTTATTATTCAAAATATACTGCAAACATGTGTGCAGTAAAACAGTGCCAAAATATCCGGGTATCCTCTATTTTAATTCTATATATGTATGTGCTGAAATGTCTGAGTATCGAAACCTTGTAATAATCCTCTTGTAAATAAATTTTTTTTGTTTACTTTGTGTCTTTATATCGAGATGGTTAGCAAAACAATCAACTCCACGAAAAAATATACTTACCATAAATTGTGTGTTTTAAGGTGCTCTACATTTATTGTATAGTAAGTTTTTGTCCATCTCTTACGATTTAGAAGTTATGCAAAATTCCGTAAAATTGACCGAGAATAAAGTAGTCTTCAGAGGCTATTCCCAGAAAATTCAAAATGTACATTTTATTTGTCAGGTAAATATCTTTAATATACGATATTTTAATCAAAATCGTTATAGCCATTTTTTAGAAAATAAAATTTTTCAAAAAATGTTGCATGTAAAGGGTAGTTTGGAGTGGGGGGATTTTTCTCAAAATCTTTGTGTCGCATCCCTGGAAGATACTAAACTTAAATACCAAGTTTATTATTTTTGAATTATCGTGTTCACAGACACACGGACACACGCACACACACGGACCTTTTTCTGAAAATACATTTTTTGGATACAGGAGACCCTAAAACATATATTTCCGGTGAAATCTCGGTATCAAAATATTTGGTGGAGTGCAATACCTTCTCTATACACTATATACATAGCACGTATAGAGAAAGTAAAAATCTGATGCGTTCCTTCTCTAGGTGTTCCAAATAGAAACTATTCTTACAAAAGACTATTCCTCTATCTACACCAATCTAATCCAGATACAAATTAGCAGAATTGGTCGTATTACTTGCTTAATTGTAAGTAGAAGGGTAATAAGGGAAAACACTAGGTTAAAGCGATATTCAAATCTTTTTAATAGCTGGTCGCTATTTGAAACCATTGAGGTTCGACTCGCTCGCTTGAGAAAAATTAGGTAGTTTAAAACTGAAACCGATGACAAGGAATATCTCAAAAATGGTCTCAAAAACACATATAACATGCACTATGTGTTTTAACGAGATCTGCATTTTTGTGTATTAAGTTTTCTTTTCTCACTTGCGGTTTAACAAATCCCATCCAGAATATAGAGGTTACTCCCAGAAAATTCAAAACGTATTTGTGGTGTAAATATATTTAATATACGATATGTTAATCAAAATCGTGTGTGCCATTTTTGAGAATAGGAAGTTTTAAAAAAATGTTTCATTGTGGGGGGGGGGGTTTAAATCTTCGTTTCCATCCTTGGAAAATACTAAATATCAATTACCCAGTCTGGTTTTTAACGGTATTTTCGTTTTTGAGTTATGCTGTTCACAAATTCACACTTACGGACCTTTTTCTGAAAACGATTTACTCCGACCTCAAAACATCTATTTCCGGTGAGATCTCGACATCGAAATTTTGAATGGAATACAAAAGTGACTTTGTACATACATGCTAGAGAAAGTACTATATTCTATTACATTCACATAACTTTCTCTACATATGCTACATGAAATTATTCTTACAAAAGGTTATACTTCTGTCTGTTTCATGCTTAGAATGATAAACGTTAGCAGAAATGATTTATTGAGCATTCTTTCCTTGTATAAAAAGAGGATGGAAATTCTAAAAGCTAATTGGTATTACTTTTTTTTTAAGCCGGTTGCTAGGATGGTTTTGAAATTCAGTTATATGTGTTTGTCAAGGAGAGATGAAAACGAATAATGACTTCCCATTTGATAAAATTTAGGTATTGAAAAATTGAAACCAATAAACCGTAATACCTCAGAAATATTAACTCCATAAGAATGCAGGGGTCAAAAGCTGCGTGTATTAACAAAATCTACATTTTTTGGTGTGCTAACATGTTTATGTATCTCTTACAGTTTACAAGTTATGCAAAACTCACACAGAATAAAGGGCGTATTCCCAGAAACTTCAAGATACTCGTACATTTTATTTCTGATGAAGGTATCTTATGTATATAGAATTTTAATATAACTCATTAGAGGCCCACATCCGAAGTGTGGGGCTGTCTGCCTCACATTCAAGAGGTCGTAAGTTCGAATTTAATTTAGGGTGAGTTACCGGTATAGTGCTATTATCGGGTTTTCCCTCATCCTGAGAAGACCAATGTCGAGTAACTTTAAGCTCCACAGACCCTGATACCATTTGAGCATCATTTCACCGATTTCATTCGTCGTCCAATATGACCAACAAGGTTAAAGGTCGTTCAGCTGCGTTCGCATCCTTCAAAGATGCTGAACTGAACGCACGCTTCATTTATACTTTTTCTGTGTAGCACATAGTACATAGGTAGAGAAGGTATTGCGCTTCACTCAAAAATTCGAGATTTGACCGGAAATACACGATTTAGGATCTCATGTATCCAAAAAAAAAAAAAAAAAAAAAAACATTTACAGAAAAATATCCGTGTGTGTGTCTGTGAACACGATGACTCAAAAACGAAAACTCGGTAAGGTACCTCACTTGGTATTTAAGCTTAATACCTAGGATGCGGCCCAAATATTTAAGAAAAATTCCCACACTCCAAACTACCCTTTACGTGGAAAAATTTTCGTAAATGTTGATTTGCTCAATGTGGCGCTGACGACTTTTGATTACAATGCCGAGTATTAAAGATAATTACAGGGGAAATAAAATGTATATGTTGAATATTCTGGGGATAACCTCTGAAGACCTCTTTATTCTGTATGGATGTTGTATAACTGGTAAACTGTAAGAGATACACAAAAATTTATAAAATATAGATCTCGTTAAAACACACATTTATGTCATATACCTTTTTTTTTTTTTTTCTCGTAAAGTTGACCATTTATGACCATGTGACTATTCAGTTTTAAAATACTAAAATCTTTTCTCATACGGGAATTTGTAAACTCCTGGCTATACAACAGAACGTATTTCAACCACATGGAAATCAGATTTTAAAAAATTGTAAATATTGTATTAGTCGACTGTACTCCCTTATTTCTCTGCTACTTACAAGGAAGCGAGTAATAAGACCAATGCTGCTAATGTTTACATCAAGTAGCATATCGTAGATATAAGATTAACCTTTTTATTAATACTTTTTACAGAGATGAAAAGAAAGTCATGTGAATAGAACACATCACATTTTTGAGTTATGCTGTTCAGTCACACACACATACTCATAGACCTTCACACACACACACACACACACACACACACACATATAACCAGGGGACAAAACATATATTTCCGATGAAATTGTGAGAATGAATTTTTGGGTGAGACGCAGTACTTCCATACTTATATACGTAGTAGAGAAAGAAAAGAACAGAACATGTCCAGAAGGATACTATTTATTTTATGCCAGCAAAATAAACACATACATTTACTAACTTTGAAACCTCTGATGTTTCTTGTGATTGAAGTGTTGGACTGAACAAAATTTAAATTTAGCTGCAATGAATTCAAATTTCCGAAATTAAAATTATCCCAGCGGTTTTAATCCTGTGGTATCTCAAATAGCTCCAAAATAAGATAGACAGTAATTTGAATATTAGACAGTAGTTATTTTTAATTGTTTCATTCATATAGCCCCCTTTAACATCTAAGGTCATATCGGGGCCTTTGCACTTGAAACAACTCTTTGTCTGTAAGTTCTGTTATGTTTGGTTTAAATCACTTTATTTTCCTCAAACACACACATTCACCTTCACATACATATTTCCAGGCTCTGTGGGGGATAGGGAATAATTGTGGCTAAAGAAAAATTCCCACCTTAGCCGGGAATCGAACTGACCACTCGACCACGGAGGCAGGCTAGACCCTAGTTTTGGTTTCGTGTTTATCAGCAAATATACGCCTTAATAGCGGGCCTGACATGCACGACTGAAGCATTAGTTATGCTCTGTCGGTCGTAAAAGCGACGTGACGTGCTCTGATCTGAATGAAGAAAAACCTTAGAAATAGAAACCTTTGGCGCTGGTTTATTTACAATCGAACCCTTTCTTTTATGAAGGCGCTCAGTGAAAACAGGAATTATGTAACTTCTGAGAACTAATTCTTTTTATACGCTCTAGGCTTCTGAAAAACTGCATTCAGCAGAAGACTAAAAATCTGATGTGTTCCATTCACATGACTTTCTCTACATTTCTGAAACAAATTATTGTTAAAAACCTTATGTTTCTATTTTCTTCATATTAATCAAGAAAAAATTAGCAGAAATTGTCTTATTACTTGCTTCCTTGTAAGCAGAAGCAAAATAAGGGAGTACCATAGGTTAAAGTGATAGTCAAAAGCTTACTGCTATGTGACTGAAGTTCTGTTGTTTGTATAGACAGGAGCTCAAAACTTCCTGTATGAGAAAGTTTTTAAAGCTCAAACCAAAAACAAAGAATATCTCAAAACGATTAACTCCACGAAAAAAAATGTACATAACATAAATGTTGTGCTTTAAGGTGCTCTACATTTTTGTGTGGTACATTTTTGTCCATCTCTTACGGTTTAGCAGTTATGCAAAATTTCGTAGAATTCATCCAGAATAGAGCAGTCTTCAGAGGCTATTCCCAGAAAATTCAAGATATACATTTGATTTGTCAGGTAAATATCTTTAACATACGGTATTTTAATCAAAATTGTTAGAGCCATTCGAAAAAAGCTGCATGTAAGGGGCAATTGGGGTAGGGGATTTTTCTTAAAATATTCGTTACGCATCCCTGGAAGATTCTAAAATTAAATACCAAGTTTTTCTGAAAATGCTATTTTTGGATTCAGGGAACCCAAATCATATATTTCCGGTGAAATCTCGGTATCGAATTTTTGAGTGGAATGCAATACCTTCTCTATACCTGTATAGAAAATAAAAACAGGCGATTTATGATTTGACGTACTAAATTAACTAACATTTTGCGCTTTCCATACACTGTTATTGATTTCTCTACTTCATACAAAATGGAATTGCATTCTTTCCAAAAATAAGATACCAAGATTTCAATGGAAAGTTACTTTTTAGGGTCCCTGTATAAAAATATTAGAAAAAATTACATGTGTGTGTATTCGTGTGTATACTGAACTGATTTTCGATTTTGAGATATGCTGTTCACACACAGAACTTTTTTTTCGAAAACTGTTAACGTGTTGGAATTCCATGTCTTTCTCTATTCACCGTTGCAAACTGTTGTTTTTCAAAACACATTCTTTTCCATTTATTTCATGTTAAACAAGATAAACATTTGCATATATTGCTTCTTGTACATTTTCTTTTAGGCAAGTGGGATTAGGGAAGTGCAGCAGACTGTAAGCAATAGTCAGATCTTTTAAGAGCGGGCGGATATGTAAGGTCTTTGAAATCCACATTTCATTTTGGAAATAAAGAAGCAAAGAGAGGAAGAAAAGGGAAAAAAAGAAATAAATAAAGATTAAATAGATTGGAGAAAAGTTCAATTATCTTTGAATACAAATAAGTAACAAAGAATAGCTCAGAAACGGGCAACAAAATCTGATTTAAAATGAACTGCATGCCTCAACGAAATGTAATGTTTTTTTTTTTAATCAGTACAATTGTGTCTATCTACTGTGGTTTACCAGTTATTCATTCAGAATTAACAAGGCTTCATAGACATTTCCCAAAATATTCAATAGTTATAAAATAGTCTAAAGCATTAAGCATTCAATTCAAAATAGCTAAGGGACATCTTTTTAAAAATCATAATTTTCGAAAAACTTGCATATTAAGTCTAATTGTAGAGGAGGATTTTGTTTAAAGTCATTCATAGATATTGAACCGACTTTTCGTTATGGTGTTTACAGAACAAGAACACACACAAAACATTTCTAAACTGTGTTCTATTTTTGGATCAGAGACTTTCAAAACACATATTTCCGGTGAAATCTCGATATGATAGTTTTGAGTGGATATCAATATTTTCCCCACTTACCACATATGCGAGGGACATTCAACAAATAATGGACATGCACTTTTTTCTTATTCAAAAGTTCATTTTGTTGCAAATCCAAATACACTACATTATTCCCCAATTAATTGAGTACAATTACCTTTATTCCACCTAGCCTTCACAAAAACTATAGACCTACGCCGTCTAGATGTTTGATCGTAACGCCCGATACCGTCTCAAAAATGCGCTTCTGATTACCTCGCATAAAAGAGTACAGTTATTTTTTTTCCCCAATTTTCTATTATTCAAGTAAAGTGTATTCCGATTCCCTCCATGCTTAATCGCACTATTTTCCGTCACACTTTACACAGACTTCGGACTGTCAAGGATATAAACCGAAATAACCAATCAATACTCTTGGTGTGGTTAAAAAACATTTTCATTAATCAATTTTCGGAAGTACAAACATTGCAAGACATGGTAGTGCAGTATTGCGATGGACTGCTCTGTCCATTATCTTAATGTTTAATTTTGATCTTCAAATAGTGCCTTTTTTGTGTATACGTTTTTTTAGTATTGGTTGCCTGGATAGCGGAAGAATTTATTTTAATTGTTCTATATGTCTGTACTTTGGATAAAGCATCTAAAAACACAAATATGTTGGGGTGTGATGTGTAAAAGCAATTGTTGAAGTTTGCGTGGAAATTTTCACATGCGTGCGTCGTTCGAACTATCGACTGTTGACTGGGGTAGTAGGTATTACCAACACAAAACTGAGGACAAAGTCAACGTGCAGGAGGGAATCGGAATATTGAATATTTAATTCCAGCGCGGAGGGAATCGGTGTATTTACAATTACTGCTTCGGAGGAATCGAGAAAAAAATTGACCGCAGAAGGCAGTCTGTAGTCACCCAATCGTATTCAGTTGGGTCTTCGTTTACCTCGCTCTGCCTCTGATATTCTACTAACCCTACGATTGATAGCACTTCACCACTTAATCTCCACATAGACCTCTTGACCTACAGATCTTGGAAATGGTCTCCTTCTCCACAGAATGTCGAATAAAAATAGTTCTCTACTTTCTACGTGTTTCACGTGTTTCTTGCAACTTTAAACCAAACTGCATCACAGACATCTGTCGCAAAACAACGAAACTTCGTGATGTTATAAAGAAAGCATTGAAGATATGTTCTTTAAAACTAAGTTCTTTTTGAATAAAACCCTGTTGAGAAGTAAAGTTAAGCGTATTACTTATTGTACGACCTAGTGGTACAGAAATTAAAAAGACTAAAGGTAAATTCATTAAATAAAAACAGATTTCTTAAGGAAGTAGTAACTAAACGACATTCAATTAGACATAAAACAAAACTGTTAAAAGATCAGGCTCAGTTGAAATTACGAAAGCGAAATTGAAACAACAAACTGAATGGTCCAACAAGGGCTGAAGTAGAGACAAGCCTAATGGTCGGCTTTCAGCAAGCCTCATTACTGCCCTTACGCTTCCTTAAATAAATTAATGATTAAAAACTTTTTGTCGGAATGCGTCTCAAGAAACACCTTTATGAGTAACGCAATCCTAAACACCTCGTTAACTTAAAGAGTCTCTTCGTGAGATTAAATTGCAGCCCTTTACTTAGCAAAAGATAGGTGGTGAGTTTCGATGCATAAATCCGTACACGTTTCACGATTTTGGCTGAGAAAAGCCCAACACATTTTATAACGAGTTTCAAGATTAATTAAGATGTACGTTAAGTACGTGGCACGAAATCCAAATTTGCCAACTTATAGAATAATCAGTGCAATTAAAGTTGTTTAAATCCAAACCATTTTGCTGATTACCTGAGATGAACCTCTCAAAATCCGTGATTTTGAGGTATGTATAATAATAGTTTAAAATAAACCTTCGATACTTACAGTTTTACTTTCTCTACACCTACTATGCATATGGTGTAAAGAGAAGCTATGCATTCTACCTAAAAATTCAATACCGAGATTTCACCGGAAATATACTTTTAGCGTCCCCTGTATCCATTTTTAGAAAAAGGTCGTGTGTGTCCCTGTGTCTGTAAACATGATAGCTCAAAAACGAAACGTTAGTAAAATACCAAACTTGGTGTTTAACTTAAGTATCTTACAAAGGTGCAACATCACTAACTACCCTTTACTTGGAAAAGAAAAATTGAAAATTTTTATTTTCTCATAAATGGCTCTTACGATTTTGCTTAAAATACCGTATATTAAATGTATTTACATTAAAATAAAATGTATACCTTGAATTTTCTAGGAATAGCCTCTAAAGACCTCATTACTCTGGATGAATTTTACGGAATTTTGCATAACTGGTAATCCGTAAGAGATAGACAAAGACTTACTACATAAAAAATAAAACACACAATTTAAGTCATATACGTTTTTTCATAGAATTGACCATTTCTGAGATATTTCAAGTTATTTTTTCACATTTAAAATATATAACATTTTCTCCTGGCCATGCACAGAAACGGATTTCAACCACATGGTAACCAGCTTTTAAAATATTTAACTATCACTTTATCGTGGTGTATTCCCTTATTTTCCTTCTACTTACAAGGAAGAAAGTAATTAAGACAATTTCTATTAATGTTAATCGGTATTATCATATAGTATATAGAAGAATATGTTTCTATATGTTACAGAGATGTAGAGAAACTCATGTGAATGGAATGTATAAGATTGTTACTTTCTTTAGCACGTAATACATACAATATACATAGTAGCTAGAGAAGGTATTGTATTCCATTCAAAAATTCGATCACGAGATTTCACCGGAAGTATATACTTTGAGGTCCTCTAAGTTCGAAAAAATCATTGTAATACATTTATTATGTGTGTGTGTGTCTGTATGTCTGTCTGTCTCTGTGTAGGTAGGTATATCTTTATATATCATAGATCAAAAACGAATATACTGTTATGAACCAAACTTGGTATTTATGTTTACTATCTTTCAAGTAATCTTCACCAAAATGTTAATAGAAAAAAAACTCCCTTCACCACAAACTATCCTCTACATGGAAAGATATTTGAAAATTTTCTTTTTCTCAAAAATGGATCTAAAGATTTTGGTTAAACTACCGTTTGTTAAAACTATTTACATCAGAAATAAAATGTATCTTTTTAATTTTCTGGGAATAACCTCTGAAGACCCCTTTATTCTGGATGAATTTTGTAGAATTTTGCATAACGGTTAAATCGTAAAACACAGACAAAAACTTAATACGCAAAAATGTAGATGTAATTTAAACACATAGCTTATGTCCTATACTTTTTTGGTTTGTTTTGTGGAGTTGACCGTTTTTGAGATAGTCCTTGTTATTGGTTTCAGCTTTGAACTACCCAACTTTTGTCAAACGGGAGCATGCAAAGCCAAACGAACCTCAATTGTTTTACATCACGACCAGCTTTTAGCAGATTTGACTGTCCCTTTAGCCTAATATATTTCCTTGTTTCTTTTCTACTTACAATGAAGCAAACAATAAGACCAATTCTGCTAATGTTTATTTCGAAATTTGTTTCTCTTTGATGGCCAGGAGTAAAACTGAAGAAACACGGACGACTTCTGTTTGTGAAAAGTGTAAGTATTTTAAGATTGAAATAAATAACAAGGAATATCTCAACAACAAAATGTACAAAACATAAATTGTGTGCTTTGACGAGATATACACTCTTTGTTAGTAAGTTACGGTATACCAGTTGTACAAAACTCATCCAGAATGCAAAGGTCTTCAGAGGCTATTCCAAACAAATTTATCCATTTGAAGGAATATCAGCGTGATCTAGGGGTAACATGGCCTCTGGAGGTCAAATCTGATGGAGGGCGATGGGTTTTTTCAGGTGTAAAAATCCTTATATGTTTGTTTGTTTGCTTTTTGAAGGACAGTAAAACTATTGGTTCCGTGTCGTAGATTTATAGCACTTAAAAGAACATCAAAAGGGGCCTCTAAGCAAAATTAAGCGATTGGATAAGTAGAAACTGAAAAATTCAATCCCACAGCTGGGATTTGAACCATGGATCCCCCGATCTCTAACCGGTTGCTCTGCCTCTGAGCTACCATGACAGCGTGCCAGCATAGAATTGAATTTCTCAACTGGCTTGCATGTTTCCTGGCTAGAGATCGGGAAATCCGTGGTTCAAATCTCGGTTATGGCATTGATTTTTTCATTCTGACTCAACCTATCCAACTGCTGCCTTACACACGGCTTGCGTGAAAAAACAATGTCTCCAAAATTAAGCGATCTTTCACGACCAATATAGAATGTGACGCTGAGAACCACAGCATTTAAAGAGCGTACATAAATAAAACTCAATTTCAATTTTCCCAACAAATTGAAGGTATGCATTTTATTTGTTATGTAAAATGTTTAATACACGGCATTTTAAACAAAATAGCCGTTTTGAATAGATAGAACATATCTAAAAATCTTCCATACAAACTGTAGTTTGGGGTGGAGGCTTTAGGGAAGATCTTGAAAAATACTAAACTTAAACACCAAGTTTGGTATTTAACCAGCTTTTCGTTTTGAGTTATGCTGTCTACAGTCACACATGGTTCGGTTAGCTAATTTGTAATCTCGGAGTTGGCTGGCCTGCTGTGCATCTCTGGAACTCCACCGTTCCTTGTCCTGGACCCTCGGTGTGGTAGCTGTGTTGAAACGTGTTTTATATGTTTGAATTTGCCCGCTGGTTCTGGCGAATTGGTCGCGCTTACAGTTGAAAATTCTGTTGAGCGCCGAACCAATTGCTGAGACGCTTTCAATCCTTCTCTGCTCTAGAATCCGCTAATTTGTGATTGCCCTGGCTTACTTCAAGTGAATACTAGCTGCATCGTCGGTGAGTGCAAGAATCTCAATCCCCATGCTTGGTTGGTATAGGTCAGAGTGAAGTTAAAAGTAATTTGATAGCTTTAGCAACGTTAAAACTTTTATTCGTGGAAGTTGTTATAACAACGCGGCGTACCAAGACACGCAACGAACTGAGTTCCTTTACAAAATTGTGCTTAGTATCTGTCATATGGTAGAAACTTACATAAATTATTGATGATAATTATTACAGTACGTGGTTTTATAAACAATTTCTATAACATTAACTTCGATTTCTGAGATTAGCTCTTAGCGTCTTTGGCTACGGCTTCACTACTCAGACGCTGTACACCGGAACTTCATAAAATGTTCACTTCTATCATAAATTGAAAATCATTGTTGGAGTATTGTATTGTAATCTGCACGTCACCATAGGGACAACAAATTTTCTTGTTCCCACTTTTCGTGAAATACATATACTATATACATTTTAAATGCTCATAGTAATTAAAATTAATGAATTTAAATAACTTACATTATAATGTTCTTACAATTATGAACTTTTATAAATTAGTTATTGTTAAGCTTTGTGCTCCTCTTTTGTAACATTCATAAACAAATTAAGCATCCGGTATATCGTAGTCTCTTTTGTTCTCCTTCTCCTTCTCCTCCTCCCCCTCCCATATTACATGTTTATTTAGGTTTTATTTGCTTAATATACTTTCATAAACACAAATTCTTAGTTATTTTATAATGTTGAGTTATATCCTTGGTATGTCACTTTCGTTAAACACACCAATGACGTCACGTTTAATTTCTTCACATACATTTCCTATGCTTTCAAGTGCCAAACAAATTTTTATAATTTTTAGTACTGCTTTAGGGCAGTATAGTTTTATTTTTAGTTGCCTACATTGCTTCAAACTTAAATTCTGCGTCTACACATACACACACACACACACCTACCTTCAGGGACATTTTTCGAAAATGATTTTTGGACTCATTGGACCTTAAACATAAATATTTCTGTAAAATCCCACATCCTCTACCTATTTTATTTACATAGTAGAGAAAGTAAAAACCGGGATTAATGAGTTGATTAATTGCTAAAGGATATGCCACTTAGTTACACTAGTATCTCAACTGAGACATTTTTTCGCAGTATTGCTGGAACACATAACCCAATCTCGCACTGAATATTTCGTAATTTAATTTTTACTTTTTCTACACATACTATGTATATAGTGCAACGGTTCCCAACCGGTGTGCCCCGGCACCCTAGGGTGCCGTGTGATTGGCTAAGGGGTGCCGCGAGATATTGAGATAAACAAAAAAAATACCTTCTACTGAAGCCTTAAGTCTTGTAAGGTCTTGAAATAAAATAAGTCAAATCAATTACTCTCATGCACGGCAGATGGTGATAGTGGTCGATTCATTTCAATAATTCAGTTATACTAGTATCCCACAGATGGCATTACAGATATACCCTGCCGAACATTCCCGAGACTACTCGCTTCCTCACGAACATTCCCGAGACTTCGACAGATGAATATATAAAAGTGTACGCCGCTTGGCGCTTTTAGTTGTCTTCCTCGCGTTGATTCACAGTGTTTAGCTATGGATAAGTTCATTGTTAAACGTAAACGCCAGGACAGTGAAAGTGAACAGTCGGCTCCTACTGCTTGCTTTAAGAAGCCAAATCTTACAGTTTCTCCCGGACCGTCGAATTCACCACATAAAGAAGATAAACGAAAGAAAAGAACATACCAGGACAGTTACTTAGCGTATGGATTTAAGTGGAATAACAACGAGGAAAACCCTATCCCTGTGTGTTTAGTTTGTGGCGAAACACTTAGCAACAAGGCCATGGTACCTAGCAAACTGAAGCGGCATCTTACCAACAAAGCATCCTAGTGTGTCACAGAAAAATGTAATGCATTTTTCACATATATTAGAAGGGGAGAATCATTGGCCCTGCATGTCAAGTTATAGTTTCAACAATACTTGGCGAAGGAGCAGCTAATCAAATTTCGAAAGTTCCTCTGTCCAACAACACAATCAGCCGCAGGATATCTGAAATGTCATGCAATATCAACGAACAAGTCACGAAGAAAATAAAAACTTATAGAACATTTGCTTTGCAAGTAGATGAGAGTATCGATATTGGTGACAAACCGCAATTCCTTGGTTCTGTAGACCGCTGGAGACTACAACCACAGGCCATGATATTTTCGTTTCTATTAATTCCTATCTCAATGACCATGATCTTTCATGGAAAGACTGTTGTGGTATATGTACAGATGGTGCACCATCTATGTCTGGGAAAATTAAAGGTTTTACTGCCAGAGCTCTCAATGAAAATCCATCCATTATTATAACTCACTGTTTTCTGCATAGAGAGGCATTAGTCGTGAAAGCGTGTAATGAAGATTTTACTGAAGTGTTTAACCAAGTTGTGAAAATTGTGATTTATATGAAGTCTCGACCTTTAAAGTTCAGAATTTTTTAACAGTTATGTCGCGCAACGGATGCAGCTCATACCTCTTTGTTACTTCACACAGAAGTAAGGTGGTTGTCGCGGGGTCGTGTATTGAACCGGTTTCTCGAACTTAAAGAACAGCTAAAAACTTTTTTTTAAGGATGAAAATCAAGACACATTTCATGAGCTCTTACTAAGTGATTCTTGGTGATTTGAACTGTCGTATCTGGCAGATATTTTTCATAAGGTGAATGAACTGAATGTTTCGATGCAGGGTCGACATGAAACAATAATCTCCTCAACAAATAAAATGAAAGGTTTTAAAAGAAAACTTAGTTCTTAAAAATCTGCAGTTCAAAAAGGAGATTTGTCGAACTTTCCATCTCTTCTTAGTGTGGCAGGAGATAAAGATCTGGGTAAACTGAAAGACCGCATTTGTGATCACTTATCAAGATTGCAAGATGCAATAGATGCGTACTTTCCAACTATTTCCACTACGAATCTCGACTGGGTTGTCTCACCATTTGATTTCGTAGATAGTGCAGAGGAAATAGATTTCACTGCTTGCGAACGAGATGAATTTATTGATCTTTGCGCTGATTCCACACTCAAAGGTAAGTTCACCAAGAGTGAGGCGTCGGTGGCTAGTTTTTGGCTTCAACGGAGAGAGGAGTACCCTAACCTAATGAAGAAAGCAATTAACGCACTTTTGCCCTTTGCAACATCCTATCTATGCGAGCAAGCCTCCTCTGCTATGGTGATAGTAAAATGCAAAGCAAGAAATAGACTGAATAACCTTGAGGATGATTTGCGTGTTTCACTATCAACTGTAAGACCCGACATCACATATCTGTGCTCTAAGCATCAATCACAAGTTTCACATTAATCATTAATCGAACAAAATTTATTGATGTATTTTTACTCAGCGATTGTAGTAAAGTTTACTGTATTATGTTATGGTGTACGTTATTATTATATAATATTTCAATAAATTAACATATTAAGCTTAATTTTCTTTTAATTCAAGGAAGGGTGCCCCTGGTGTTTAATGTTATTCCCAAGGGTGCCGTGAACTTCAAAATGTTGGGAATCACTGATATAGTGTATAGAGAAAGTCTATAAAAATTCCGTTAAATATGAAACTTGGTACTTAATTTCGGTATTTTCCAAGGATGCGACACAAAGATTTTCAAGAAAACCCCTTCGCCCACAAATAGCCTTTACATGGAAAAAATTGCGAACATTTTGATTTTCTCAAAAATGGCTCTAAGGATTTTGATTAAAATTTCGTATATTTCAGATATCTACATGCCAGATAAACTGTATAGCTTGAATTTTCTGGGAAAAGCCTCTGAAGACATCTTTATTCTGAATGAACTTTGCGGAATTTTGCATAACTGGTAAACCGTAACAGATAGACAAAATCTTACTTCACAAAAAATGTAGAGCTCATTAAAACACACAATATCTACACTTTCTCTCTACGCTTTATGTACTACTGTATAGAGCAGGTATTGCACTCCACCCAAAAATTTGATACCGAGATTTCACCGGAAATATATGTTTTAGGGTCCCCTTTATCTAAAAAAAACATTTTCGGAAAAAGGTCCGTGTGTGTGTCCGTGTGTCCGCGTGTCTGTGAAGACGATAATTCAAAAACGAAAAGTCGGTAAAATACCAAACTTGGTATTTAAGTTAAGTATCTTCCAGGGATGCGACACAAAGCTTTTGAGAAAAATCCCCCCACCCCCAACTACCTTTACATCGAACTTTTTTCGAAAATTTTGATTTTCTCTATAATGGCTCTAACGATTTTGATTACAATTTCGTATATTAAAGACATTTACACGACAAATAAAATGTATATCTTGAATTTTCTGGGAATAGCCTCTGAATACTACTTTATTCTGGATGAATTTTATGGATTTTTGCATAACTGCTAAACCGTAAGAGATGTAGAGAAACTTACAACATAAAAAATAGAGAACCTTAAAACGTACAATTTATCTTATATACATTTTTTTCATGGAGATGATAGTTGTTGACATACCGTAAACCAGGACAACTTTGTGACACTTTTTAGTGTTTTTTGTTGATAAATGTTTATGAATATACATTTTTAAAATTTGGGTAATAATTATGTGTACTGCTATCTATAGGTGTGTGAATGCTTTAACACCAATTATCACATATAGAAACAAATAATAAAATTTTAATAAAATAGGTGTCACAAAGTTTGTAGGGCAACTTTGTGACACTACAAACCCTCCTATTATTCTTGCAGGCATTATCATCTGTAACAATGTTGCACCTATAAATGAATACTTTGGGTTATTTTAGAATAAAGGGATAAGAAAATTTGTATACAGTAATGTAATAATACCATAATATATGTTTATTGATGTACAATTTAATCACTGTACATACCAAACAATTTTTAAGGAAACAGTGTACCAAAGTTGAACCTAAAATTGAAGTAAACCACTAAAAGCACAGTTTATCATGTTTTTGTTTTTAAATTGGATTATTTAAGGGACATCAAACATTCCTCGTTTTCACCTTTTCCTTGAACATTTATTTTGCACATAATTTCCTCATTTTGGTACCAAATTTCATCTTTGTTAGTAGGCCATCTCCAAAGTTGACCTACTGGTTCCATTAAATCAATCAGTAATTTTTGTTATCGATCCTGGATAATATGCTCCCTCATAATTTACAATAACAAATCTTCCAATAGCTTTGTCATCTTCACAAATGACATGAATTCAGGTCCATGCTGCATTTCAGAATCAAATTCTTCTTTTTCCCAGATGTCATCTGATTCGGCATACACTACACTTTCTGCATCACTCTCATCAGAACTATCGAACGATTTACGAACTTAATGACTCGGCTTCTTTGGTTTTTTTGTGCTTTCAACAGGAACTGGAATATTCAAGCCGGAAGTGCTTGGAAGATCTCTCTCTCTCTCTTATACTTCTTCCTGGTGGGACATTAACTCTTCTTTTTCTTGTTTTCCTCTTGGTAACCAATTCTGTATTCTTTTTTTCCAGATGCTCTATGAAGCTGTCGGTTACATTCTGCCGAACTGTTTCTTCTTCTTCTTCTTCTTCTTCTTCTTCTTCCTGAACTCGACTTCTCAGACATTTCAGTGGCTCTTCTCGATTAAGGGGATGAATTCCAGACTTCAAATTCTTTCCGACATTTTCTTCCATTTTTGTAATCATTCTTATGGGCAAGCCTGGAAATTCGGTATTGTGACACTTCTGATTCCATCAGCAGACTCTTTCCACTCGGACAACACGGCTTTCCAATTCCTCTTTAGAGGCCGAAAGAATGCAGCATCTAATGGTTGCAGTAAGTGGGTTGAATTTGGAGGCAGTGCTACAAATCTAATATTATTTTCTTCGCAATGTCGAACAACTTCCATGTTCAAATGAGATGTGAGATTATCTCCAATGAAGACTTTGGGCCCTTCTTGCTTCTTTAGGATAGGAAGCATTAAATTTACAAAGAAGTCCTCGAAAATACAAGAGTCAAACCAACCAGATTAAGTGCAATTGTATCTTGCTCCTCCAGGGCCATCTTCAGTCCACGTATTCCACAAATACTTCGATTTGTAATTCACATTCCCACAGAACATAATCGAAGCACAAGCATTTGTGGAATTCCTGATTTTCTCCGGGTACTTTGTGCCTCTTTTTGTAATTACTTTGGTACTGCCTGGGTCGTCTACGAGATTGGTTTCGTCATAGTTCCATATATTGGCACTTGGAACACCATTGATTTCAACTTGCAAATTGTCAAAAAAGTTATTGATAACATTCTCATTAACCGCTGCTCTTGAAATTGATATCTTTTGTGCAAATCTTTGTGATAGAATTTTGTGGCGACCCAGGAAGGAATTTTGCCAGTCAACACCTGGGAAATTGTTTCGAAAACAAGGCACAGTCCGGCCCATTCGGTCCAGAAACGCTTTCACTATGCATCTGAGATCAAATGCCGTAACAGGGAAACCATAATTAGACATCACAATACAATGGGATACTAGAGACTGCTCCTCAGTTTCAGAAAACACAGTTGGACGTCTTGGAGTGGCATCATGTTTTCCTTTCAGCTTTAGCCATAAAGTGTTTCTGTGTGTTCCATACCTAAAAATAAATTAGCTTTATGAGAATAAACTAAATAATTATAAAACACTTGTTAATTTGTAATTAGTTATTAATATTAATGTTATTTTTGTAAATGTGCTATAGATTACAAAACAAATTTACTTTTCAGCTGCTTTCCGTAAGAAAGTTTTAGTTGATTTAATTTCATCCAGGGCTTCTTCCAACTTATCTTCTGTGTAATTTCGCTAGTGACGTGATCCAACCTTGCTTCTGGATTTTCCAGGCATTTTATACCTTAAAACAGAGTAGCTAGCTTCAAAATAACGACAATAAATCAAAACAAATGCGGTCAAAGAATGCAGTACAACTTTGTGACAGCGCCATTTTGTGTCACAATGTTGTACTACACTTGTTCGCATTTTACTTATTTTCAAGAAAAACAGATAAACGTTAGAAAGTAACATTCAATAAATTATTACAAGGCATCATATATTTTGAAAAACTCACCTTAAAGTCCAATGCACTTGTGGATTCCTTGCACCAATACAAAGTTTCAACAAGTTCCTGAAATTTTCATCCACAACCTATGCACACAATGGCTATACTAGGCATTAGGAGGTAGTTCAAACTCTGCCGACGGACACCAACATTATCTAGCAGCACACCAGTAGTTTTCTCGCTTTCTGTATATTGCCCATTTTAGCACAACAAAGTTCACGCGGTGTCACAAAGTTTCACCCGCTGTCACAAAGTTGTCCCGGTTTACGGTATTCCTTGTTTTTTTTTCAGCTATGAAGAACTTATACTTTTTTCATACAGGAATTTGTCAACTCCTGAACATACAAACAAAGAAACTTCAGTCACATAGCAACCAGCTTTTGATTATTAGTTTAGCCTATAGTACTCCCTTATTTCCCTTCTGCTAACAAGGAAGCAAGTAATAAGACTGCTATTTTTTTCCTCGATTAGCATGAAGTAAATAGAGTATAAACTTTTTAACAATAATAATTTGTTGCAGAGAGGTAGAGAAAGTCATGTGTATGGAACACATCAGATTTTTTTTCTGAAGCTGACCGCTTTTAATATATTCCTTGTAATTGATTTCAGTTTTAAAATACTTTATACTTTTCTCACACGGGAACTTGTCAACGCCTGGCCACTCAAAGAAATGGATTTCAATCCCATAGCAACCACATTTTAAAAAATGTTACTGTCAGTTTAGTCTGGTGTATTCCCTTATTCTCCTTCTACGTATAAAGGAACTAAGTAATAAGACCGATTCCGCTAATGTTTTAGCATTAAATATATTGAAGAATAAGCTTATTAATTTCAGAGATGTAGAGAAATTCATGTGAATCTCCATGACAAATACAGACTTTCTTTTCTCGTAGTCGGCTTACCCTCTCCGTATGTAGCACCGATAACCCCTTAGGTCTTACAAGCGGGTGCTTACGGGTCAGAAACCTCTCGGGGCATGAGCGTGAGGAAGTGGATAATATGAAATGCAAGCGAAATGAATGATAGGAAATGTGATTATGGGGCAATTGTTATAATAAGTGGTGGTGGAAACCGAAGGACACAGGGAAAACCCGCCCAGACGCTGCTTCGACCACCACAAATCCCACATGTGGACACCTGGAATCAAACCCGGTCCACCTAGGTGGGAGGCGAGCGGTCTAACCACTCGGCCAGTGCGCCGTTCCATAATTTAAACAATAATCAATTACTAGCTTTGCTGTGATAAAAGTTGAACCTTCGTTAACACACACTACCCTCCCTCCCAATGAAGATGTGACATACGTCCGCGAAAACTTTACTTTCTCTACATCGCTGTAACTTATTATTGTTAAAAAGCATATTCTTCTATACTTTATGATAATCGAGATAAACATCATCTGAAATTGTGTAGTTACTTGTTTCCTTGTGAGTAGAAGGAAATCTTTTAAAAGCCGTTCCCATGTTGATGAAATCCGTTTCTACGTAAAGGCCAGGAGTTTACAGCTGTCCGTGTATTTTAAATCTGAAACAAATAACAAGAAATGACTCAGAAATTGTCAGTTCAACGAAAAAAAACAACACATATTACATAAATGGTGTGTTTTAAAGATCTTCACTCAAACTAAAGAAACTGCACACTACTTTACACGACGCTTTTAAGACCACTGCTACTATACGCTTGTCCAGTTTGGAGAAGAACTAGTCTTCCGAAATCAAACGTATCCAGACATATCAAAACAAAATATTGCGAATCTCAACGAATGCACCATGGTTTGTCAGAAATAGTCAACTACATAGAGAAACTGGAATCAGCATCATTCAACAGTCAATTTCTTCACAATCCGAATAGTTTTACAGCAAGCTAAAAGCCGTCTCAGGAGCCATTCACTATTCTCTTGGTAGAAAATCTAGCCATCCAACTCGCATCAACAGTCGCCTACCACTGGACCAGCTCTTACAGTAAGACTAAATAAAAACAAAAATATACCTACTGATGAGGGGCCCAATGTTATTCAGTACCATGCATGTAAATAATGTCTAAAAGCATTTATCTGTAGAGCGCACATGCGCTGATCGATCAATAAATCATTAAAAAAAGAAAAAAAAAAAAAAAAAACGTGATCTACATTTTTTGTGTAGTAAGTTCTTGTCTACCTCTTACGCTTTACCAGTTACGCAAAATTTAGCAAAATTCATCCAGAATAAAAAGGTCTTTAGAGGCTATTCCCAGAAAATTCAAGATTTACATTTTATTTGCCATATAAATATCTTTAATATACAGTATTCTAATCAAAATCGTTAGAACCATTTTTGAGAAAATCAAAATTTTCAATTTTTTTCTATGTAAAGGGCGGGGATTTTTATCAAAATCTTCGTGTCGTACCCCTGAAAGATAATTAACTTAAATACCAAGTTTGGTATTTTACCGACTTTTCGTTTTTGAGTTATCGTGTTCACAGACACACGGACACTCGCACACACACAACACTGACCTTTTTCTGAAAACACTTTCTTTTAGATACAGCAGACCCTAAAACGTCTATTTCCGGTGAAATAGCGTATCGAATTTTTTGGTGGAGTGTAATACTTTCTCTATACATTATGTACATATTATGTGTAGAGAAAGTAAAAAGCATTTTTAGAGAAATGTGCGTATGAGTGTCTTTGTATGTGTGTCTGTGGGCAGTATAGCTCAAAGATAAAAGTGCATTCAATTCCAAATTTGGTATTGAAGTTCAGCACATTCCAAGAATATGACACAAATATTTTGAAGAAAATCTCCCCCCCCCCCCCAACTATGTACTGCTTACGTACAAAATGGTTCGAAAAATGTTATTTTCTCAAAAATGTCTTTAACGATTTTGGTAAAAATGTCACACATTAAAGTTATTTTCATGACAAATGGTATGTATATCTTTAAATTTATGGTATTACCCTGTGAAGACATTTTTATTCCGGATGACTTTTGTGGAATTTTGCATAACTGCTAAACGGTAAGACATAGACAAAAACTTAACAGAAACTGTAGCGTTCGTTAAAACACGTAATTTATGTGATATGCATTTTATACGTGGATTGACCGCTTTTGAGATATTGCTTATAAATACTTATACCTTTCTCATACGGGAATTTGTCAACTCCTGTCCAGTCAAACAAAGCAACATCAATCACATAGCAACCAGCTGGTATACGATTTGGCTATTGCTTTAGCCGATGGTATTCCCTTATTTTCCTTCTACTCACAAGGAAGCAATTAATAAGGTCATTTCTGATAATTATTTTACGATTAGCATGAAGTAGTAGAGATTAAGTTTGTTAACAATAATTTGTGGCAGTCATGTGAATGGAACACATCAGATTTTTAATAGTGTTAACACCTGCTTTTGCTATATATGGCACCGCAGATGATGATATATGGAATGAAGATAGAGCCCCAGTGTAATAGATGACGGAGAATGGAAAACCCGGAGAAAACCTGCCCCACCACAAATCTCGCATGTGGGTCTGGGACCGAACCCGGGCCGTCTCACTCAATTTCTTCTACAGGCATTAGCATGGAGCTACAAAATGCGTTTCTTTATGGCATAACGATCTCTTCTGATTTCACAGTATTGGACAGATTTCCTTCTTTTCTCGAATAAACAGGAAAATTAAGTTCATTAATTTACTTCTGAGTGCGCTTCAATGATCACTGTTTATGATCTATTATCCAAGTGCGAAGAGGGAAAATTACCGATTGTTCTTGGTAATTATGAGATTCACACGTATTTGTAAGATGTCTCATCTCATTAAGAAAGTTGCCTCCTCGGAGAGAAATATCTTTGGATATTTTCTAATTAGTAGGGTAGTTAGCCCGTGACGTTAGTGCACCTGCCTCTGGACAGGATACCCAGCTTCCTTTCTTGGTAACATGAATTTTCCCATATTGAGTGTATCCTTGCGTACCCTTTTATTTTCTCACTTAGTACATAGTACATAGGTAGAGAAGGTATAGTTTTCTCCAAAACATGATGGCCCTCAAATGGGACGGCTCCGTACTACCACTGAGCAATAGCCATTAGCAAACAAAAGAGAACCTGTACTAGGGACCAGAGGCTGCGTAGTAATATCTGTTTCCCGGTGACACTGCTCTCAAAGCGAGATTTGTGCCTCAGTTAAGGGACCAGTAGGTGGAAGACTTGGCAACAGCGAGGATTGGTTTCCAACCCCAAACCACCTGTACTAGGGGCGAGAGGCTGCGTTGCAAAATCTGTTTCCCAAAGACACTGCTTGCAAGGCGAGAATTGTGCCTCAGTTAAGGGACCAGAAAAAGGAAAATTTGGCAACAGCGAGGGTTGGTTTCCCCTAACAGACGTATGAAGAAGAGTGAGGTAGAGCCATCATGTTCTGACAAATATTTTATTGCATTCTACCCAAAGACTGGATGCCGAAATTTTCACTGGAAATATATTTTTAGGGTCCCCTGAATGCATAAGAAGCATTTTTAGGAAATAGATCAGTGTGTGTGTATCCGTGTGTCTTTAAACACGATAACTCAAAAACGAAACATCGGTTAAATATCAAACTTGATATTTAAATTCGGTATCTTTCAAGCATGCGAAAGAAATTCCCCCACCCCAAACTACTCTTAAAATGGAAAAAAGTATATAAATTTTTATGTTCTCAAAAATCACTTTAGCGATGTTGATTTAAATAGGTACTGCATATTGAAGATACGTACACAGAAATAAAATGTATGTGTCCAAATTTCTGGGAAAAGCCTATGATGTACTCTTCATTCTAAATGACTTTGCTTAAATGGTAAACCGTAAGATATTGTCAAAACGTGTTACTACAAAAAAAGTGTAGAGTCCCCTAAAACACACAATATACTTCATATACCAATTTTGTTTTTGTGGAATTAACCATTTCCGAGACATTGTTTGTTATTGACTTCAGTTTTAAAATGCTTAAATTATTCTCAACCAGGAATTTATTAAATCCTCACCATGCAAAAATGGGGATTTCAATCACACAACAAAGATTTGACTCGCTTTAGCCTAATATAGGTTACAGATCGTAAGAGATAGACAAAATCTTACTACAAAAAAAAAAAATGTAGGTCTCATTAAAATACACAATTTATTTTCATATATATATATATTTTTTTTTTTGAGTTAACCGTTTTCGAGATATTCCGAGTTATTGGTTTCCTTTATAAGTTCTTAACCTTTTCTGAAACGGAAAGATATCCTTCTTTTCATCACTCTTATGCTTACTCCTAGCAAGCAATGAAAACCGAATTTCAATTGTTTCACAAAGCGACCGGCTTTTAAAACATTTGACAATGGCTTTAGCCTAGTGTATTCCCTTATTTCCTTTTGTTCACAAAGAAGCGAGCAATAAGATCAATTCTTTTAATGTTCATCTCGATTAGCATGATGTATATATACATAAGAATAATCTTTTTCTTTTAAGAAAAGTTTAATTGTAAAACTGCTAAAGAAAGTCATGTGAATGGACTCGTCAGCTATTTTAACTTCAAAGTGAACATTGCATAACTTTCTGAAGTTCATAGCATTATACACATATTTAAGAATGTCTCAAACGAAAGAAAACAAGTTTATAGAAATTTATTAAAAATGTAGAATTTTTTGAAAGAATACATATTTGCATGCATATATTATACTTTATATGCTTCCATTAAAACATTTATCCCCTTCTTGCCCACAGAACACTTAGTAATGGTTCCCTGAAGAATCAGTAAAGATAAAGATTTCTCAATAATTGAAGACTTAACAATTAAAGGGTCACGAATACATTAAGCACCGTGTAGTGTATGTCGGTGTCGGACAGATGACGAAGATGACTGCTCATTGAAAATTTGTTCTCGACAAAGTCAGATGGCAGCCTTCTCTTCACTGCCTCATGTGTGTAATTCTCCCCGATTCCACCAGAGGAAAGTTTTCTCTGAGCAGCCCACCGTGTGACCACGTCCTCAAGCTGGAAATCATTACGGATCGCTGCATTTCTATGTCTCCAAGTCTCTCCTGCGGTTGCATTATCTCATCAGGTCGAGGTCAAAATATGGAACGATTATATCAAGAATGCAGTCCTGCTTATTATTCTTCAAGGTGCAATGAAACTGCTTGCCTAGCAATCGAAAACCATAGAAGGAGTTGCAAGTTAGCACCATTATATCACTATACCTATAGGGGCGTTCAATAAATCTTTAGAAAATCCAAGAAAGTACACTCGTTGCATCAAAAAAAGGTTTGTATTTAGTAACCATCGTTTCTTAATAGCCGGCAGTTAAAGTTTTAGCTATATCTATCAACAATCTTGTGCTTCTTTAGGAAGATGGAAAAAAACGAGTTTCGTGCTTTGATTAAACACTTTTATTTAAAAGACTTGACACCGACAGAGTTGGATAAACTTCATGGCATATCTGTTCCTACGTTTGCAACAATTTACAATTAGATAAATGACATTAAACATGGCCGTACATCCACAAATGATGAACATCGTTTCGGACGTTCAGTAGAAGTGACTTCCTCCGAAATGGTTGACAAAATCCAGGACATGGTTTTGTGTGATCGCCGAATCAAAGTTCGCGAAATAGTGGAGGGCTCTGGCATATTACAGGGTACAATGTTCTCAATTTTGAAGAAAAAATTAGATCTGAGAAATTGTCGGCAAGATGGGTGCCGCGTTTGTTCTCAATGCAGAATAAACGCAATCGTATAAACGGTTCAGAAGATGGTTTGGACTTTTCCGTCGCAACCCTGACTGATTTTTGCGTCGATACGTAACTGTCAATAAAATATGGATACACTACTACATTCCAGAAGCAAAAGTACAGTCGAATCAATGGATTTTTAAAGGCTAACCGGCTCCGGGAAAGGCAAAGGTAGTGGAATCAGCAGACAAGGTGATGGTCTCGGTTTTTTTTCGGATGCACGCGGAATAATTTACATTGATTACGTACAGAAAGGAAGAACGATATACGAAGAGTATTACGCATCGTTATTGCTCCGGTTGAGCGGAGAAATGAAGAAAAAACGACCTTATTTGGCAAAGAATAAATTCTCTTCCATCCAGACAATGCAATGGTGCACACCTGTGCGGTTTCGATGGCAAAAATAGTATGTAGAATTAAGGTTCGAATTACTGCAACATCCAGCATATTCACCAGATTTGGTACCCAGTGACATTTTCTTTTATTTTAAAACTTGAAAAAATGACTCGGCAGAAAACGATTCACGTCTAACGATGAGGTCATCTCCCAAATAGATGCCTATTTTGAGAACATTCCGAAATTTTAATCTTTGGAAGGCTTGGAAAAACACTGGGAAAAGTGTATATAGCTGAAAGATGATTATGTTGAAGAATTTAAAATAAAAGTCTACAACTTTTTTTCTATCTTTTTCAAAATACTTACTGAACGCTCCTCGTACTAAGGATCGGTGCCAATGCTGCATTTCCGGTGAAATCTCGGTATATAATTTTGGGTGTAATACAACACCTTCTCTAAACACTATGTATATAGTGCATGTAGAGAAAGTAAAAATCTCCAGGTGGAATGGGAAGACGTTGCACTTCTTCTCCAGGGCTGGCCTAGACTCTAGATTAGTGTCTAGAGAGACCAAGATTAGTGTGATCAAACTTAACTCACAAACCAAATTTCAGTCAAATACCATACTGTTTAAATACTAAATGACAAACAATAGCATATCTTGAATATCCTATTTTCTTGAAAATCTTCGTGTCGCATCCTCGGAAATAGTTAAACTTAAATACCAAGTTTGGTATTTAACAGACTTCAAAGTTATGCTGCCCACATACACTCGCGCACGCGCGCACACACACACACACACACGGACATTTTTCTAAAAATGTTATTCTGGATTCAAGAGGTCTCAAAACATGTTTCTGATGAAATCTCGGTATCGAAATTTTGGGTGCGATACAATATTTTCTGTATACACCGTGTGCATAGTACGTGCAGAGAAAGTAAAAAACCTATTCTTCTACATACCTCAAGCTAATTGAGTTAAAGATTAGCAGAATTTGTGGTATTATTTAGTTCCTTATAAGTTGGAGCAAAATAAGGGAATGCACTAGGCTAAAGCGATAGTCAATTGTTTTAAAAGTTGCTTGCTATGTGTCTGAAATTGGTTCTCTGTACATGGCAAGGAGTTGAAAATGGAAATGGTTGCTCTATAAAATATTATATAAGTTGTGTGTTTTAACGAGCTTCAAACGTTTTCTGCAGTAACTTTTTGTATGCCTCTTGCGGTTTAACAGTTCCGTGAAAGTCATTCAGAATATAAATGACATAAGAGGTTATTCCCAGAAAATTAAAGATATACATTTTATTTGCCACAAAACTATGTTTAATATACATCATTTTAATCAAAGTCATTAGAACCATTTTTGAGATTCTCAAAATTTTGGATATTTTTCCACGTTATTGATGGTTGGGGTGGGGAGATTTTCTTAATAGTCCTCGTAGCATTCATGGAATACTCGTATGTGTGTGTGTGTGTGTGTGTGTGTGTGTGCGCGCGCGCGTTTGGGCAGCATAGCTGAAAAATGAAGTCGATTAATACCAAAGGATGCGACACGAAGATGTTCAAGAAAATCCCTTCACCTTCACTTACCCTTTACATGGAAGATATTTGAAAATGTTGTTTTTCTCCAAAATGGCTATCACGATTTTGGTTAAAATACCTTATACTTAAGATATTTTTATGACAAACAAAATGTACATCTTAAATTTTCTTGTAATAGCCTCTGATGGCCTCTTCATTGTATATGTCTTTTATATAACTGGCAAACCATAAGAGATAGAGAAAAACATACTACACATCAAAATTATATTTCATTAAAACACACAATTTACGTTATATGCATTTTTTGGTAGAGTTAACCATTTTTAGATATTCCTGACTGTCGGTTTCAATTTTAAGCCACTTAAACTTTTCTCAAACGGGAAGACATCTTACTTCTTGTTTACTCTTTGCAAGCAAAGTGGTGGAATTTCAACTGCTTCAAATAACGAACGGCTTTTAAAGAACTTCATTATCGCTTTTATTTCGCTTCTACTTACAAGGAGGCACGTAATAAGAGCAATTCTGCGTATGCTTATCTTGATTAGCATGATGTATATAAAATATTAATCTTTGGAATAAAAAGTGTGTTTGCGGAACAGCTAGAGTAAGTCATGTGAGTGGATCAAATCAGATCTTTTTTTAGTTATTGTGCTCACAGACACACGGGCGCGCTCCATCACGCATTCGCGCTCGCACACGGGCGGACCGTATTCTATAAATGCTCTTTTTTCATTCATAGGATCCTAAAACGTGTATTTCCAGTGATATATTGGTATCCAATTTTTGGATGGAATACATTATCTTCTCTGACTACTGGGATTGCAAAAAAAAAAAAAAAATCCTTAGATCGAAGGCTTTTAAGCCCTCTTAAAATACCCAGTTATCTATTTACTACTATGTACGTTCATAGTACATGTAGAGAAAGTAAAAATACTTGGGGGGGGGCCCTCATGGGAATTAAAGCAATACATTTCCGTGAAATATCGACACCAAATGTTTTAATATCTATCAACTATGCACATACTAAGTGGTACAGAAAGACAAAAATCTGATGTGTTGCATTCACATGAATTTTTCTAGCTGTTCCACAAACTATCTTTCAAGATAATTCTTTTATCTGCGTCATGCCAATCAAACTAAACATTGCGAGAATGAGTCCTATTACTTGCTTCTTTGTAAGCAGAAGGGAAATAAAAGAAAACGCAAGCTAAAGCGATAGTCAAATCTTTTAAAAACTGATCGCTCTGTGGAACAATTGAAAATCGGTTCTCTTTGCATGGCTTGAAGTAAAACAAAAGGAATATGAAGCTAAACATGATTTTTGTTTGAAAAAAGTTTAAGTAGTTCAAAATTGAAACCAACAACAAAGAATATCTCGGATATGTACATTACAGAAATTGCATGCTTTAACGAGAATCTTTCTCTAGCCGGAATATACAATGTACATAGTGAACAGATGGGGCACCCAAAAATTCAGTGTCAACATTTCACCGGAAATATATGTTTTTAGGTCCCCTGAGTCCGAATTTTTTTAGAAAGAGGTATGTGTGTATATGATTATGTAAGTCAGTGGAGAAACGGCTCACTTTGCTTGCTAGCAGTTAACAAAAGGAAGACGAAAAGGAAGATTCTTCCCGGTTGAGAAAAAATTAAGTAGATTACAACTGAAACCAACAACTCCGAATGTCTGGAAAACGGTAAACGCTACAAAAAATAATATACATATGTGTATATATATATATATATATATATATGACATGAATTAAGTCTTTTAATGAGATCTATATTTTTTGTGTAATAAGTTACGGTATACCAGTTATACAAAAGTTTTACAAAAGTCATCGAGAATGGAGAGGTCCACAGAGGCCTTTCTCAGAAAATTTAAATAGACATTTTATTTGTTATAAAAGAACATTTAATATCCGACATTTTAATCAAAATCGTTAGAACTATTTTTGAGAAAATATAAATTTTAGATAATTTTCCATTTTAAGAGTAGTTGGGGTGGGGATTTTTTTTTTAAAAATTCTTTATATCCCATCCTTGGAATATGCTAAATTTAAATATCATTTGGTATATAGCCGACCCGATACTAGGTTATTGTGCTGAGAGGTATATGAGCTCGCATGCGGACACCTGCCTGCCTGCTGGGAATTTTTCTTTCTTCCTTTTTTTTTTAATTTCTATATACGTACCAAGTACATAGTGCATAGAAAAGGTATTGTATTGCAGCCAAAAAATTAATATCGATATTTCACCGGAAATACATATTTTGGGTTCCTCTGTATCCAAAAAAAGCATTAAAAAAAGGTCCGTGTGTGCGTGTGTGTATATCTGTTTGTGTGTGGACAGCATGCCTCAAGATAAAAGGACCGTTAAATACCAAACCCGCGACATGAAGATTGTCAAACGAATCCCCCCCCAAACTACCCTTTACATGGAGCATTTTTCGAAAATAATGATTTTATCAAAAATGGACCTAACGATTGTAATTAAAATACCTAATGTGTAAGATAATTTTTTTTCTTTCCTCTTTTTTAAATTCTGAGGATCCTAAAAGTGTATATTCCGTGATATCTTGGTTTCGAATTTTTGGGTGCAATATAATATTTATTCTACCTACTATGTACGTACATATAACGGACAGAGAAAGCAAAAATGGATTTGGAGGAAGATCAGGGACCTAACAAATGGTAGATAAAATAAAAATAGTGCCATTTAAGGGGAAAAGAAGAAAAAATAAAAAGATGTGGAGGATTTAAAAAAATGTGATGTGTTCTATTCATATAACTTTCTGCACATCTCTACAATACATCTTTGTTAAAAGCTATTCTTTATTTACTTAATGCTGATCGAGAAACAATTTGCAGAAAGGGACTTATTACCTGCCTCCTTGTAAGTAGAAGGGAAATAAGGCAGTGCCATAGGCTAAAGCGATGAAAAAATAAAAATTGGTTGATATATGATTGTATTTATCTTTGTTTGTATGGACAGAAGTTGACATATTCCCGTATGAGAAAAGTACAAGTTTTTTATAGCAGAAACTAATAACAAGGAATATCTCAAAAACGGTCAACTCCACGAAAAAAATGTGCATAACATAAATATAAATATATAAATAAATATAGCATAAATCGTGTGTTTTAACGAGATCTCAATTTCATGTTCTCTTACGGTTTACCAGTTAAAAAAATTGAAAAATGCATCCAGAATAAACATATCTTCAGAGGTTATTCCAGAAAATTGAAGATATACATTTTATTTGTCATGTAAATATCTTAAATATAAGAGATTTTAATCAAAATCATTTGAGTCATTTTTGAGAAAATCAAAATTTTTGAATTTGTTTCCATTTACAGGCTAGTTGGTGGTGGGGGATTTTCTTGAAAATCCTCCCCCCCCACACACACACACACACGCACACACAGACAGACAGAAAACACCCATAAGGACATTTTCTAAATAGTTTTTTTTTTTTTTTCTCTAGCCCGAATGTACAATGGATAGAGAAGCTATTGTATTCCACCCAAAAACATTAGATTTTGGGATTTCACCGGAAATATATGTTTTGGGTCCGAAAAAAACAATTTTGGAAAAAGGTCCTTGTATGGGCGTGTCTGTGGACAGCATAGTTCAAAAACAAAAAGACAGTTTAATACATAACTTGGTATGTAGGTTTCCAAGGATGCGTCACGAAGATTTTCAAGAAAATCCCCCCACTACAAGCTACCCTTTGAATGAAAAAAAAAATCGAAAATTTTGAATTTCTGAAAAATGGCTTTAAAGATTTTGATTAAAATCCCGTATATTAAATATATTTACATCCCAAATAAAATATATATTTTGAATTTTCTGGGAATAGGCTCTGAAGACCTCTTTATTCTGAGTGATTTTTGCCGAATTTTACTTAACTGCTAAACCGTAAGAGATAGATAAAAAATGTAGATCTCGCCACAACACACAATTTATGTCCTTTACGTTTTTGTTATAGAGGTAACTGTTTCCGAGATATTCCTTGTTATTGGTTTCAGGCAGGAAGTGTCCGTTTTTCTTTTGTTCTACTCCTGGCCGAGGAAAGAAGCGATTTGTAATGACAATCGTATAATGACAGCTTTCAAAACATTTGACTATTACTTAAACATAGCAAATTCCTTTAGTTACCTTTTACTTATAAGGAACTAAGCAATAAAATCATTCTGCTAATGTTTATTTCGGTTAGCATGGTATAGAAAGAAGAGTAATCTTTTGTAAGAAGTTGTTGATAGAGCAACTAGAGAAAGTCACGTGAGTGTAACATCAGATTTTTATTCGGAGGGTCTCAAAACATGTATTTCCGGTGAAAATTCTGTATCGAATTTGTAAGTACAGTACAGTACATTCTCTTTACACTATGTATATAGTATTTGTAGAGAAAGTAAAAATCAAGGGAGAAACTGTAATAAAATATCTGTATTCCATTCACATCACTTTCTCTGCATCTCTGCAACAAATTATTGTTAAAAAGTTTATGCTTCAATTTACTTCATGCTAATTCAGAAAAATTACCAGAAATGGTCTTATTACTTGCTTCCTTGCAAGTAGAAGCGAAATAAGGGAGTGCCATAGGTTAAAGTGATAGTCAAAAGCTGGTTGCTTTGTGACTGAAGTTCCTTTGTTTGTATGGACAGGAGTTGACAAATTCCTGTATGAGAAAAATGTAAGTTTTTCAAAGCTGAAACGAAAAATTAGGAATATCTTAAAAACGACCAACTCAACGACAAAAATGTATGTGACATAAATTGTGTGTTTTATGGTGATTTACACTTTTTGTGCCGTATTTCTTTCTATCTCTTACGGTTTAGCAGTTAAGCAAAATTCGGCAAAATTCATCCAGAGTAAAGAGGTCTTCAGAGGCTATACCCAGAAAATTCAAGATATACATTTTATTTGGGATGTAAATATCATGAATATACGGGATTTTAATTAAAATCGTTAGACCCATTTTTTTAGAAAATAAAAATTTTTGAAAATCTTTCTATGTAAAAGGTAGTTAGGGGTGGGGAGATTTTCTTGAATACAAACACACATACAGACACACACACACTCACACACATGTACATTCACGACCTTTTTCTAGAAATGATATTTTTGGATTTAAGAGTTCCCAAAACATATATTTCCGTCAAATCTCAGTATGGTATTTTTGGGCGGAATACAATACCTTCTCTATACACTATGTACATAGTACGTGAAGAGAAAGTAACAAGATGTGGTGGATTTTAAAAAAACAAAAGAGCCACTTATTAGAAATGTAAAGGAGGTAAGAAAGGAAGAACGGAAGACGGAAGGCTATAGACAGTTTTTTTTTTTTTTTTTTTTTTTTTTTTTTTTAAATACGGTACCTGAGTCTGATCAGGACTCCGGTACTGTATACCCTACTTTTATTTACATTTTTTTCTTCTTTTTACCTTGTTTTTCTGTATTATTACTGGATTGCTGTTTTCTTACTGTTACAACACACACATAAACACAAACATATAACACCCATGCCCAAGGCGGGACTCGAACCCACGATCCCCAGCGCTACGAAGCACCAAAGCGGGACGCCTTGGCGAGCTCGGCTATGGGGAACGGCGACAGTTGAGGGTAGCAAAGGACTGCTTAGTTGAGCTATTAAAGCCAGGGTGCCAGAAAACTGGGCAGTCTATATAGAGCACAGCTGGCCAGACAATCAGGGCTGCGTTGTTAAGTAGGCGGCTACAATTATTTGTCAAGCTAATTGAACTGCTCTTTACAAAAGGCTGCTGTTTGGTATTGTGTAACTCGTCTGTTACCGCGATGTTTGTATCCTCGCCGTTTCTTAATTGGAGTGACCAATAGAAAACTTGTGCGCTCTGTGATAGCTTCTTGTTTTCTCATTGACAGCAGCGCCAGATTAACGGCTACCGAGTATTACTTTCTCTAGCCCATATGTAAAATGTACATAGTCGATAGAGAACTAATGTATTCCATCGAAAAGTTTGATGTGGAGATTTCATCGGAAATATATGTTTTAAGGTCCTCTGAATGCAAAGAAAAAAGCATTTTACTTTCTCTACACGTACTATGCACCTATATAGTGTATACAGAAGAAATTGTATCGCAAATAAAAATTCGATGCAGATATTTCACCGTAAATACGTGTTTAGAGACCCCCTAAATCCAAAAATGTCTGTATGTGTGTATGTGTATCTGTCAGTGAGTGAGTGTATATATGTGTGTGTATGTGTGTGTCTGTAGGAAATATAGCTCAAAAACGAAAAGTTCGTTTAAAACCAAACTTGGTTTTAAAGTTCAGTATCTTCTAAGGAAACAACACAAATTCAACAGCTTCTGAAGACCTCTTCATTTTGAATTAGTTTTGTTCAATTTTGCATAACTGTAAACTGTAAGATATAGGCAAAAACTTGCTCACCAAAATCTCCTTAAGACTCACAATTTAAGCCCTATACATTTTTTTCGTGAAGTTGACGTTTTCGAGATATTACTTAATGGTTTCAGTTTTAAAATACTTATACTTTTCTTTTACGGCAACTTGTCAACTTCTCGCCACGCAAAGATATGGATTTCAATCCCATAGCAACCACATTATGAAGCATTTGATAGTTGGTTTAGCTTAATGTATTCTCTTATTTCCCTTCTACTTATAAGGAACTAAATAATAAGTTATAAAGCCGCTTCTACTAATGTTCATCGGAATTAGCATGAAGTAGAGAGAAGAATAAGCTAATTAACAATAATTGTTTACGGAAATGTGGAGAATGTCATATGTATGGAACACTTCAGATATTTAGAAAATTCTTCATGTGTGTGTATGTGTGTGTGTCCCTGTGTATGTAGCTGTGAACAGCATAGCTCAAAAACTTATAGTTCGTTAAACACCAAACTTAGTATTTATCCTTAGTATCTTCTAAGGGAGCGACCCGAAGATTTTCAAGAACATTTCCCAAAGGCAAATTACCCTTTACATAAAGAAATTTATGAAATTTTTGGTTTTCTCAAAAATGGCTCTAACGATTTTAATTAAAATATCGTATATTAAAATATTTACATGAAAATAAATGTATATATTGTATTTCGTGGGAATAGCCTTTGACGCAAGTCCTCTCTATTCTGGATGAGTTTTGCAGAGCTTTTGGATAACGACTAAACCGTAAGAAATAAACAAAAACTTACTACACACAAAAAGTAGATCTCGTTAAAATACATAATTTATGTCCTATACGTTTTTATGTAGAGTCAACTGTTACTGAGATATTCCTTGTTATTGGTTTCAATTTTAAATTAATTAAAACTTTTATCAAACGGGAACTGATGTTTCGTTTCATCTCTCTTCTTTTACTACAGTCTATGCAAAGCGAACCAAACTTCAATTGTTTCACATAGGATCAGTTTTAAAAGATTTTACATTCGATTTGGCCCAGGGTATTCTCTCATTTCCCTCCTACTTACAAGAAAACAAGTAATAATACAATTTCCGCTAATGTTTATCTTGATTAGCATGTCATAGATAAAAGAATAATCTTTTATAAGTAAAGTTGTTTGTGTAACAGCTAGAGAAAGTCATGTTAATTGAACATATCAGAATTTTTTGTTAATTGAAAAATATAGTGCATACAAATATAAAATATAATTATGTATACTTTTCTTTCTCTAGCAGATGTATAATGTAAACTGTAAGTAGAGAAGATATTGCATTCCACCCAAATATTCTATGGCGAGATTAATCTGGAATTACAGTTTTATAGTTTCCTGACTCCAAAAAAGCATTTTAGAAAAAGGTCCTTGCGTGTGCATTTGTGAACAGCAAAATCAAAAACGAAAAGTCGGTTAAACACAAAACTTGGTATTAAAGAGGGGTGGGGAGCAGAAACCCGGGAAGAAAGCTAGTATTTAATTTTGGCACCGAATACTTGGAGCAAACGAGAGATCAGTAGGTCAAACAAAGAGTTTCCCTAAACAAATAGCTTCGAAATAAGAACTGAAGCTTTCCTGGCGACGTGTTAATTCAAAATCTTCTCGGGCTTCTACCTGGCTAGAAGCCCGAGAAGATTTTGAATTAAATAGCTTCGAGTTATATGTACAACTTACCCTGGCACAGAGGCGACACCTGGGGTAGTGCCCTTGTGATGTGGCACCACTATTAGATAAGAAAGAAGTGCCTACATATTGTGATTATTGATTAAACATTGTTTCTACACTCGTGTTCTAGTTTTCTCATTTGAACAGCACGTTAAGCGCCGCGCGATCTGAAGCTTGCGCCAGTTCCAGATGGGCACCGTTTGAGCTCACAAGCCATTTTGTATAAAGGCTAGAGTGTTAGTTTACAGTAGCCACTTATGGTGCAAGTGGTGTCAAAGTTGATCTGGCGCACAGTCTCCATTCCATCCTCCAGAGCGCACTAAAGCACAGTGTCATGCAGGCGACAATGAAGGATTGCAGTGTTCGTGCCTAAATGCTCCTGTAAATGCAGTGTTACCATCTTGCTGTAAGTCAATGCCAACGCATTTTGAAGCTTAGTTACATCTAGTGCAGAAATGTATACCAATATATCCTTATAGTTAAATATACATGTTTTGAATATAATAATGCCATTTAGGTTTTAAAATTATGGTGTATTATTTCAATATTTGTTTTTTCTTTAAAATATTAGTGTTTTTGTAAGCACAAGCGCACACATGTGTGTGTGCGTTTTTCTGAGGTTTTGTTCCTTTTAATTTCTAATGCATATCTAGGAATTATCGGAAGTAAATCGCTAAATTGCTAGCATTACTGTTTCCATTTTTCTTTCTGTTTCGTGGAATCGTACATGAACGTCTCTTATAGCGTTTACCAGGAATTTACTAGCCATAGGCTTGCTTCTACAACTTGAATGTGAAAGCTCTTTTGTATTTTCCGTTTTCCACTTTTTAATTTTATTAATACAACACATTTTGAAATATACAAAATTACACAAAAGATGATGATACTGCAAGAATAAACAGGTATTTGAAACTTTTTATTTTAACAATATTCTTGGCACCACCAATAGCATGTCTTAGTGGCCACCTCTGTAATCTAGCACATAGCATGGATCCTGGTTGTAATTTCCCCTTAGATCCGATTCTTTCAGCCGCGCGGGAGAAAGATCCACTCGAAGATCCACTCTCTCTTTTCGAAGCGAGCGACTCCCCTACTCAAAACCTCGATGTCCTCTTCTTTTCCTCCACCCATATACACGTACCGCTGCACTTAAAGGCCAATCAGAGCGGGCAGCGCCATCATGGGGCAAAGTATAGAAGCACGCGTACCGGGAAAAGTCAAACGGCTCGAAGTCCATAATCTTCCAAGGATGTGACACGAAGATTTTCAGGAAAATTCCCAACCTATTACTATCCTTATATTGAAAATGTTTTGTTACCTTTTTTTTTTTTATCAAAAATGGCTCTAACGATTTTTATTCAAATACTATATGTTTAAGATATTTTTATGACACACGAAATGCATATCTTGAATGTTCTAATATCTTTTGAATACCTCTTCATTCCGGATTGACTTTTATATAACTGGTAAAAATAAGAGATAGACAAAAACTTACCACACAAAAATTCTTATGTGTTCCATTCATATGATTTTCTCTCGCTTTTACACATTCCTTAGAAAGGATTATTCTTTTATCAACGATATACTAATCAAGGTAAACAGTAGAACTTGTCTTTTTACTTGCTTCCTTGTAAGTAGAAGGGATATAGGAAAATACACTAGGCTAAATCAATTGTAAAATCTTTTAAAAGCTGGTCCAATGTGAAAAGATTGAAGGTTGTTTTGCTTTGCATGGCTTGTAGTAAAACAAGAGAAATGAAACGAAACGTTTGAGAAAAGTTAAGTAGTTTAAAATGGAAACCAATAACAAGGAATATCTCAGAAACGGCCAGCTTTACATAAAAAACAAGTATGACATTTAACGAGGTCTATAATTGTTGATTAGTAATTTATGTATCTATTATGGCTTAAGCGTTATGCAAAAATCTGCAGAACTCATTTGCAATAAAGAGGTCCTCAGAGGCTGTTCTCAGAAAATTCAATATCTAAATTTTATTTTTACTTTCTCTAGCCCCATAGGGATAGAGAAGCATTGCATTCCACCCAAAAATTCGATACCGAGATTTCACCGGAAATACATGTTTTGGGACCCCCTGTATCCAAAAAAGCATTTTGAGAAAAAGGTCCGTGTGTGTGCGTGTGTCCGTGTGTCCGTGTGTCTGTGAACACGATAACTCATAAACGAAAAGTAGCTAAAATACCAAATTTGGTATTTAAGTTTAGTATCTTCCAGGGATGTGGCACGAAGATTTTGAGAAAAATCCCCCCACCCCAAACTACCCTTTACATGGAACCTTTTTCGAAAATTTTGATCTTCTTAAAAATGGCTCTAACGAATTTGATTAAAATATCATACATTAAAGATATTTACCTAAGAAATAAAATGTATATCTTGAATTTTCTGAGAATAGCTTCTGAAGACCTGTTTATTCTAGGTCAATTTTGCTTAATTTGGCATAACTAGTAAACCGTAAGAGATAGACAAAAACTTACTATACAAACAATTTAGGTCTTGTTAAAATACACAAGTTATATCACATACATTTTTCTCGTGGAGCTTACCGTTTTCGAGGTATTCATTGTTATTAGTTTCAGTTGTGAAGTACTTATACTTTTCTCAGACGGGAGTGTCCGTTTTTCTTTTGCTCTACTCCTGGCCAAGAAAAGAAGTGATTTGTAATGACAATCGCATAACGACAGCTTTTAAAACATTTGACTATTGGTTTAGCCTAGTGTATTCCCTAATTTTCTTTCTATTTATACGGAACTAAATAATAAGAACATTGTGCAAATGAGTACCACGATTAGCAAGGTCCAGAAAGAAGAAGAATCTTATGTATGAAGTTTGTAGAACAGCTAGAGAAAGTCATGTGATTGTAACACATCAGATTTTTCATATAAATATCTTCAATACAGGATATTTGAATCAGAATCGTTAGAGCCTTTAATGAGAAAAACAACATTTTCGAAAGTTTTTCCATGTAAAGAATAGTTTGCGGTGAGAAGATGTTCTTGAAAATCTTCTTGTCGTATCCTTGCAAGATAAATACCGAGTTTGGAATTTTAATGGTCTTTTCGAGGTATACTGTCCACACACATACACAAACACGCGCGCGCGGACCTTTTTCTAAAATGCTCTTTTCGGACTCAGAGGACCGCAAGACACATATTTTTGGTGAAAACGGGATTTCGCCGGACATGTATGTTTTAAGAATCCAGAGTCCAAAATAAATATTTTAAAAAAAGATCAGTGTATGTGAGACGAAAAGTCCGTTAAAGACCACACTTGATGCTTAAGTTTAGTATCTTCCAAGTATACGACACGAAAAGTTTCAGAAAAATTCCCCACCCCAAACTAGCGTTTAGATGAAAAAAAGTTCGAAAACTTTGCTTTATTCAATAAAAATGGCTCTAACGATCTTGATTAAAATACCGTATATTAAAGGTATACATGACAAGTAAATGTATATCTTGAACTCTCCCGAAAGAGGCTCTGAAGACCTCTTCATTTTGGAAGACTTTTGTTTAACTGATACACGTAAGACGAAAACTTGCTATACAAAAATATAGATTTCGTATAAAGACACAGAGAGGGAGAGAGAGAGAGCGGGAGAGAGAGAGAGGGAGAGAGAGAGAGAGAGAGAGAGAGAGAGAGAGGGAGAGAACCGTTCCCGAAATATTCTTTGTTATCTGCTTCAATAAAATTTTCTCAAATGGGAAGTCGTCTGCCGTTCTTTGCGAAGAGAGCCAAATTTCAAGTCCTTTACATAGCTTCCCCTTTTAAGGTATTTGATTATCGCTTCAATTAATCGTGTTCCCTTTTTCCCCTAAATTGGAAGAAAGGAAAGGTTAAGAATTGCATAGTTTAGGCTGGGAAACTGGATGTCATAGAAAAAAACCGACAATTCTGGTACGATAATCTCTCCATTTTGTGGATCAGATTAAAAACTGGGTACGTATTGTGGCGTAATGAGCATAGTTGGAGAACAATGAACAATTAAACCAAAAGAAAAGTGTTTAAGTCACACTAGAAGGAGATTGGCATGTTGGGATCTGACTGACCAGAGGAACTGACAAAACTGGATAAAATGTGTTCAGTTACTGAAAGTCAATTTATTCCTATGGTTTTTTTTTTCTTTCCTTTTCTTTAATTTTCTCCTTTGTTTCTTTTTGTAACCTTTAACTTGTATCTGATATATGCATGCACGGCCAACAACCCATGCAATATTTTTATGTAATACCTAACATCAACAAAGATATCCATCGGTCCGTCCGTCCATCCATCTGAGCGGGTTTTCTACGGGTTTTCCGACTTCCCCCACCATTCATTCCACCAATTGCTCCATAATTGTATTTCTTGCCATCAACTTCACTTCACCCACTTCATAACCACCATCCTTTCATATCAATCACTTCCTCATTCATATACCAGGCATAGGACTGATCACTTCCCTTTGACCCAGAATCTCTGCTCCTCAATAAGCGTCTGACCCCAGTCGCTGGCTTGTAAATCTTGGAAGTGTAAGTCCTATATACGAGGAGGGTGAACAGAGGTGACGTGTTCCATTCACATGACTTTCTGTACATTGTAGTAACAAATTATTCTTCTATCTACTTTATGATTATCGAGATAAACAGAAGAAATTGACTTAATTATTTGCTTCTATGTAAGTAGAAGGAAAATAAGGGAATACACTAGGTTAAAACGATAGTCACATCTTTTAAAAGCTTTTTGCCATATGGTTGAAATCCATTTCTATGCAGGGTCAGGAGTTTACAACTTTCCGAGTGAGAAAATTTCAAGTATTTCAAATCTGAAACAAATGACAAGGAATATCTCAGAAATTGTCAATTCCACGAAAAAAATGTATATAACATAAATTATTGTTTTAACATTATCTACATTTTTGTGTGGTAAGTTTTTATCTGTCTCTTACAGTTTTCCTGTTACGCAAATTCAGCAAAATTCATTTAGTAGATATAAAGAGGTCTTTAGAGGCTATTCCCCGAAAATTCAATATATACATTTTATTTACCACATAATTATTTTTAATATACGGTATTTTAATCAAAATCGTTAGAGCCATTTTGAGAACATTAACATTTTCAAACATTTTTCCATGTAAAGGGTAGCTTATGGTGGGGGGGAGGGATTTTTCTCAAAATCTTCGTATCGTGCTTTCATTATTCTAGATTTTTTTTTTTTTTTTAATTTTGTGTAACTAGTAAACCGTAAGAGATAGAACTTACTGCACAAAAAATAGAGCTCCTAAACACAGAATTCCTATTATATACATGTTTTTGCTGGATTTGACTCTTTTTGACGTATTCCTTTTTATCGTTTTTCATTTTAAAATACTTTTAACTTTTCTCAAACAGAAACTTGTCAACTCTTGCACGTGCGGAAAAAAATAAAAAATAAAAACGGGTTTCAATCCCTTAACAATCACATTTTAAAACACTAGACTGTCGATTTAGCCTAATGTATTCCCTTATTTCCGTTATACTTATAAGGAACTAACTAATAAGATCATTTCTGCAAATGTTTATCCCGATTAGCACTACGTAGATAAAGAATAACTTAGTAGCAATAATCTGTTACAGAGATGTAAAGAAAGTTCATGTGAATGGATTACATAAGAGTTTTTTTAAAGTGAAGTTTTATAAATAATGGACGTCCAAGAATGTAAAATAAGAAAAGAAGACTATAAATGAATTCAGTTTTTAATCTAAATGAGAATTTTGCATTCATCTTAACACATCTATTTAAAATAACGTTTGGACTCTTAAAAACTTCTATTAGACCCCTATTTCTACGGGTTATTATAAGACAATTATTAGTCATTTATTAGAACTTTTTTTCGAATTACTTGCTCTGATCTACACTTAAGTGAATCTGGAGACTCAAAATAGGACATTCATATTCTGGGTTGAAGAAAAACTATAATCAGGGCTGGACGTATTCAGAATTGTAAAGTGTACCGCCTTTAACAGCTGGTTGGGGACTCACGAGTTTAAATATTGGCCTTCAGATCGATTATTAAGCAATTTGTGGGGCTTGGTTATTCTCGTGGACAGATTGAATGACAAAACGTCAGGAGAGCAGATATTAATGTTTCGATTCAGAAGCCCGCATCTCTTCCAACAAATTGGCAATTGTCTCGTTAAACGTTAAATCCCATTCAAAGTGGTGGTCCTAAACGGAGAAATATTGTATCCGAAGCAGGATAGATTTTTCTGCATCTTCAACCATTTAAAGATCATAAAAATATAATGTGTTGCAGTCACATTACTTTCTCTCCTTACTCGTCTACAAACTACACCTGTAGAAGATCATTCTTCTACCTTCTTCATGTAACACTCGCTAAATTTATAGATTTAATTGTACGAGTAGTATAAACAGAATCAATAGATTTACTTTACAGGATGTTAGGTTATAGTTATAGAGCTAGTTGATAAATGGTACCTTAAGGTGATGCATTGGGAAAAATTAAAAACAATCTGATGTGTTACATTCACATGAATTTCTCTTCTTACAAAAGAGTATTCTTTTAACTACTGTTTGAGATATATTACTTTCTTCTTTGTAAGCAGAAGGGGAAATAGGGGAATATACTAGACTAAAGTGAAAGTAAATTCCTTTAAATGCCAGTCGCTATGTGAAAAAATTGATAATTATTTCTCTTTGCTTGCCAGAAGTGAAAAAAAGACTGACGGAAAAATAATGAACTAAAAATTAATGTAACACACGATCTAGATTAACAAGATCAAGAGATTAATTGTTTTTAAGATTTTAACATTTTAATATTAATATATTAACATGATCTATTTTTTTGTGTCATAAGATTTTGTCTACTTCTTATGGTTTACCAGTTATACAAACATCATCCTGAGTGAAGGGGTCTGCAGAGGATATTCTCAGGATATTTAAAATGAACACCAAATGTTTTTCATAAAATATCTTAAACAGCGGTGTTTTGGTCAAAATTGTTATAGTCATTTTTGAGAAAAACAAATTTGTTTACTGTTCCATGTAAAGGATGGTTGGGATGGAAAAACTTCGTATCGCATCCTCGCACACACACATACATACACACACATATACACACACCTTTCATTAATAATGCTTGGCGACCTTTCAAATGAAAATATTCACATAACGATGACTAGTTTTATCCATTTTTACAAATTCGCTGAGAGCATTCACTAATAATGACTGCCAAACAAATGCTAAACAATATAAAATCGTCAAACTTCAAACTTAAGCTTCCTAAGGTTGGTACTTTTTACCGTTATTGTTGTTTGAAATAACAACCGCTTCTATACGTCAGGTGGAGTACTTCTGGGACAGCCCTTGTACTTAAATTGCATTCTGCCTAATTGTGAAAATGCAGTGACTAAGTTTTCCGTTAAACTCCTTTTTATTGCGTCAACAATATTAAAGAATAATTTACTTATGATACAATTTCAGTAGAAACTAAAAAAAAAAATATATTTGCAAATTCAAAAAAGTAAAAATGTGAAAATTTACAATGTTGTTGCTTTCTTAATATGATCAATATATTCTATAACATCTATAAAGTTCAACTATGTGTTGTATATATGTGCTGAAAATGTCAACTTTGCAGCTTTCATAGTTTCTGAGAAAAAGGTACATAAGTATCCAAAAATGCTATTTTGAGAAAACTGAATTTAAAGATACAGATGTTCTAAATGACATTGCATAACAGTTTTAAAGAAATGCAGCCTTGCATTTAAATTATATTTGAATTGATTAAAACCCTCTTAACCGCCCCAAAGTATACATTTTCTGAAACTAGAAATAATGGAGGTTTTATTAGTGTCTAAAACAAAAATGTTATTTTTTACTATTTTAGAGTCTCCTTAAATAACTTCACAGTGCTACAGACTATTACAAAATAGAAAAGTATACATTTTTGCAGTTAGCGGCACGATTCCTATATTAATTGCTACAGTTATACATTGTACAATTAACTCAGCGAGCTACGCTACGTAATAATTCCGGCAATTAGAGAACCCTTACAATATGTATCGGCGAATGACGCCCAATGACCGGAGATGCAGAGTTGGAAACTATCACAAGATTACTAAGAAGCACTCAGCAATTCATCACACAGCAAAATACTACTTAAATACTTAAAACTAACAAATATGTATAATTAAATATAATATTATTCATGAAATTGTATTTACCAATGTCAATTTTTTGTAAATGGTACCATTAAGACATGTTGTTGCGATATGACTACTTTGTAAGTTAAAGCGGTATAAAATGAATAAATTAAAAAAAGAAAAGAAAAAAAAAAGATTACTACTACTCGTGTTCCTGCGAGGCCCAGCAAACAGAAAGTCAGCTCTTGCGACGAAAAGCGGAATTACGCAACAGTGCCAAGCACGCCAACGGGGATTACAACAACCACAAATACACAAAATATCAGAATGACACAGTGGTTGGTTGACAGTGAGAAAACAAGACACTATCGTAAAGCACATGAGTTTTTCATTGGTCATTCCAGTGACTAAGAAAGCATGCGGCAACAAACGAGTAATACAACACCAGCAGTCTTTTGTTAAGAGCAGTTCTTTTAGGCTCGATTCACACTGGGACTTGGTGACGGTCACCGGTGACTATCGCTGATAGACATACAATCGTTTGAATTGGAGCATTCACTGTCTCACCGAGTCACTGTGACGCAGCAGTGTCTCACCCTCGCCACGTGTGCCAGACAGGGTCACTGTGTTCAGTGCAGTCACCGCCGGACGTGTATTAGTTTGAATCAGAGTGTTCGCACTGAGACACAGTGTTGCAGATTTGCCAACAGTCAAGTCATTTCTGAGCACAGCTGAACATTCATTTTACATTATACTGCTAACATTGTAACCATGAGTTTAAATTTATTTAATACGGAAGTAGAAAGTCGTCCTGCTATTTGAGACATTGAAAGCGATGACTATAGCAACAAAGTGGTTAAAACGAATGCGTGGCAAGAAATTATAAGTAAGTTTGTGCCTGATTTCAATGAGAAGAGCATGCGTGAAAAAAAAATTGGTACGTTGTATGTTATTTTTTCACTTTAATACCGTATTTTTCGTACCATAAGATTAGCGAAATTTAGTTTCTACCCCTATACGTGGCTAGGAGGTTATAACCTTCAAAGACATTTATTTTGTGTTACCAATAGCAAGTGTATCTTTATACAGTCTCAATGCGAGAAGAATGGACAAAATGGATGATTAAAGGATGTTAAGCTAGAAACAAACATGAAAGAGCGTGGAAACCACGAACTCACCCTTAGAGGGTGAATGAAGAGAAAATTAGAAAATACTTTTATTGCAACATTTTCATAACAAAATTAAGGGTCGTCTTAATTGTCGTGTTAAGGCCTTATGGTCCGAAAAATACGGTCCAATTTGCTGGCTAATCAGTTGGCTATACCTGCAGTGTCAGACACCAGTGATCTAGGAGTGTTCACCAAAGTCACCGGTGACCGTCACAGTATGAAACGAGCCTTAGACATATTATGGAGCCGCTTGCTTAAACACGCACGTGTACACATCGCTGGTGCTCAGCAGTGTTCGTCTGCTGCACAATTGTAAAAACCGCGAATCTGCGTTTGGCAGGAAGAGAAATAGCTACCTGCTTTCACTATTCACAGATAACGATTATCTCTATGAATGTCTAATAAATAGAACAATAAAACAAGTAGGCGAGTCGTTATTCAGTAAGAAATGTAAAATTCACCTGTAAAATTACAAAATGCACACATCACTCCAACTGTTTTTGCGAAGTTTAACATTCACATATGGGCAACCAGAGAATGCACGTTTCTTTAATATATTGTCTTAATACAGTGACCTACCCAGGACACCTAACCGGAATATTGAAGAAATTCCTCTCCTTAAAAATACCAGTTATTTGTTGCAGTTGCCCTCGAAATGTTTCAATCATCACGGGGATTGATAATTTAGTCGATCAACGACATTGTTCACCATTTCCTTCAAATCTCACTTCATTTGCTCTTCCCGAAGAATGTGTGGTACAAAATCTTCGGTTGTCACTTGAGAAGCTGCTTGCACAAGATGTCGCACCTTGGCCAATTCAAAAGTTTTACACTTTATACTGCTTTCGGAAACCCAGAGAATATAAGCACAAGAAAGGTACTTTTCACAAAACTTAGTATACACATTAGGAATAATTCTTTTGTCGCCACTTTTTTTTAAATATTTTTTTATGTTTCACTACATCAGTATTTACATGTTTCCGCCATTACTTGCAGAGTAGATCCAGAAGTTACAGAAGAACTGCACAACCCACATCCATTTTACTTTCTCTACATAGTGCGTGGTACATAGGTATTGCACTCTACCCAAAACTTCGATACCAAGATTTCACAGGATTTGCGGTTCCCTGTACCCCCCTAAAAGCATAAAAGAGGTCCGTGGGTGTCAGTGTGTGAATACGATAACTCAAAAACGAACGAAAAGTTGGCAAAATATCAAACTTGGTATTTATGCTTAGTATCTTTTAAGGATGCAACACAGAGATTTTCAAGAAAATCCTCCCACCACAAACTATCCCTTAAATATAAAAATTTCTACATTTTTTTTTCAACAATGGCTCTAACAATTTTGATTAAAATGTATTTATTAAAGACATGTACTCACAAATACTCGTAAAGTGTATATTTTGAACTTTCTGGCATTAGCCCTTGCAGATCTCTTTATTCTGGATGAGTTTTGTAGAATTCTGCATAACGGTTAAATCGTAAGAAATAAACAAAAAGTTACTACACAAAAAATTTAGATCTCGTTAAAACACATAATTTATGTCATATGCGTTTTTCTCGTAGAGTTGACTGCATTTTTTTTATATATATTCCTTGTTATTGGCTTCAGCTTTAAACTATCCGAGCGTTGTCAAATGAGACCATACAAAGATTTCACAAAGCGACCGGCCTTTAAAAAAATGTGACTATTTCTTTATTCCCCTTCTGCATTCTTCAAGAAGTAAGCGGCCGCGTCGTGGCCGAGTGGCTAGACCACTCGCCTGGCCGGGTTCAATCCCAAGCGACCGCATGTGAGATTTGTGGTGGACAAAGCGGTGCTGGGGCGGGTTTTCTCCGGGTACTCCAGTTTCCCCCCTCCCCCATCGCATTCCACCGGTGCTCCATCGTCATTCATGTATCATCAGTGTCACCGCCTACGGTGCCATAAGTATTTAAAGCGGGCGTTAGACACTACCAAAAAAAAAAAAAAAAATTGAAGTAAGTAATAAGACCCATTCTGCTAATTTTTGTGTTGATTAGCATGATGTAGATAAAATAATCTTTTGTAAGAATAGTTTGCATATGGAACAGCTTGAGCAAGTTATGTGAATGGAAGAAATCAGATTTTTACATAAAGAATTAATGATTAAATGATCAACAATTGTTGTTCCTTACTCATTTCTACTATATTATTTAGACAATATTACATAGCTTAATACAATATTTCTGAACTATCTTGGCAATTTAAGATGAACTATTTTGTGATGCAGAAAAGTGATGAAACGTTCAGCAGCCAATGAGAAGCAATATGTTACATTTATTTATCTTACCGGTGAGGTGAGGATGGATGGAGAATACAATTCAGAGTGCATCGTCAGGTTCGAAGAAGACCATCATACATCCCTTTAAGGATACGAGGTTCTATGAAGGGGTCAAAAATGACAATTTTCGTTTTGATACAGTTACATTTTTTGAAGTTTTATGATTAAAAAAATATATACTTTTAATATAATGCGTCCATTTTTTTAGCATTTAGATGTCGTTTTAAACAGGGTGCGCAATCTTATATGCTCCCGGACAGAGCGCCAGAGCCCCTTTTCTGCATTTTCAATCTTTCTGCTTTCTAAGATGATAGAAACTTGAGGTAAACTATTATGCGGCCCAACAGTCCACAAAGCAAGCCAAGATCAATTGGAGAAATGCTGAGAAGCAGAGAGCGTCCAGGAATAAAGATTCATATGATTATGGCCCTGAAATGTATTGAAGTGCGTCAGATTAGGATTGCAAATTTTTAAGTTCAGTTTTCTAGATATTACATTTTCTGATACACATGTACATTTTACTCAGGAACCATTGATGCTAGAATGTTGAAATTTACATGAATGACTTCTGACTGCTTGATTCATAAGCCTAGCTTACAAATTATGCACATTAGAAAATTTTAACCATGTGAAAATTGAGATATTTTAGAATAGATAAGTATAATCAGAATATGTATAAACATTTTGAATATTCTGCTTTGAAAGGTTTCTGAATAAGAGGCACATGAAATCACCGATGTTTTTTCATGTAAATTTTCTTTTTTTTTTCCCCAACATCATAATTTTTTAAAAATAAAGTTTGGCAGATAAAAGCACAAACTTTTCACCAAGAGAAATGCAGGTTGTTATTGTACATGCCAAAATTTTTTAATGAAAATTCATTGAGTACTTCCTGACATGAGAGGGGTTAATTTTGACAAGTTGTTAAAGCCTCAAAAACACACTACGTTGTACCCTTAATCCACACGCATCTTCAGTAGAGGATTCCATTGCCCCAGAGCTCACAACTATTCCAGAATGCAACAATAACAAAAATCTAATTCTTCACAAAACCAAGTCCTCTGGAAATTCTTTACAACCATCACCCTAGAAATGGGAAAATGAAACCAACAGCTCTATTGTCTCACCACCAACACAGGGGCCTGTTTCGCAATGTTTACAAGTATTTTTAAATGTTAAACTTTGTTTTAATTTGGCCAAATCTGATGTGTTCCATTCATATAACTTTCTCTTACTGTTCCAAATAGAAACTATTCTCACAAACGATTATTCTTTTATCTACATTATTCTCATCGAGATAAACATTAGCAAAAATGGTCTCATTACTTGCTTCCTTTTAAGTAGCAGGGAAATAAGGAGTTACGTTAGCCTAAAGTGACAGTCAAATCCTTTAAAGGCTCGTCAATTTGTGAAACGATTGCGGTTCTGTACGATTTGTATAGTCCCGTTTGAGAAAAGTATAAATATTTTAAAGCTGAGTCCAATAACAAGTAATATGTCAGAAATGGTCATTTCTACAAAAAAGCGTTTTAACGATATCTACGTATTTTATGTTGAAGTTTTTTTTCTATCTCATGCTGTTTTCCAGGTATGGAAAAATCAGCCAAATTCACCCAGAATAAAGAGGTCTTCGGAAGCTATTCTCAGCAAATGAGTTTGGTATTAAAAGGACTTTTCCGTTTTTGAGCTATGCTGTCCACACACACACACACACACACACACACACACACAAACACACAAACGGATCATTTTCTAAAAATGTTTTTTTTAGAATTAGTGTACCTCCGGTGAAATCTTGATATCGATTTTTCGGTGTCTCTCTCCTTTTATCTCTCTCTTTTTATATGTATGAGTGCGGGGGACATTATCCACTATGTACATTTTACACACGGAAAGTAAAGATCTGTTCACAATGGAAGTTTGTGTGATTGACCTTAACAGACAAACAAGTGAATTAAGTATTTACAAATGAATTTTTATAGATTTTACACGTGCTTTGTTTCACAATTTTTGTTTGTAAAATAAGTATTTATGTAAAATGGCTTAAGGTTTATAGAGTAAGCTATATTTTAATATTTGTAAGAAAAATGTATAGATAAGTATAAAATTAAGCACATAGCAATATATCTCTGAAAATTGCATATAATGCTATTTAGTAGGAGTTCCAGTATTTCATTTAATGATGAAATTAATGCAAGGGAAGATGTAAAACAAACATTATGGGTTCAGAATTAATAATGACCTAACATACATGTGTTTGGAATATAGTGAGAGGTTTCAGATGACTCCTTTAGCAATGAAATTGTTATGCAAGATATAGGACATCACATTCAGCATGCAACAGGCAAAAGTGAAGTCTTAACCTCAAAACAACAGCTGCGTGTTGTTTTGTTCTGCCTGTCAATTTCATTCTGTTGCAGACATGCATGGAGTTTCTGGCTTCAGTATGCAGTGTACATAGAGCATCTCGCATTCTTACTTTACGAGTCTATGCAATGTACGACGTATAATGCACATTCTGCAAACAATCAAACAATTCATAGGGCGTCAGCGAAGCCGATATACTAAAATGCACAAGCCCCTATACGCCAAGCTGCGCAGACCAGATAAAGTGACGTAATATGAAGTCTGGTGGAAGCCAAGAGACTCCCTAGGTTGTAATGGGCAAACAGTGAAATTTAAAACAGCTATAATTACGTCATAAGGACACATCAGTAGGAAATAATTACGACAACACGTTCTTTATGATCGTCAGCATTCTTGCACAGGGATTAGACCTTGAATGTCCTGTTGGAAGTTGAATAAAATCACTTCATTGACTAGACGAAGCGAATATTATCATTGAACTTGAATATCGCATACCTGCATCCAAAGAGTTTTACGAACAGGATATAAGTATCACAGAGGGCATAATTCAAGTTTAATTCCGTTTTCTCAGTTTCCACTCAGTGATTCCATGTACACTTTCTGCTTTTTACTTTAATGCACAAAGTCGTCAACAAGAATTATAAAGAGAGTTTGTTAAGAATGTTTCTGCACTAAAGTGGTCAAAATGCTGAATTAAAAATGAAAAATATTCTGGGTTCGATTCTAGCTGATGAAGTTATTCTTATTCCCCACCCTCAAGAAGCTGGAAATATGAATGCGATACTGAATGTGTGTTAAGTTAATCGAGAAATACAGTTTTAATGTACGCCTCAAATTTAAGCAGTCGTTATAGAAGGCGAAAGTGATAATACGACGATATTACTTAAGGTGGTATGTAAATAAATAAAAACAAACAAATAAAATGATTTAACAGAAAAGAAAAACATGCGATATTGGATTTTCAGAGATGGTATGTACAGCATAAACTTAAGTACATTACAGTGAAATAAGGCACCTGTATTCCTCTTCAGTAAACTATATTCCAGGCGTTAAGTAAACATTTTCTATTAGTGTTTGTGGTATATTTAAGTTAGATAGATAAGATAGGTATATTAATATGTACACAACAGGAGAGTAAATTCTGTGCTTCCTGCTGAAATAATTCATAAACAAATCTAAAATTAGAATCGATTATTACTTAATATTCTTTATGTTCTAGCGCTTTTGCAAAATTCCTTTTTGTACCCTGTGGGATTGTGTTTCAGTCTGAAATTACAGACTTGAAAAACTAACTTAATGTATATTTCGTTTTTTGTTTTTTTTTATTTATTTAGGACAAATTGTAATATTGAATGTAATATTTTAGCACTGCCTTCTAATGCTAATAAAATATATACAAAATAGTTATAAGAATAAAATTAGCGTTCTCGTTACCTTTGTCAGATAAGAAGGGAAACTACATACTGAAGGAACTGTGTCAAGGTATACCACCATATTGCCTTTATTCTCATGGAAACAATTTTCGCAAAATGCACTGAGATATTTCGATGGCACAAATTTGTTACCTCTCAGAGCAGCTGAAGACTTACTCAATAATTCTACTTTTTTTTTTTTTTTTTTTTTTTTTTTTTTTTTTTTTTTTTTTTTTTTTTTTGTAGTTTAACGTCCTTTAACCTGGTTTGGTCATATCGGACGATGAATGCAATTGATGATATGATGCTCAAATGATCTCGGGGTCCATGGAGCTTAAAGTTACACGACATTCGTCTTCTCAGGATAAGGGAAAACCCCGAAAAAACCTTACCCGGGTAACTCACCCTAAGCGAGATTCGAACTCACGACCTTTTGAACGTGAGGCAGACATGCTACCACCACGCTACCCAGGCGGACTCTAGTTTACTTATTAGGAACCTAAAATAAATTATCGTTTGCTTAGTGACCGAGGAAACCCACGAGAATAAATCGGAATGAATTTGGTACACAAATGTTACAATGTATTCTTACCGATGAAAAGTGATCTCGGAATCATTTTTCCGGTGGTTGGCACAGCTAATTATTAAACCCTAATACCATTATACCACCTCACTTTTAAAGCCTTTTAAGCGTACTGAACGTACAGCAAAAAGCACGTTTGCCCTTCACCTACCTATGCGCGAGAGGTTTCAATTAGCGACAACACACCAGCGCCAGCGGTGAGTCTAGATAATATAATTCCAAGGTCTTTGAAAATGCAAGAATTTGTAATAGCATATCTTTGACATGATTAAATAGCTTTATTTAGTATATTTCAGCTTAAATACGCACACAAAACTTTCGAATGTGTTGGGTATATGGAGAAAAAAATCTATGTATTCCATTTACATGACTTTCTGCACATCTCTGTAATAAATTATTCTTAAACAGGATATTCTTCTGTTTATTTCATGCTAATCGGGATAAACATTAATGTAAATTATCTTATTACTTGTTTCCTTATAAGCAGAATGAAAATAAGGTAATATACTAGACTAAAGCGATAGTCAAAAAATTTTAAAGCTGGATACTGTAGAATTAAATTCGTTTCTTTGATGGTCAGGAGTTGACAAATTCCCGTATGAGAAAAGTTTGAATATTTTAAAATTGCAGCGAGTAACAGGGAATCTCGAGAATTCTCAACTTCACGAAAAAAATATATGACATAAATTGTGTGCTTTAACGAGATTTACATATTTTGTGTAATAAGTTTTTGTCTATCTGCTACAGTTTACCAGTTATGCAAAGTTATCCAGAATGAAGAGGTCTCCAGAAGCTATATTTTATTTGCTATGTAAATATTTCAATACGGTATTTTAGTGAAAATCGTTAGAGCCATTTTTGAGAAAATAAAAAATGTCGATATTTTTTCAGTGTAAAAGTAGTTTGGGATGGGATGACATTCCTCAAAATCTTCATGCCACATCCTTGGAAGATGCTACACTTAAATACCAAGTTTGATATTTTACCAACTTTTTGTTTTTGAGTTATCGTGTTCACAGGAACACGGGCAAACACACGGACGTTTTTCTAAACGTGTTTTTATACAAGGGGACGCTAAAACGTGTATTTTAGATTTTTCACGATATCGATTTTTTTAGTGAAGTGCAATACTTTCTCTACCTTCGTAGCATGTAATATATAGAGAGAGTGATAATAACTTGTTAGTGTTTTATAACGCGTGGTTGTAGACCCTTTGAAACGCACTATGTTCAAAATTTTTTTATTTTACTGCCTAGTGCTAGAGCATAAAAGAAGAACCGTCGATAATCATTTAAATTGTAATATTAGATTCGACAAACCTCTTTATAACATGTTTAAAAATAATGCTATCTTAGGGAATTCCAAAAGTTTTTATGTTCCATTTGTAAAGCGTTATCCCATTCTTGTTATAATATACATTATTTAGCTTGCCTTCTTCCACTAGTATGATCTGCATATACCAGGTAATAATATATGGCTAACTTACTTAATATTATTGTAAATTCACTTCTATATAACTATAACCGTAATATGCCTTCGAGTGAAATAGGGTTTTATGTACTTGTATGTTCAATAGATAAAAAATAAAATGGGAAAATGATACGAGGTACGTCCAGAAAGTAAGTTGTTTGAATTTATCTCCGCTGCAGCGCCGGATCGCAGTTCCGCACATGCGCGGTAGACGCTCTGTATCAAGGAGAAGAAACGTGCGCCATTTTGAGATCGCTGTCAGCCACATGCGCTTTGTTGTGCTTGTTTACAATGTCGGTGTTGATTGAAAATCCCGCCGCTTGCGAAATCAGATCTGTGATTTGTTTTTTGAATGCTAGGAAAGTGAAACCAATTGAAATTTATCGGCAAATTTGCGAATTTTATTACCAAACGGAACTTACTTTCTAGACGTACTCGTAGAATGGCCATAATGTTCACCTTTGTAACAAAAAATTTCAACAAAAATTATAACATTTTCATTGATACATATATATATATATATATATATATATATATATATATATATGTCTTACTTAAATGAGAGGGAGAATAAAATAATTTGTCGTTTAATAAGCATATGATTTAATATAGGTTAATACATTTGCTTAAGGTGCTCATAATCGCTTAACTTCTTAATACAAAAATCATCCAAAATAAGGATACTTTAAGGCCTATTCTCAGAAAATTCGTGATATCGATTTCATTTGCCCTGAAAGTATGTTTAATATACACTATTTAAATAAAACCATGAGACCAATTTTTATAAAATAGAATATTTCGAGCACTGTTCCACATAAAGGGTCGTTGGAGCGGAGGATTTCTTCAAAAACCTCGTAAAAACATCTTTGGATAAATACCAAGTTTGATATTTATCCAGCCTTTAGTTTTTTAATTATGCTGTCGCCCACAAACTCACACACACACACACACACACACACACACACACATACAGACAGAACACAGATGGACCTTTTTCTAAAGTTCTGAAAAAATATTTTTTCTATCCATTCGCATAACTTTCTCTAGCTGTTCCATATAGAACTATTCTTATAAAAGAGTATTCTTTTACCTACACTATGCTAATCGAGATGAACGTTAGCAGAATTGGTCATACTACTTGTTCCCTTGCAAATAGAAGAGAAGGCAATACATTGGCTAAAGCGATAGTCAAATCCTTTAAAACCTAGACGCTATGTGAAACGATTGAATCCGGTTCGTTTTGCATGGTCCCATTTGAGAAAAATTAGGTGACTTAAAAATGAAGTCAATAACAATGAATATCTCGAAAACGGTCAACTGTACGAGCAAAAAGTTATAGCATAAATTATGTTTTATCGAGATGAACATTTTTATGTAGTACCATTTCTTCTCTCTCTTACGGCTTAGCGTTATGCAAAACTCTGCAAATCTTAATCAGAATAAAGAAGGCTTCGGAGGCTATTCTCCGAAAATTCAAAATATACATATTATTTGTTATATAAACATCTTTAATACACTTGTTTTAATCAAATTCGTTAGCCCCGTTCTTGAGAGAAACAACATTTTCAAAAATGTTTCCCTGAAAAGAGTAATTTGTGGTGGGGGGATTTTGTTGAAACTTTTCGTACTGCATGCTTGGAAGATATTAAGAACAAATACCAAGTCTCATAATTAAGTATTTTCGTTTTGGAGCTATTCTGTCCACATACACATACAAACGGACCTTTTTCTAAAAATGCTTTCTTTGGACTCGTAGGACCTCAAAACATATATTTCCGGTGAAATCCCGACATCAAATTTGTTATTAGAATCAATACCTTCTCTAGCTACTATGCACACTGTGTGTATATAGGCTAGAGATGCGTTTTTGGATTCTCAAAGTATTTATTTCTGGTGAAAACTCGGTACCGAATGCAATAGGTACTTCCCCTACTTTCTATACGGAGTACAGAATGTAAGAATTTCGGGTCAGCTGTCTCCACCTGCAGCGAAAAGTTATAGCCATAGATTTTTTTTTTAGTTTAACGTCCTTTAACCTGGTTGGTCATATCGGACAATGAATGCAATTGGTAAAATGACGCTCAAATGATCTCGAGGTCCATGGAGCTTAAAGTTACTCGACATTCGTCTTCTCAGGATAAGGGAAAACCCCGAGAAAAAAAACCTTATCCGGGTAACTCACCCTAAGTGAGATTCGAGCTCATGACCTTTTGAATGTGAGGCAGACACGCTACCACCACACTACCCAGGCGAGCACAATAAATTTATAATATTTTAACATAGTTTGATCCCTTGTTTTATTTTTGAAATTTAATTTTTTTTTCCAAATAAACTTAGAAATTTATGGGTTTAAATTTGGGGTCTGTATCATAATTATAAGTTATTTTGCAACATAAATAACTAAAACTTTGTATACCTTCCATTATTTCGTAATAGTAATCTAAAATAATTATTAGAACCAGTTGAAAAATTCAATTCCGCAACCAGGATTTGAACACGGTTCTCTCGCTCTTCATGGGTTCCTCTAACCATTGAGCTACTGTGACAACATGCCACTATGATATTCTGTCTGCTAACTGATTATGTGCCTTTACCCGGTTCAACCATCTGGGTATATCTCCCTTCAGAGAGTCGCCCTCCGTGGTGTTATGTTTACCATGCTAACTTCATGTACCCAAGGTCGCGGGTTCAAAGCCGGCGAAGGGCGATGGTTTTTTTCGGGCGTAAAAATCAGAACCACAGTAGTTAAATAAAACTCCATTTCCATTTCCCCTTCAGAGAATCACTTTAGTGGCAACTTACCTTCGTAAGTACCTAGTGTCCGGATAATACCAACATATGTTATCGACCAACTACCCAGATTATTTTATTACATTAGTAACAGTCCTATATGCTTAAGATTACACTGGGCAGTATATAATATCATACAATACATATAATAAAAGATTATATAATAATTACATGATTATTAATATAATAGTATAAAAATCTGTTGAGTTCCATTCACACAATTTCTCTACTTGTTTGCAATAATGTATTGTTAAAAAGTTTATTCTTCTATTTCCTTCATGCTAATCGAGAAATAAATAGCAGAAATGGTCTTATTACTTGCGTCCTGGTAAGTAGAAGGGAAATAAGGGAGTACTATAGATTAAAGTGATAGTCAAAAGCTGGTTGCTATGTGACTGAAGTTCTATTGACTGTATGGACAGGAGTTGACAATATGCGAAAAGTATAAGTATTTCAAAACTGAAACCAATAACAAGGAAAATCTCAAAAACGGTCAACTCCACGAAAAAAATGTACTTAACACGAATTATGGTTTTTAACGAGTCCTACATGTTGTGTTAAGTTTTTGTCTATCTCTTACGGTTTACCACTTATACGAAATTCCGCAAAATTCATCCTGAACAAAGAGGTCTTCAGAGGCTATTACCAGGAACTTCCAGATGTACATTATAGGTTCCATGTTAATATGTATCTTTATTATACGATATTTTTATCAAAATCGTTAGAGCCATTTCAGAGAAAATCAAAATTTTCGAAATTGTTTCCATTTAAAGGGTAGTTGAGGGTAGGGGAATTTTCTTGAAAATCATCGTGTCGCATTCTTGGAAGATACTAAACTTAAATACCAAGTTTGGTATTAACGAACTTTTCGTTTTTTTTTCGTACTGCCCAAAGGCACACACTGACAGACACACACACACTAACAGGCACACACGGACATTTTTCTAAACAAGTTTTTTGGATTCAGGGGGTCTCGAAAAATATATTTCGGTATCAAATTTTGGGTGCAATACAATACCTTCTCTATACCACTATGTACATAGTACGTGTAAAAAAAGTTAAAAAAAAAAAAAAAAAAAGAATCATTCGGCAAACAAACACGGTCGAATGCGTCATCTAACATTTGAGAACTAATGTAAGTACCTATTACAACCATAATCTGATCCCTTCCTATATATTATAAATTATTAATAGTCTGTTTCGCTGAATTGTCTTATTAAATATAGCTCGTGTTTTCATCTCTTAGGTCAATTCACTCCCGTCGTTTCTCTCCGGTCGTGAAACATCGATAAGATGAAAACACCCATGGTATTACTTATGAGACTACTCCTATATATTAAATATTACCCTGGGTAATGACTTATATAATATTATAAAAATAGTATATAGTAATATAAAATATATTATATAATAAATATATTATCTATATAGTAATAAAATATAATAATATAAAATAATTACCCAGTGTAATCTTAAAATATATAGGAGTACAACAATATAATCTAAAATAAGTTAAAATTCTAATTTTATCGAATTTTGTCCAGCTTGACATCAAATGAATGTTTCGAGTGGTTCTGAAAGGTGAAATATATGAAGCACAGTAGTAATTGTGTTAGGAGATAAGGCGAGGAGCACATGCCATGCCTGACGGCATCCCAGTTCATTCATAACAGTGCTCGGCGCATTTCTACGGTCGGCGTTGCGCAGAGAACCCGGTGACGTCCCTCCCACTGTTGGCCAAAACTGCCTTCACACTCTCGCCGTCGGTAGTATCGCTCTGACTGGCCAACGGAGCAAGTGAAAATGGGAGGGCAGTGCCGCTTTGCCTCCAGAAACCGGCATCGCGTACGAAATTCCACTCTCCTGCACTTTCCTTGAGCCAATATCGACAGGAATACCGATTTACAGTGACAGATAGGCTTCAAAAGTGACTTCAGGATATACCTCTTAGGTTTCGTGTGTTAAATGTTATTAATACGCCAAGTGTTTGCCGTTTAAAACAGCTCTCCGTCAACTTATTCACTTGTTTGTACACACATTTTAATGGGGCGAAAAAACACAAGAACTAAAATGTGGTCAAAGCGAGCAACGAAATCATGGCCTCGGTGTCAGTTGGTGAATTTAATTGTTGCTAGTTGTTTAGACAGCTAGTGTGTTCATGATGAAGCACACAGTTTCGAGTTTGCAACATGGAAAATTTCGGTGTAACATAAAGGCATGTAGTAGGGAAAAAGCCTGCAAAACTCTACAGGTGTTTGTGTAGAAATAAGCTCAACTCAAACAAAAACAGCACTATCACATTCCATTCGACACGAATTGTTCCGCTTAGACTGTAGAACAATGCGGGGAGTAATCGATTAACATGCATTGTCAACATCCGTATCAACTCCAAATTATAACCTTGTTCAATGTGCACGCCTATCTTAGCAATTCTATATTATCTGCTCATTCTTGTTCCTAACCTTGATACTACAATGATCTAGTCAAGAACTGATTAAAATGACACTTGTGCCCCGTTATTAAGTAATTCAATTTGAATTCCTGTTGCAATGCAGTCACGCGTAGGTCGTTAAGACACCACAAACAAAAGTGTGCCATATTAGCAGTCATAAATGCTACAGAAAAATTATACTAACTTCAGATTGATTATATAGTTTGGGCATTTCAGTTTAATCTAAATTTATTCCCGGAAAGGGTAACATATACTTGCAGACAAGAGATTTCTTCGAAGTACAGCATCATTCATCATTGCGTCTGGAATTTGCATTTACAACTTCCGGAAAGGATCCGGCTGGATAAAATAAACTTTGCTTCAAGTTATGGGAAATCCTTGACATTCAGATGTGCCACTATATTAGTCAACACTCTAAGTCATTAAGTTGGTAACAGCTCTCGTGTTGAGTCAAAACTTTCTTTTTTTTTGTACAAATATATAACCAAAGAAAACACTATCTTACTTTGTAAAGTGTGCAGAAGTGTCAATTTCAGCCACTGTGTTGTAAACTTAGCTACTATCGTGGCGTAAAATCGTGTTTATAGAGCAATGTGCTTCCACATTTTATTACATCAGTTTGTAGTCAATATTTCAAGAGAGAAGTTACATGATTTGTGTTTGCCTTGAGTTTTCATCCGTGGCTTTGGTCAGGAAGACATTATAAGTACTGATTACTACCCAATATCTTTAAAAGCTTCAAAATATATTAGAATCTAAACACTTCACACTGAAGAAGTTACTGGAATTGTAGAGACGATACCTAATAAATTCTTCAAAACCAGCGACGCGAAATCCATACCTATTGGAGTGCCCTTAGTTTTGGGTTGAAGTACTCTATGGTTGCCCCAGAAGCGTCTTCTACAGTGACGACGTCACCCATAGACAACAGCAGCATAACGGCATCGTACTTTTACACGAACTTCACGGCCGCCGTGGCCGTCGACGGCGATGGCGGCATCGGGCAAGGTGGAAACGAGACTGCAGGCGGAGGCGGTCCGGTGTTTCCGGGATACATCCGCATTACATCCACGGTCTTCTGCATCATCATCATGAGTATTGGCGTCGTAGGGAACATAATGGTGCCCATCGTCATTCTCAAGACCAAAGAAATGCGCAATTCTACCAACATCTTCTTGATGAATCTTAGTATCGCCGATCTGATGGTTCTTCTGGTGTGTACACCCACAGTCCTCGTGGAGGTCAACACAAAACCGGAAACTTGGGTTCTTGGCGAGGAGATGTGTAAGTACCTACATGTCCACTTATGGTTTTTCACCGGCAGTGTTTATAACATAGTTCACATTCTTTGTTTTGTACATTCTTTTTAATTACAGCTGACTGTACTTTGACCCAAAGCTAAGTAAAGTGATACAGCGGTTGCAGCAGAACTTACAGTTGGAGGAAGTTTATAAGAGTAAATCTGCTAAGTTAATATCTTGCATTAATTAGCACATTTTAAAATGAAATACATACCTATATTGTTACCCCATTTAGCTTCATAAACATTTGTATTCGACTATTTTGGATAACATTAATAAAGCAACAACCAATAAAATATGTTTCATTTAAGACCGCATTATATACGGATAATTTTCTAAACTTTTACATGAGTCTTTCATTTAAACCTTAATGATCAGCCAGGAAAAAGAGCTTATTGAAGAATCCTGTTTCCTTTAACTGAGGTTTGCTGTATACAAAGCTTAGAATATAAAATACTGGCATAGGATTTCGACTGCCCTTGTGGAAAGCAAGAATCATTAAAATACTTACTCTTCAATTGTCTTTAATTCATCTCCTTTAAGGTATCGCTTTAAACTCCATTTAAATAATTGCAATTTACAATATAAAAACCAGTGCATACAATTTTAACAGAGGATGTTGTTACAAGTATTTAGGTATTCACGACATCACAAAAATTGTAAAATGAAACTGTTGTAGTTCTTTTTAAATTGTAAAAGTACAATCCCAATATTCAGTTTGCAAAATAGAGTTTAATCCATGGAAAAACATTAGAAATAGACATCGCATGAATTTCTTTGAATTTATAGATAACGGACTTAAAATTTGATTACAGCATGGCATAGAAATGGATATAGAATCATTTAAGCGTGGATATACTACATATCGAATAAATAATTTTTTTATGACGAGTAGGCGTTTAATGACGGTATGTCAGTTTTTATAAACGTATATTTAAACTAAAATTGTCTACAGAAGTGCACACATTTTTAATAGTTCCTCTAGCTCCTATCATGAGCACAGTAACTTGGATTGAGGTTAAGTGATATTTTTCTCATGCTGTTGCGTGATTGGTTATAGCTGTCGCATTTTACCTTCGTTTGTTTCTCGTCTGATATAGGGCCAATTGTATTACTAGAATATGATGATGATTATTATATTTATTTATTTTTGCTAACCCTAGAGGAGAGGTGGTGAGGGCCATTTTGTTACCCAGGTCAGTTTTATTTCGAAGTTTTGTGTAATGCTTTTGAGTACTTGCCTTTGTCTTTCCCTTAATTATTGCTGCATTTCTAGTTCTTTTTAAAGATCGTTAGTATGTTCCTCAAAAAAATACTGTTTGTGTTTCTCGACAGAAAGGAGGACAGAAAAGAGCCCACGCCAGCTCCCGTGTTGTATTTCATATTGTTTCTGTAGTTTAATTCTTTTTTTCAGTAATTCTTGTGAAATATTTATTAAATAACACGTATAATTTTTACTTTTTCTGGCCCGTAAGTACAATATACGTAGTGGATAGAGAAGGTATTGTTTTCCACCCCAAAAATTCGATATCTAGATTCATAGGAAATATAAGTTTTGAAGTCCCTTAAGTCCGAAAAATCATTTTAGAAAAAGATCTCTGTGTGTGTGACAGCATAGTTCAAAATCAAAAAGACAGTTAAATACCCAACTTGGTATTTAAGTTTAGCATATTCCAAGGATGTGACACGAAGATTCTGAAGATAATTCCTGTAATAGAAAACCCTTTACATGGCAAGTTTTTGAAAATGTTGTTTTTTTTCAAAGAGTTATAACGATTTTGTTTAAAATACTATATATTAAAGATATTTACATTCAAAATAAACTTATATTTTGATTTTTTTGGGAATAGCCTCTGAAGATCTATTTATTCTGGACGAGTTTTACAGAATTTTGCATAACGGTTAAACCATAACAGACAGACAAAAACTTATTACACAAAAACTGTAGATCTCGTTAAAAGATAATTTGTGTTATTTACGTTTTTGTTGTAGAGTTGACCACTTTAGAGATATTCCTTGTTATTGGTTTCAATTTTAAGCTACCTAACCTTTCTCAACGGCATCATGCAAAGCAAATCTAACCTCAATTGTTTCACCAGCTTTTAAAAGATTTGACTAGCGCTTTTGCCTAATGCATTCCGTTATTTGACTTTTATTTACATAATAAGACAAATTATGCCAATGTTTATCTCGTTTAGTATGGTGTAGATCAAATGATAATCTTTAGTGAGAATTGTTTGTGTATGGAGCAACTAGAGAAAATTATTTGAATGCAACACGTCAGATTTTTAATCTTTAATTCAAAGCTGTTTTATAAATTGCAATGAACAGCAGAACAGTTATTAGTTCTAATAATAGGAGCAGAAGAGTAAACATTAGGTGGTGAAGGTAACGAAACCAAAGCTGATCTTCAAATAAGTTCATAACTGAACTGAACAAAGCGTAGAAGAGGAAGAACACATTCAAGTTCCTGCCTCAGGAGAGGGGAAAAAGCTCAAAAAGGTTTTTACCAATTAAGGACTTATCTAAAACGCTTATTTTCAACTGAATAGTAATTATTATCATTAGTGTTCAACATACTGGTACTGCAATCGAATGAAGCCGAAGTAAAATTCTGAGCAAAATGTTCGTTCCATCAATTTATGCCAGATAATTTTGCAAATGCGTTATTACCACGTATTTTGATATTTTGTTTAATTACTTCATCCGGATGTTATGACATCATTTAGTCATATTGATGTATTAGGTGCTGCTTAGTAAATGTGCGTAATCATTAAACAAAAATCTGATGTGTTACATTCATATGACTTACTCCACCCGTTCTACAAACAAACTTTTCCTACAAAAGAGATTATTTTCTCTACGTCATGCTAATCGAGATGATCATAAGCAGAAATGGACTTACTACTTAATTTCTTATAAAAAGAACGAAAATATGGTTAAAGCGACAGTCATATCTTTGCAAACTGGTCACTATGTGAACAATTGAAATTCCGTTCGCTTTGCAAGACCAGTTGTAAACAAAAGCGAGATGAATGGAAAGGTAACACCGTTTGAGAAAAGTTACGTAGTTTAAATTTAGAGCGGTAGCGGTAACCTCTACAACAAAAATGCATATGACATAAACTGTGCGTTTCAACCGATCTATATTTTGTGTATTAAAATTTTGTCTATATCTAACTTTATTAGTTATCCAAAAATCAGCCAAATTCATCGAGAGTGAAAAGGTCTTCAGAATATATTCGCAAATAATTCAAGATATATATTTTCTTTATGATGTAAATGCTTGTAATATACGGTATTTTAATCTAAATCACTAGAACCATTTTTGATAAAAACAACACTTTTCAAAAACTTCCCTTTTAAAGGGTAGTTTGCGGTGGGAAATGTTGAAAATGTTCGAGTCGCACCCTTGGAGGATAAACTTAAATACCAAGTATAGTATTTAATGGTCCTTTAGTTTTTGAGCTATGCTGTCCAGACACACACTAATCTTTTTCTAAAAATGCTTTTTTGGGATGTTCAGGTGGTCTCAAAACACACATTTCTGTTGAAATATCGGTATCGAATTTTTGGATAGAATACAATACCTTCTATATCTACTATATACCTTGTACATATGCGCTAGACATATTCACCTTACTTAAAACTAGCATTTCATTTCTGAGATCGCAAGTGACGTCACGTAGCCACTAGCGTAAGCGATCTATGCGGACTTATCTAGGGTTTCAGAGAATGAACCAGGTTTTATGCGTATTATATCTATTCCTCTATGAGACAAATTTAAGTAGGTCATTATACTAAGGGCTTTACAAACATAAGCATTTATGCAGCATTACTGTCATAGAAACATTAGTAAACACTTAGCAAGGATACAGTGTTGCTTAGTAAGTTTACAAAATGTTTATCCACAGATGTGATGTGTTCCATTCACATGCCTTTCTCTATCTGCTCTGGAAACAAACTATTCTTACAAAAGATAATTCTTCTATATACGTGATGCTAATCGAGATAAACATTTACAGAAATTGGCTTATTACTTGCTTCCTTGTAAGTAGAAATGAAATAAGGGAATATACTAGGCTAAATAATAAATAAATAATAAAATAAATAATAAAATAAATAATAAAATATTTTAAAAGTTGTCATTATGCGATTGAAATTGCCATTTTTATCCAGGAGGATAAGATAAGAGGTATTAAATAGCTGGGGACTTCCCGTTTAAAAAAAAAAAGTTTTGAGTATTTTAAAAATGAAACAAATAACATAAAATATCTCGGAAATGCTTAGTTCTACAAAAATGTATGAAAATATAAACTGTGTGTTTTAACTAAAACTACCATTTGTGCAGTAAGTTATTGTCTATCTTTTAAGCTTTATAGCTATGTAAACGTGGTCAAGAGTGAAGAACCATTGAGAGGCTATTACAGAGAATCAAGACATGTATTTAATTTGTCATGTAAATATCTTTAGTATCGGGGTTTTTAAGCAAAAATCATCACAGCCATATATGAGAAAAGAAAAATTTTCGAAATTGTTTCTATGTAAAGGGCAGATTGAAGAAGTGGTGAATAATCAAGTTTGGTATATAATCGATTTTTTCGTTTTATGGGTATGGTGTTCACACCTTTTTAAAAATTCTGATGTGTTCAGTTCACATGAATTTCTCTAGCTGGTACGAAACAACTTTACTTACGAAAGGTTCTTCATTTATCTACAACACGCTAATCAAGGTAAACGTTAGCAGAAATTGTCTTGCTTCCTTGCAAGTAGAAGGGACACAAGGCTAAATCGATAGTCAAATCTTATCATAGCTGGTCCTATGTGAAACAGTTGAAGTTCTGTTCGCTTTGCATGGCCTGCAGAGGTGCAAAACAACAGAGATGAAACGAAACGTGATTTTCCGTTTGAGCAAAGTTTAAATAGTTTAAAATTGAAACAAATAACAAGGAATACCTCAGAAAATGTCGACTCCACTTAAAAACATGTAGGAATAAATCGTGTTTTAAGGATATCTACATTTTTTTAGTAAGTTTTTGTCTGTCTCTTACGGTTTAGCCATTATGTACAATTCTGCAAAACTCATCCAGAATAAAAAAGTCTTTAGAGGCTATTTCAGAAAATTCAAAATATACATACATATACATCCCTTTTTGAGAAAAACCAAAATTTCAAAAATGTTTACATGTAAAGGGTAGTTTTTCTTGAAAATCTTCGTGTCGCATTCTTGAAAGGTACTAAAGATAAATACCAAGTTTTATATTTAACTGAGCTATGCTGTCCACACAGTCACACGCACACGCACACGCAAGCACACACACACGCACACACACAGCCTTTTCGGACTTAGGAGTCCTCAAAATATATATTTTCGGTTAAATCTCGACATCGAATTTCTGGGTGAAATACAATACCTTCTCTATCCATTAGGTACATTACACATTTGGGCTACAGAAAGCGAAAAAATTCCATTCTTTGTAGACAGGAGACATTTTCTGAAACTAGTAATAGTAGAGGTTTTATTAGTGTGTAAAACAAAACATTTTATTTTTTACCATTTCAGAGTACCTTGTGTCCTTAAATATTGTTCATTCATCTAATTCTTGAATATACTTCAATTTAACATAGATTGTGAAATATCATTCATTATTAAATACGAGAAAATATTATGTCTTACTACTTTATGTCTTATAGTACATTTATGTCTTTAAATTCAGTTTTCTCAAAACAGCATATTTTAATATTTCTGTACCTTCTTCTCAAAAACTGTGAGAGCTGAAACTTTTAGCACATATATACTTCACATAGTTGAACATTCTGAACCACAATCGTGATGTTATAATATATATTGATTGTATCAAGAAGCAAAAACATTGTAAATTTTTCACATTTTTACTTTTTTGAATTTTCAAATATATTTTTTTAATTTCTACTGCAATTGTATCATAGCTAAATAATTGAAATTCAGAAGATAGCCGATTATACTAAGAACAGACATGCAAAAGTGCGATTATGTATTTCAAGCAGTATCGGAGAATAAGGTACATGAATTTACATGTTTTATGACTAAGTTTTATTACTTTTGTGTTGAATGAAATAATGTTTATAGATTGAACCTCATGAACTATTAATGTAAACAACCACTTGAAATAATTGCTATGATTTATAGAATAATTCATACACATTTCTGTAAAAACAATTGAATACTGTAAGAGCAGTGGTAATTCAACTCACTTAAGGTGTAATTTCCATATGTTCAGACTACTTGTCCCCTTAATCTATTAACTTGATTGATACTTACATAGTGAGTGTTTTTTTTTTTTTTTTTTTTTTTTTTTAGTAGCAGCTTAATGTTCTTTATCCTGGTTGGTCATATCGGACGATGAGTGAAATTGCTGAAATGGTGCTCAAATGATCTCGGAGTCCATGGAGCTTGAAGTCACTCGACATACGTCTTCTCAAAATAAGGAAAACCTGCGAAAAATATATTATCCGGGTATTCACCCTAAGTGAGATTCCAAATCGCGACCTATTGAATGCAAGGCAGACATGCTACCACCTCTACCCAACGAATACATTCACCCATCGGAAATTCATTCTCTGCGTTTCCCTGAATCCAAAGAAAACATTTTTACTTTTCTACATGTACGTACTATGCACATAGTGTGTAGAGAAAGTATTGTATTCCACCCAAAAATTCGATACCGAGATTTCACCGGAAACATGTTTTGAGGTACCTGATCCCCAAAAAAATATTTTTATAAATAGGTCCATGAGTGTAACTGCGGGTAGCATAGCTCAAAAACTATAAGACCGTTAAATACCAAACTTGGTATTTAAGTTTGGTATCTTTTAGGGATGCGACACGTCGATTTTCAAGAATATCATTTCACCCCAAACCACCCTTTATATGGGAAAAGTTTTAAAAAGTCTGTTTTTCTCAAACTAGCTCTAATGATTTTGATTAAAAATATTAGGGCTGTTAACATAAAAATAAAACGTATAGCTCGTATTTTCTGGGAAGGTTCTGAAGACATTTCTTCTGGATACATTTTTTTGAATTTTGCATAACTGGTAAATTGTAAGAGATTCACAAAAACTTACAACGCAAAACTGTATATCTCGTTAAAACACACAATTTATGCCCTTATACAGTTTTGTTGAAGAGTTGACCGTTTCCGAGATATTCCTTGTTATTGGTTGCAATTTTAGTTACACATCTCAAACGGAGTCACATTTCGTTTTATCTCCCTTTTGGTATTCTGGAAATACAAAGTGAACCGAACTTCAATTGTTCACGTAGCTTCTGAAAGATTTGACTATCGTTTTAGCCTAGTATATTCCCTTTTGCTTATAAGGAACTAAGTAGTAACACCAATTGTGTAAATTTTTATCTCGTTTGATGAAACAGAGGAATAATCTTTTTTAAGAATAGTTTGTTTGCAGAACACATAGAGAAAGTCATGTGAATGCAACACATCAGAATTTTGGAAAAATGTCCGCGCGAGCGCGTATGCATATTTCAAAAACAAAAAGTCCATTTAATGCAATACTTGGTTTATGAGTTTAGTATATTTCAAGCAAGCGGCATGAAGATTTAAAAAAAAAAAAAAAATCCCATCAGCACAAGCAACTCTTTACATGAAAACAACTTTCAAAATGTTCGTTTTTCTCCAAACTAGCTCTAATAATTTTGACTCAAATATCATATATTGAAGATCTTTAAGTTTTAAATAAACTTCATATCTTTTATCTGCTGGGAATAGACTCTGAAGACTTGTTCATTATGAACGACTTTTTGCATAACTGTAAAACCGCGAGAGACAGACAAAGCTTTCTGAACAAACATTTGTTCATTTTGTTAAAACACACAATTTATGTTATTTACATTTTTTGTGGACTTAACCATTTCAAAGATATTTCCTGTTAGTGGTTTGAATTTTAAAATACTTTTCTCAAACTGGAATTGCCATTCCTTTTTTTTTTTTTTTTTTTTTTTTTTTTTTTTCACTTCTGGGAAAGAGTACCAAATCTCATTCACAGAGTAATTAGCTTTTAAAAGATTTGACAATCGGTTTAGACTTGTGAATTCCCTTATTTTCCTACTACTTACAAAGAACTAAGCAATGTCTATTTCTGCTAATGTCTATTTCGATTAATATGAAGCAGATAGAATAATAAGCTTTTTAAGGAAAGTTTGTTTTAGAATAAGCAGAGAAAGACGTGTGAATGGAACACATCAGGCCATATTATCTTCTTAGTTTTTCTGCTCTTCCTTATACGTAATCGGAATGTTGAACACAACATTTTCAATACTGAGATCTCACCACAATTAAAGGTTTTAATACTTCCTGAATGAAATAAACACAAAAAAAAATCTGTGTGCTGCATTCATATAACTTGCTCAACTTATGCTTCAATAAGTCTATTCTTTCAAAGTATTTTTATATCTACTTCACGCTTATCAAGATAAACATTAGTAAGAATGGTCTTATTCCATAGTATTTCCTTGTACAAGAGAAATGAGGAGATAAAATAAGCTAAAGCGATAGTCAAGTGTTTAAAATCCGGTTTGACCAGGAGAAAGAAGGTAGGGAAAAAAAAAAAAAAAAAAAAAAAAAAAAAGCTGATGTGTGCCATTCACACGACTTTATCTATTGTTCAACAAGTTATTCTTATATAATCTTAGTCTTCTCTATTTTTCATAATACTTAGTTCCTCATAAATCGAAGGAAAATATGCGAACACCACAGACTAAAGCTATACTCAAATCTTTAAAAACCTAATTGCTATGTGATTAAAAATGTCTACGTGGCCAGGGTTAAAAGAAACGAAATGACAAATTCCCGTTTGAGAAAATATTGAAGTATTTTAAATCTGAAGCGATTATAACAAGGGAATATCTTTAAACTGGCCAAATCTACAACTAAAATGTATATTACATAAATTGTGTGTTTTAACGAGATCTGCCTCTTTAGTTTGGTAAATTTTTGTCTGTTTGTTATGGTTTACCAATTATGCAAACTGTGGCAAAATTCATCTAGAATGAACAGGTCTTCAAAAGCTATTCCCAGAAATGTCGATATGCAAATTTTATTTGTGATGTAAATATGTTTAATATACGGTACAATGATAAAAATTGTTAGAAATATTTAGAGAAAGAGAAAATTTTCAAATATTTTTGCTTGTAAAGGGTAGTTTGGGTGGGGGATTTTCTTGAAAATCTTCGTTCAAATTTGGTATTCAGCGGTCGTTCAGTTTATGAGTTTTGCAGTCCACAGACACACCAAAGACACACACCCACACGGACCTTTTTCTAAAATATTTTTTGGGCTCAGGGAACCTCAAAACGTATATTACCGGAGAAATTTCGACGTCGAATTTTTTGGGTGAAATACAATACCTTATTTATACAGTATGTATATGGTTCGTGAAGAGAAAATATAATTAACTTGTTTGTTAACGACCAGTTGCCAAATTTACATCAGCACTGCCAGAGAGCCGGAATTCAGTCACGCAGGAGATCTTTTGCATGTCTGTACATCTACTGACATAGGGCCATCGCTTTTAAGCACCTTTAAAAACTATCAGTCTGGGCCGGGTTTGAACCCGCCACTTTGGGATTAGAAGACCAGTAGCTAATCAACTGAGCCACCTATACCGGTTGCAGTGAGTGGGAAAATGTAGGTTCTTGTTAGTTTCTCTCTCTTTGTTTGCTTGTTTATTTTGTTTCTTCTCTTCGGACTAGTGCAAACAGAGAGAAATTTCAAACCCATTAAATGGTAACGAGCTTTTAAAAGCAGCAATAGACGAAATTTAAAAGAGATCTACAATTTTAATGTTAGAGGCTTCTTTGTTTAATACCATCTAAGCTATATGTTCTGCTAAATTTCATTTCATAAAGTCCAAAAGCTTATGAGCTTATTTTTGGTTTAGAAATATGTTTTCAATATCTGTTCTCAGTACAGTTTTTGAGCATTAACAATATCATACAAGCACGGAGAAAATTTTCAAGTATCGCATTTTCAGTACTTTATTTACAAACGTATAACAAATAATGTCCCCTGTAAGCAACATTTTTATGCTTCTGCGTATAATTTATTTTTATGTAAAAAAGCGATGTTCTGTGAAAATGATATATGCTTAGTTTTATTAATGACACATTTGGGAAGATGCAGTATGACTTTTAGCTCTTTATCATATACATTTAGTTTTGAAAGTGCAGTTATGTTTTAAAATTAAAGTCTGAAAAAATGACCTGTAAATATCTCTAGTGAGAGTATTTAAATAACATAAACCGTTATATATTATGTAATTAATGCAATTAACAGACGTCATCGGATCTTGAAGCTTTGAGTACGTATGCTTTAACGTGTTCTGTATTTTTCCATAGAAACCCTCCCCCCCAAAAAAAAAAATCATTTTTCACTCTTTACCTACCTTAAAAGAGTTTACCATCGCTTCCATGTACTCTACAAACACGTCTCTCGATTAGCATGAAATAGATAAAGAAATATTTTTTTACTTTTTCTACCTCATGCGGTGGTAATACATACCACCAAGAATTGGATATGAAGATTTCACCGGAAATATACATTTTGACGTTCATTGAAGCCTAAATGGCATATTTTTTAAGAAAGTTTCGTGTGCTTGTTTGTGTGTGAGCATTTTTCAATAAGATTTTCTGATTTACCTTTTCTTTCATTTGGTTACATTTCTTAAATATTTTAAGAAACTATGTTTATATTTGGTTTTTTAATTTTTTATTTAGTATTAAATGTTTACTTATAAAGGTTTATTTAAGTAAATCAATATTACTCTTATTAGAGGACGAAATGTTAGACATATACCAAACTTGATATTTGTGTTCAATATTTTCAGAGGATGCCGCTTGGAGTTTATCGAGAAAATCTCCCCTTTCCCAACTACCCCCTTATATGGAACATTTTTGGAAATTTTTTATTTTCTAAAAAGTGGCTCCAACGATTTTGATTAAAATGTCTGTCATATGTTTTAGATTTTTTCTATTAAATTGACTCTTGATTTTCCAGGAATAGCCTCTATAATCATTTTCTTTCTGGATGACGTTTGAATACCTGGTAAATAAAGTCTTGTTACACAAAACCTGTATATCTCCTTAAAGCACACAATTTGTGTCGTTTAGCTTTTTGTGGAGTTAATCGTTTGCGAGATATTCTTTGTATTTGTATTATATGTTCTAATATTTATAGATTTCTCAAACAGGAAGTCTTCATTCGTGTTGCTTTTTTTTTTTTTTTTTTTTCCTGCCCGTTTAAAATGAACAATTTTTTCAATGCCATTATATAACGGCTAGCTGCTAGAGAATTTGATTATCGCTTTAGCTTAATGCATTTCCGTATATCCGTTGTACCTATATGGAAATAAGTAAAAAGCTTACGTTTATCATGATTAATTGATAGAAGAATGAAGTAGATAGAAGAAAAGCTTATGAGGACTAGGATAGAAAAATTCAATGCCATGGCCGGGATTTTTCAGTTTGACTCTACCTATCCAACTCCTGTCCTTCACACGGCTATGTGTAAACAATCTGATGTGTTACACTCACATGACTTTCTCTAGCTGGTCTACAAACCTCCTACAAAATATTATTCTTCTTTGTACACTATGCTAATCGAGATAAATATTAGCTGAATGCTATTACTTAGTTCCTAAAAAGTAGAAATGAATAAGGAAATGCGCTATGCTAAAATGATTGTCAAATGTTTTAAAAGCTATCGTTATGCGATTGTCATTGCAAATCACTTCTTTGCTTGGCCAGGAGTAGAACCAAATTGAAAAACGGACAATTCCTGTCTGAGAAAAGTTTAAGTACTTTACAATTGAAACCAATAATATGGAATATCTCAGAAACGGTTCCCTCCACAACAAAAACGTAAAGGACATAAATTGTGTGTTTTGTTGTGAAGTACATTTTTGTGTAGTGAGTTTTTTTCTATCTCTTACTGTTTAGCAGTAAAGCAAAATTCATCCAGAATAAAGAGGTCTTCAGAGGCTATTTCCCAAAAATTCGAGATATACATTTTATTTCGGACATAAATAGTTTTAATACACGGGATTTTAATCAAAATCGTTACAACCATTTTTAAGAAAATCAAAATTTTCGATATTTGTTCCATGTAAAGGGTAGTTTTCAGAAGGGAATTTTTTTTTGAAAATCTTCGTGTCGCATCCTTGGAAGATACTAAACCTAAATACCAAGTTTGGTATTTAACGGTTTTTTCGTTTTGGGGCTATGCTGTCCACAGTCACACACACGGACCTTTTTTTAAAATGCTTTTTTCGAACTCGGGGAACTCCAAAACATATATTTCCGGTGAAATCTCGGTATCGAATTCTCTATACCTATATAATGATACATATGGGGCTGGAGAAAGTAAGAATCAGTTATTCCATACTTATGAGGAGTTGCTTATTACCAAATAGTAGAGGGGGTTATGCGAATGGTACACATCAAAATTTTACTTTATGCAACACGTATGTACAATGTACATAATAGATAAAGAAGATTGTATTCCACCAGAAAATTAGATATCGACATTTCACCGGAAATATATGTTTTGTGATCCCTGAATCAGTCAATGGTGAATGTGTGTGCGAGTGTGTGTGTGTGAGGGGAGGGGGCAGTAGAGCGCAAAAACGAAAAGACGTTCAATACAAAACTTGGTGTTTAGTTTAGTATCCTCCAAGATACGACACGAATGTTTTCAAGAGAACCTCCCAACATTTGGTTTTTCTCAAAATGGCAAATGATTTTGATTAAAATACCATATATTAAAATATTTACGTAGCAAATATATTTTTTGAATAACCTCTGAAGCCCTCTTCATTCTGGATGAGTTTTACATACCTGGTAAACCCTAGAGATGAACAAAAACTTACCTTCTACATAGAAAGTATAGATCTCGCTAAAACACACAATTTAAGCTATATTTATTTTCCTTGCAGTATTAACAGTTTCAGAGATATTCGTTATTGGTTTCGATGTTTAAGTACTAAAAGGGAAGTCTTTTTTTTTTTTCCGCCTCTGTTTGGTTTTATTCCTGAACATGCAAAGAGAACCGAACTTCAATTGCTCACATAGCGGCCAAATTAAAAAGATTTCACTATCGGTTTAGCCTAGAGTACTCCTTTATTTCCCTTCTACTTACAAGGAGCTAAGCAATAAGACAATTTATACTGATGTTTATTTCGATTAGCAAGATGTAGATACAAGAATAATCGTTGTAGAATAGTTTGTTTGCAGAATAGGTATAGAAGGTCATGTGCATGGTACACGTCAGGTTTTAATGAATAGTTTGTGGTAGAGAACGTAATATATAACATAACGTGGGTAACATAATATTAATAAAAATGAATGATAAACCGATTTTATTCTATGTAATACATATAATGGCATTATAATGACTCATTGTTAAGAATATATAGTGTATAAGGATTCAATCTAGACCCATCATTTTTTTTTTTTGTAGAAATGCGATATTGTGTTTAACAAATAATTTATGCTTGTCCATTTATATCCTCCTGAACTCATTACGCACCCTTATTCGAGCTTCACAAGTCACTCAGGAATAAAAACCGTAATTGAATGAAATATTTTCGTTAGCTGCTGTTGAAAAGATTTGATATTCTCGGGATCTAGGCTTTAAGCTACTGATCTCTACACTGCAATAACAGAAATGCAATTTATATCCCAGAAATGGTATTACCCACCCAATATACGAAAATGTTCCCTTTTACCCGGCACTTAAAGCAGTTAACATATATTGCTTCCTTTGGAACAATTCGGGGAACGCCAAGATAAACTCCTTAAGAAACCTAGCAAAGTGCAAGATGCTTTTCTGCTGCTTCTCTGCTCTTTCTTCGAATATGTTTCTCTCTACGTTAAATCTTTTATAAACTATAATATTCTTAACGATGATTCATTATAATACCATAATATGCATTAAAATAGAACCGGTTTATCATTCATTTTCATTAATACTATAATGTTTCCCACTTTATATGTCACTTTCTCTAGCGTATATGCACAACGTACATATAAGATATACAGGTATATAATGTATTGTATTCCATCCAAAAGTTTCATACCGACATTGCAACAGAAATATATGTTTTGTCACTTCCTAGGTATAAAAACAGTATTTTCAGAAAACGTTCAGTGTATGTGCGTGCGCGCGTGCGTGCGTGGAGACAGCATAACTCAAACACGGAAATGCGTTAAATACCTGGGTATTTTGATTAAAATACAGTAGTACATTAAACGCATTTATACGACAAATATATATCTTACTGAGAATATAGCACTTGAAGTCTTCATTCTGAATTACTTTTTCATAACTGGTAAACCGTAAGACAGTTACTTACTATACGAAAATGTAGATCTCGTCAAAACACAAAATTTGTCCTTTACATTTTTGTTATACATCTAACAGTTCTCTGGGTGTTCCTTGTTATTAGCCTCAGTTTTAAAATAATTTTTTCAAACACGTAATCCTCTTTTGTTTTACTCCGGGCCATGCAAAGAAGCTAATTTGAATGACAGTCGCATAGCGACATCGTTTACTTTGATTCTAGCTTTCTACAATTACTTCTGAATTAACATGCTCTTATTTAAATTTTATTATCGGAGTTAATAGTAGTATAAAGAAGGTTCTAACCATTTTCAAGCAAGGAGAAGTTGCTATTTTGTACTGTTTCTTCTTTTTGACGTGATTAATCGAGTATAATTTAATTCCTTAGCCTGATTTTACAGATTAAAAATGTAAATTGCGTATTATTTATGGACGCTCTTTAACTACTCTGGTTCTCAGCGTCCCATTCTAAATTGGCCGTGAAAGGCCGCTTAATTTTTCTCGGAAGGCTTTCTTTGAGGCTTGAGCTTCTTTTACGTGCCGTAAATCTGCAGCTTTATTTGTATTACCAAACTTTTCTAATAATCCCGTTCGTGGTACTTTTTCAAACAGTTTATTTTAGGTTTGTTGTCCATGTCTTTTGTTCTTCTCATATCACTTGTATACAAAAGAGGACAATATTTTCAATAACATTTCATTCAACCACTGCACGTAATGGTTGTCTTACGACCTCCACCCTTTGTTTACCGGCTTCTGTTCATTGGTTAGAGTTTGGTTGCCCGACTTTTGACATCAAACCAACAGAAGAGGGACAAATCTAGCTATTGTCTTTCAGACAAACATTTAAAATGTTGCTATTTTCCACTTTTTTCGTCTCCAACTTTGCTCAAACCAGCAAGAATCGGGTACGATGGAACACAACTGATAAGGAAATTATAGAAAACTAAAAGCATTAACATTCTTTTATTTTTTGCTTCTGGATATGCATATCAAGTCCTTTAGACAAGTGGTGATGAACCGCGAAAAACCAAACTCTCTTTTTATTGATAGTCAACGTTCGCTCAAAGTGATATAAGCGAGAGATTGATTACTGCTGACCAAATGTCAGTTTTAATTATTCAGTTTCCATTCTCCTAATATTTGCTTTGTATTTGTGTCCCTGATAATACTTTCCATCACACCAGTGGTTGGGTTGTGAAACACATCCTGGATTACTCCAACTTTCAACATTTACAACCAGGTCTACCAGCATCAGTATGTGGAAGATTGTTATAATAATTCTGTTTTTTTTTTCGTTTTATTGATAGAATTGAAAAGGTCTTCTGGCCTCTCAGCTTTATTATATACGCGGGTAAATACTAACATTTTTACTTTCTCTATATAGTAGAGAAGAGGAGATTATTTTGTAATTCCATTTACATTTCTAAAAATAACTTAACTTATAGAAATTTCAAAATCTTCGAGTACATACTAAAACTAATTTTAATGAACTCTCACTTTTAACAATACTACATATATTTTTTGTTGTAAAAATTAATTTTTAAAAAATTTACAAATGTCGGTTGATATAAAATAGTATAGTAATATGGAATAGTTGGCTTAAAGCATTGAAAAACTAATTAGACTTCATAAAACATGATTATTTTAACTATAAAATCACATTTTAAAGGCATATAAGATATTTCAAGTTATTTCACCTTCAAGTCTTTACAAAAGTCACAGATATAATATACTTTCTCTGCTCGGGTAGAGTCAAGGTGAGCCCACAGAAAACAGCTGAAGCAGTGAATCCAAATTTCTCCTCGCTGTTCTTCACAGAATTTTCCGTTACAAAAGATAACAATCTACGTGTGTATTTTCCGGTTCTTTAGCTGATGGCATTAAGTCCATTACAGATGATACATCAGAATGGGAGGACTCAACGCTGCCAAAACTGGAATCGTCTCTAGTAGGTTTAAGTCTACTGTGCTAAAGTTTAATTTTTTAACAGGAGGTCTTTGAATTCTAGGTTGCCTTTGTTGTGTTGGAGCTTCTGGTTCCTTCTTTTTGTCCTATTTGACTTTCTCTGTACGTACTATGTACATAGTGTATAGAGAAGGTATTGTATTGCACCCAAAAATTGATACCGAGATTTTACCGGAAATATATGTTTTGAGACCCATTGAATCCCAAAAAAACAAAACAAAAAAACAAAAACAAACATTTTTAGACAAGTGTGTGTCTGTGGGCAGCATAGCTCAAAAACGGAAAGACGTTAAGTACCAATCTTGGCGTTTAAGTTTGGCAACTTCCAAGAATGCAACACAAAACTTTTCATTAAAATCCCCCCCCCCACCAGAAACTACATCGAAACATTTTCAAAATTTTTTATTTTATTAAAATTTATTCTAAGGATTTAAATTGTAAACCTGTATATTAAAGCCATTTACATTCCAAATAAAATGTATATCTTGAATTTTCTGGAAATAGCTATTAAAGACCTGTTTATTCTGGATGAATTTTGCCAAATTTTGTTTAACTGCGAAACCGTAAGAGTTAGGCAACAACTTACTACACAAAAATGTGAATCACATCAAAACACATTTATATCCTTTGTTTTTGTTGTGGAGGTAACCGTTTCCGAGATATTCCTTGTTATTGATTTCAATTATAAAGTACTTACCTATATCTTTCTCAGACAGGAAGTGTCCGTTTATCTTTTATTCTATTCCTGGTCAAGTAAAGAAGCGATTTGAAATGAAAATCGTAATACGATAGATTTTAAAATATTTTACTATCACTTTAGCTTACTGCTTCCCCTTAGTTCTCTTCTACTTATAAGGAACTAAATAATAAGAGCATTCTGCTAATGTTTATCTCAATTAGCATGGTGTAGAAAGAAAAATATTGTAAGAAGTCTGTTTGTAGAGCAGTTAGAGAAAGTCATGTGAAAGTCATCAGATTTTTTTTTTCAGTTCATCCTTCAATTCTTTTTATAAGGAAAGTAGGTTATTATAGAGGAAGGTGCTGCCTCTATTTGACTTCTGCTTTTTTGGAGGTGGAGGTGATATCTATATAGATAGAACAAAATTTGTTGACAGACGTGTCAGGCAGAACCACATCAGTACTCTTGGAAGAACAGGGTTGAGCTGAATCAGAGGTTGCAGACGAACGTGGAAGATGATTGATCATTTGCTCTCGTCGACTGAGGGTGAGTGAAGAAGCAATTAAATCTTCACTACTAAAAGCGTTTCTATTGACAGGCTAAATACCAGTTGCTCACTATTAAGCAGTTTATTGCTGTATCCCCACATTGTACCTTAAGGGGAGTCGAAATGGTGATTTTCATAATTTTTTCACTTTCATGTTTTAATTGCATTTGGTAATTTTTAATCTGCCGCTCATTTTGGTATAACTTTCATTGAGGCACGCTAATTGTAGATAAATTAAAAATAGTATTGAATATAATTTTGCGCAGTAGTTTTTTAGAACATTTTAATGCACTTACTTGGTAAAACATCAATAACTTTGTAATAAATATTAGTAGATATTAGAGAAGATATTTTTTACTCTCACTATATGCACTATGTACATGTGCATAGAGAAGGTATTGCACTCCACCAAAAGCTTCGAAACCGAGATTTCACCGGAAATATGTTTTTGGGTGCCCTTTATCTAAATAAAGCATTTTCGGAAAAAGTTCCACGTGTGTGTATGTGTGTGTGTATGTGTGTGTATGTGTGTGTGTGTGTGTGTGTGTGTGTGTCCGTGTGTCTTGAACATGATAACGCAAAAACGAAAAGTAGGTAAAATACCAAACTCGGTATTTAAGTTTAGTATCTTCCAGGGATGCGACACGAAGATTTTGAGAAAAATCCCCCCACCCCAACTACCCTTTACATGGAACGTTTTTCGAAAATTTTGATTTTCTCAAAATTGGTTCTAAAGATTTTGATTAAAATTTCGTATATTAAAGATATTTACCTAACAAATAAAATGTATATCTTGAATTTTCTGGGAATAGCCTCTGAAGAGCAGATTATTCTGGATGAATTTTACTGAATTTTGAATAACTGCTAAATCGTAAGAGATGGACAGAAACTTAACACACAAAGAATGTAGAGCACGTTAAAGCACACAATTTATGTTATATACATCTTTTTTTTCGTGGAGTTCGCCGTTTTTGAGACATTCCTTGTTTTTGGTTTCTGCTATGAAAAACTTATACTTTTCTCATACAGGAACTTGTCAACTACTGTCCATACAAACAAAGGAAATTCAGTGTCATAGCAACCAGCTTTTGACTATCACTTTAACCTATGGTACTCCCTTATTTCGCTTCTACTTACAAGGAAGCACGTAATAACAATTTCTGCTAATTTCTTTCTCCATTAGCATGAAGTAAATAGAAGTATAAGGTTTTTAACAATAACTTTTTGCAGAGATACAGAGAAAGTCATGTGAATGGTACACATCAGATTTTTTATTTTGAGCGAAAAGTTTTACTTTAACTATTGACAGCATTGCCGTCCCATTCCTATTTCCTTTATATGAGATTTACGAAGTCCTGCGAGTTGTGTTTGGAAAGTTAAGTTACATTTTTACGTTCTCTATACATACTATGTACATAGTGTATAGAGAGTGTATTGCACTCCACCAAAAAATTCGATACACGAGATTTCACCGGAAATATATGTTTTAGGATCCTATGTATCCAAAAAAGGTATTTTCAGAAAAAGGTCCGTGTGTCTGTGTGTGTCCGTGTGTCCGTGTGTCTTTGTACACGATAACTTGAAAACGAAAAGTCTGTAAAATACCAAACATGGTATTAGGTTTAGTATCTCCCAGGGATGCGACACGAAGATTTTGAGAAAAATCCTCCCACCCAAAACTACCCTTTACATAGAACTATTTTCGAAAAGTTTGATTTTCTAAAAAATGGCTCTAACGATTTTGATTAAAATATCGTATATTAAAGATATTTACCTGACAAATGAAATATAAATTTCGAATTTTCTGGGAATAGCCTCTGAAGATTACTTTATTCTAGGTAAATTTTACCGAATTTTGCATAACTGCTAAACCGTAAGAGATGGACAAAAAATTACCACTCAACAAATATAGAGCACTATAAAACTCACAATTTGTTATATACATTTTTTTTCGTGGAGGTGATTGTTTTGGAGATATTCCTTGTTTTTGGTTTCAGCTATAAAAAACTTATACTTTTCTCATACAGGACTTTGTGAACTCGTGTCCATACAAACAAAGGAACTACAGTCACATAGCAACCAGCATTTGACTATCACTTTAACTTATCCTTATTTCGCTTCTACTTACAAGGAGGCAAGTAATGTCTATTTCTGCTAATTTTTTCTCGATTAGCAGGAAGTAAGTAAAAGCATAAGCTTTTTAAAAATAATTTGTTGCAGAGATATAGAGAAACTAATGTGAAAGTAACACATCAGATTTTTTTTAAATTTTATATTTGAAAGCAGATTCTGAAGAAGTAAACTTTTCTATACAAATGCCCCATTACCTCAGAAAGTAATTGACACTAAGGGATGAAAGTTTTACCAAACATTTGCACCTAAATAGACTTTATTTTAATGAAAAAGTTAACTATATAGATTAGTTATTTTATCTAAATTTAAAAGAGCATAACTTTTTAATAAAAGTTTAAGAGCTTTGTTTAAAAAATCATACTTTACTTCTAATGAACAGAAGTATTATATTCTTCATCAATCAACAGTAAAGATATTTTAGCTCAATATCTTAAATAGTTGCCCATATAATGGGTCAAACTTTAACATGGGCAAGATAGGATATTCCGACTCCCCTTAAATCGTAGGGCTTGTTTGGGTTATGTGGAATACTTTATTTTTACGTTGGCTATTATGAAATTTCTAGAATTCCATAATAACCCGCACGCCATCTTGGAAAATGAACCTTTAAACTGATGAACAAAACATTGTCAGTTAATAAACGTTTAATGTTCTAGTCACATGTGTACTAGTAAGTTTACCTGCAAAAACTCACAAAATATAAGTAATTTCGTAGCGAGTAGTTCAACAACATGCGGTCAACTCTCACTGTCTTGCATCATGGTAGTCTTTCTTAAGTAGTTCATGATATTCCCATGTGATAGCAGCAGCTAACAGAGCCGAAACCTTGGCATTCCATATTTCCCGACTATTCCATAATATCCTCTCCTCTACATAATACAGAAGTAGCGAAAGTATTGCACTCCACCCAAATATTCGGTAACCACATTTCACCAGAAATACACGATTTAGAGTCCCCTGTATCCAGAAAGAGCATTTTTATAAAAAAAAAAAAAAAAAAAAAGGTCAATGTGTGTATATGTGTGTGTGTGTGTGTGTGTGTGTGTGTGTGTGTGTGTGTGTGTCTGTAAATACAATAGATAAATCAAAAACCAAGAGTGAGTAAAATATCAAACTTGGCATTTAAGTTTAGTATCTTCAAAGGATGCGGCGTAAAGATTCTCATGAAAATCCCATTTCAAATTATCCTTTACATGGAAACAATTTTAAAAGTTTCTTTTTCTCAAAAACGGCTCTAACGATTTGATTAAAATACCGTTATTAAAGATGTTTACCTTGTATTTTCTGGAAATATTTTCTGAAGTTCTATTCATCCTGTATACAATTTTAATAAATTTTGCATAACTGGTAAATCATATGAAATAGATAAAAACTTACTGCGCAAAAAAATGTAGATCTTGTTAAAACACGCAATTTCTGTCATGTAAATATTTTTGTAGAGTTGACCGTTTCCGAGATATTCCTTGCTATTGTTTCCAATTCTAGGCTATGTAAACTTTCTCATACGGGGTCACCTTTCTTTTCATTTTTCTATTATTTTACTGGCAATGCTAAGTGAAGTGAACTTTAACTCTACATATATCGACCAGCTTCTGAAATTTTAATTATCGCTTTAGTCAAGTGTATACTTATATTTTCCATCTGCTTAGAAGAACGCTAGTAATAAGACAGTTTCTACTAATGTTTATCTCGATTAGCTTGTTGTAGATAAAAGAATAATCTTTTGTAAGAATCGTTTGTTTGCAGAACAGGTAGATAAAGTTATGTGAATGGAACACTTTAGATTCTTAATTACATCATTTATGGCTTTTAGTCGAAACTACATTTGTTTTTTGCGAAAATAATGTAATAATATAATAATATTTGTTATAATAAATGCTTTGAAAATAACTTTTAAAATTAATGTATTCCATTTACATGACTCTCTCTACCTATTCCGCAAGAAATATTCTTATAAAGTTTATTCTTCAATTCACCTCGTGATAATCGAGAAAAAAACTAGCACAAATGGTCTCATTACTTAGTTCCTTAAAAGTAGAAGGAAAATAAAGGAAGAATAACTCGTGTATAATTATAAATAGGAAATTATGTACTCCAAAAAGTTGCATTTAGCATAAATTGTGTGTTTTAATGCGAAGTAAATTTTTCACTCAGTATGTTTTCATCTGTCGCTTAGTAACTTTAATTTTTCAAATACTTCATTTTTTCGAGTTTGAATCGCTATCCCGTTTATTCACTTTTTCGTGGACATCCAAAGAGAAGGGAATTTCAAAGCATTACACAGAGACCCACTTTTTATAAATGTGACCTTAACTTTAGCTACCGCGTTCTTTTCATTGCTGAAATGTGATATGCAGAAGTATTAAAGTTTATGCTGATTAATTATAAATAGATAGAAGGTATTGTATCCTACCAAATTATTACATAGCAAGATTTCATTGTATATATATGTTTTGAGGTCCCCCTGAGTCCGAAAAAAAGTCCTTTTAGAAAAATGTCTATCTGTCCCTATGGATAGCATAGCTAAAAAACGAAAAGACCGCTAAATACCAAATTTAGTATTTAAATTCAGTATCTTTCAAGAATGCGACACGAAAATTTTCCCGAAAAAATTGCTCTAACGATTTTGATTAAAATACGTATATTAAAGATAGTCGCACCTCAAATAAAAATCATATTTTAAGTTTTCTTGGAATAGCTTCTGAAGACCTCTTTATTCTGGATGAGTTTTGCATAACGGTTATACCGTAAGAGATTGACAAAAACGTTCTACACAAAAACATAACTTTTGTTAAAATATATAATTTATGTTATAAGAGTTTTTCTTGTGAAATTGATAATTTTCGAGATATTATTTATTATTTCTTTCAATTTTAAACTGCTTAACTTTTCCCAAACAGGACCAAGTAAAGGAAATCGAACTTCAATTGCTTCAGATACTGACCAGCTGTTAAAAGGATTTGACTATGGCTTTAATGTATCCCCTTATTTCCCTTATACTTACAATGAAGTAACTAATAACACGAATTCTGGTAATCTTTATTCAATTAGTACAATGTAGATAAAAGTATAATATTTTGTAATAATAGTTTTATTTTGAACAGCTAGAGAAAGTTACGTTATTGAAATACATCAGATTTATTAGGTATAGTTTGTTGCAGAGTGAGTAGAGAAAGTCATGAATCCAGCATGATCATTTTATTCTTTGCCACGTTCTTAGAGTTTATACTCTTAAATGCAAACATTCAGGGGATGCACTCAAACAGCAGACATATCTGTTTTACTGTTCTGAGTATGACTACACGGAAAACGAGAGAGTGAAGTATTCTAGCGTCGTCACGTCATACGGTAACTTTACACCGAAATGTGTTGTTAACCATTCTTCTATCAACTTTAGGAACATCTGGAATTGGAATCAATCTTGGTTTATTTATCGGAGATAAATGATATATAGGTTGTTATAGATATAAAAGCACAGATATATGGTAATTTAGGATAGAGTTATGAATTACAACAATATTTGTTTCATTTGTGGACTTATAATTATTAAGAGAAATATTTGTTTGTGTGTTCAACGCCCGCTTTTTCTTCTTGCGGCACCGCAGACGATGACACAGGTGATACATGAAATGAAGATGGAGCACCGTTGGAATGCGATGGCGGGACAAACCGGAGAACCCCCCCCCCTGCGCCGCTTTGTCCACCACAAATCTCACATGTGGTCGCTTGGAAGAGGTCAGTGGTCTAACCACTCGGCCATGGCGTGGTCCTAAGAGCAGTATGTTTTCAAGTATGTTTAGATATGACAGACACAAGACATAAGTGTTTAATTTCCTGATATCACGGTTCGAAAGGCGTAATCTTGAGTGGGTGGACCTCATTATAAAAAAAGTTGTATCGGAACTGAGTTTTAATGCTTTTGGCAAGGTTAATGACCCGCACAATACCTAGACCACGCAATTAACACCATGGAAAATACATCAGTTAATAAAACAAGTGGTTGGTTTTTTTTTTTTTTTTTTTTTTTTTTTGGGTAGTGTTTAACGCCCGCTTTAACTACTAATGGCATCGCAGGCGGTGACACTGATGATACATGATTAATGATGGAGCACCGGTGGAATGTGATGGCGGGGGAAACCGGAGTACCCGGAGAAAACCCGCCCCAGCGCCGCTTTGTCCACCACAAATCTCACATGCGGTCGCTTGGGATCGAACCCCGGCCGTCTAGAGGCTAGTGGTCTAACCACTCGGCCACGGCGCGGCCCTGGTTGGTTTGTGCGAAAACTGTTTGAGGGAGAGAAAACTAACTAAGGCATCGTAGCAGATACACATAAGGTATCATTTATAAAATATCTTTATCTATACCCAAAGCACTCTGCATATTGAAAATAACCGAAGAAACACTGTCTAAATAAACAGCGAATTTTTTTTAGCATTATCCTAGAAACTGTAAAGCTGCATAAGTATGTAATAAAGTCCCAGAAATCGGACAAATACTTGGGGCAATCAATAAGCCCTAAGAAAGTCTCAGAAATTACACTCGTAGCATCAAAAATGTTTGGATTTAGTAACCGTCTCTTACTAAGTGGCAGTTAAAGTTTGTTATACCCATGACGGGGTTTCATTGCAATAGGCGATTGAATCAACAATTTTGTGCTTCTTTAGAAAGACGTGGAGAAAAAACGAATTTCTTGTGGTAAATAAATACTTCTATTTAAAAAGCTGGATGAACTCTTGGCACATATGCTTCTGCTTTCGCAACAATTTACAATTGAATAATGAATTTAAACGTGGCCGTCCATCCACAAATGAATATCGTTCCGGATGTCCAGTATAAGTGATTTCCTTCGAAATGACTGACAAAATCCAGGATATTGCTTTGAGTAATCAGCGAATCATTTGTTCGCAAAATAGTAGAAGCCACAGGCATATCATAAGTTGACGAGCTTCTGCGTCGATACATAACTGTGGCATGAAACATGGATACACTACTACATTCCAGAGACAAAAGTACAGTCGAAACAGTGGGTTTTTGAAGGCGAACCGGCTCCGAAGAAGGCCAAGGTGGTGAAATCTGCAGACAGGAGATGGCTCTGTTTTTTGGGTTCCACGCGGAATCGTCTACATTGATTACTTGCAGAAAAGAAGAAGGATAAACAGAAAGTATTATGAATCGTTATTCGCCGGTTGAACGGGGGAACTCCCTCATCTGGCAAAGGAAAAAATATTCTGTTCTATCACAACAATGTAGGGGTGCACACCTGCGCAATCAAATTACTACATCATCCACCGCATTCACCAGCTTTGACTACCAGTGATTTTTTTTTTTTTTTTATTTCTTTTATTTTGAAAAAGTGGTTGGTGAAAAACGATTCACAGCTAACGAAGAGGTCATCTCCCAAACAGATGCCTATTTTGAGGACCTTCCGAAGTCCTACTTTTTGGAAGGCTTAAAACAGTTGGAGAAACACTGACAAAAGTGTACCGAGATAAAAGGAGATTATCTTGAAAAGTAAAAACAACAACAACAAAAACAATAAAACAATCTACCAAAAATATTTCTTGTGTTTTTTCTAAAGACTTATTGGATGTAAATTGTAAGTGGAACAAGACGCGATGCAAAATGTGGAATAAAATAGTGTGAAACAGTTTGACAGTTCTGCATACTGTGGATTTTGATCGACCGGTAAAATGTCCAGCTACAGTTACCATGTTTCCGCTTATATACAACCTCAATTTCAAGAGAAGTAAAAGATCTTTACGAAAGACTTTGCAGCTTTTACTTTTTCTACACTACTATGTACATAGTGTGTAGAGAAGGTATAATATTCGATACATAGATTTCACAGGAGGCCCCCTGAATCCATAAGAAGCTTTTTAAGGAAGATGTCCGTGTGTTTCTCTCTCCCTCCCTCTGTCTATTGGCAGCATAGTTCAAAAACGAAAATTCCGTTAAATACTAAGCTTGATAATTAAGCTGAGTATGTTCCAAGGATGCGAAACGAAGATTTTCAAGAAAACACCCCCACCTCCAACTATCCTTTACAAGGAAAAATTGTCCAAAACTTTGATTTCTTCAAAAATGGATCTAACGACATCGATTAAAACATTGTATATTAAAATGTTTACATGAAAAATAAAAGGTATATCTGAAATGTTCTGGGAATAGCCTTTGAAGACCTCTTTATTCTGGAGGAGTATTGCGAATTTATATTATTAGTAAACCAAAGGAGACAGACTTACTACACAAACAAGTGTAGAGCTCCTTAAAAACAAAATTTATGTTATATAATTTTTTTACTTTCTCTACACGTTCTGTATACAGTGTGTACAAAAGGTATTGTACTGCACCCAAAAATTCGATACCGAGATTTCACTAGAAATATATGTTTTGGGTCTCCCTGAATCCTAAAAAGCATTTTAGAAAAACGTCCGTTTGTGTGCATGTGTGTGTCTGTGGACAGCATGGCTCAAAAACGAAAAAAACTTGGTATTTAAGTTTGGTATCTTCCAAGGATGCGACACGAAGATTTTGAATTACTCTTTATATGAAATATTTTACGAAAATTTCCATTTTCTCAAAAATAGCTATAACGATTTTCATTAAAATATCGTATACTAAAGATATATACCTGACGAATAAAATGTATATCTTGCATTTTCTGGAAATAGTCTTTGAAGACTATTCTGGATGAATTTTACGGAATTTTGCATAACTGCTAAAGTGTAAGAAATGGACAAAAGTTAACTTCACAAAAGTGTAGAGCAGTTAAAGAATACCATTTATGTTCTATACATTTTTTCGTGGACTTGATCATTTTTTAGATAATCCTTGTTATTAGCTTTAAAAAACTTACACTTTTTTCATACGGGAATTTGTCAACGTCTGTCCATACAAACAAAGGAACTTCAGTCACATAGCAACCAGCTTTTGACTGTCACTTTAACCTATGGTACTCCCTTATTTCGCTTCTACTTGAAGGAAGCAAGTAGTGGACTGTTTCTGCTAATTTTTTCTCGACTAGCGTGAAGTAAATACAAGAATAAGCTTTTTATCAATAATGTATTGCGGAGATGTAGAGAAAGTCATGTGAATGGAACACATCAGATTTTTTTTTAATTTGAATTTCTCATTACTTCAAAGAAAAAAAAATAGTATCTCCTATACTCGTTATAGGTGCTCTTTGGGGGGAAGTTAAGACCAAGCGGGATGGATTAGACGGTTATTTCTGTGGCGTGCATTTGGAAGGTAGCACATTCAATTGCCTTGGTCGGCCTACCTGTAGCCAGGCAAGCCAGGTTTCTTCCATTCCCGGAATTTCCTGCCCCTCCATGTTGTTTTCACATTCATTTCATTCATCCCTTCATCCCGTTGGTTTCTTTCAGGGTCGAAGTGTCGGTGATGGTACTCGATGCGGCGTGACAGGGAAAAAGAATACCCAAAGCGAATATCTCCGTCCCCCGAATTCAGCTGATTGCTCGGATGAGGACCGCTCCTGACGGGGCCCCGGTTTGTTTGTGCGATTGATGGGAAACAGTAGGAATTCTGTCATTTCAGTGAGGTCACCCGGCCGCAGGCGTATCCTTTCACCGTATCCCTGCCTCCCAGGACCACCCCTCATGGGCGTAGGTACAATAACTTCAGGTTCGGTGTCAAAGCCATTGCGACTGTATCCTTTCTTATCCATTGTTCTAAAAATGTATACCAGTGCTAAGTATGTCAGTTTCCGTATATCCAAGAAATGTGTTTCTTTCATATATGATGTCCTTTATTATTAAATTATAAATTACTTAAGTTCATCTTATCTTTTGAAGCCTCCACTTAAGCCCGATTCAAAACTTAGCTTAAACGATACTGTACTGTTACTGAATTATAAAGTAAAGCTCATCCTATCGCTTGAACTGTAAAACTCCACTGTGGTTTAAGCCTCCGTTTAAGCCCGATTCAAAACTTAAGCTTACTCGGTACTGTAGTGTATTTACTTAATTATTAAGCAAAGTTCATACTTGAACTTCGTACTGTAAAATCAGTGTAGCTTAAGCCTCAGCTTAAGCCGATTTTAACCTTAAGCTTAAACGTTGGTGTTATTAAATTATAAAGTAAAGCTTATCCTATCACTTGAATTGCGTACTGTAAAACTCCACTGTAACTTAGGCCTCCGCTTAAACCCGATTCTAAGCTAAAACTTAAACGATACTGTTTTGTTACTGAATTATAAAGAAAAGTTCATCCTATCACTTGAACTATGTACTATAAAATTCCACTGTAACTTAAGCCTTCGCTTAAGCCTAATTCAAAGCTTAAGCTTAAACATGCTGAACTATGTTACTAAATTATAAAGTAAAGCTCGTCCTATCGCTTGAACCATGTACTGTAAAACCCCGCTGTAGCTTAAGCCTCCGTTTAAGCCCGATTCAGAGCTTAAGCTTAAACGGTACTGTACTGTGTTACTGAACTATAAAGTAAAGCTCATCCTATTGCTTAAACTACTTACTGTAAAACTCCACTGTAGCTTAAGCCCCCGCTTAAGCTGGATTCAAAGCTTAAACGGTACTGTGCGTTGTTTCTGATTTCTAAAGTAAAGTTGATCTTATGATTTGAATAACCTATTATAAATCTCCATTGTAGCGCAAATCTCCGATTAATCTCGATTCAAAGATGAAGCATAAACGGTGAAACAGAGTCCAACAGATAGTTTGCCACATGAGAAATGTCATTATAATCATAGTCATACAAGAGGTAAAACATACGCGAGGACTATGGCAGAGTGGCCTAGCGGTTGATGACGTAACATAACGACGCGTATTATGATTCTCAGCGAATTGTAAATTCTGGATATTTAATCATTGAGCAATACTGGATTTAGCAGTATCAGAAAATCCAATAGTTTTATCCAACACTTCTAAACGTTTGCTTGTGAGATGCTTAGTTTAATGTACTTATCTTAGGCTTTTAAGGTATGGGCATTATATGTTGTTCAAGAAATAAACCATTACTCGAATCCGTAAAGACCGCAGATCCTGATTTACAGGGTAGTGAAACGCTTGACTAAAGCGTGGGAATTGTTTTGTTGAATAAAGGAAATTGCGGTTTCCTAACGCAGAGTGTTCTAAAGGCTTGTAAAATAAAAACAAATAGAAGCATTTCATCTTTAAGGGGAGTCTAAATGGTTCACAGTGCCAAAAATGGTGATTTGGTTTTGTGTATAACCTATTAAATTTTTACTTTCTCTACAGGTACAGTAGTGTTTAGAGAAAGTATTGTATTGCACCCAAAATTCAATGCAGAGATTTCACCGGAAATGCCTAATTTGAAACTCCCTGAATAAAAAAAAAACTAGAAAAGTGTGTGTGTGTGTGGGGGGGGGGGGTTGTGTGTGGGGGGGAGGGGGAGGGAGAGGGGGCAGCATAGCTCAAAACCGAAGATTCTGTTAAATAACAAACTCGATATTTATGTTCGGTATCTTCCAAGGATACGACATGAAGATTTGCAAAAACATATCCCATCCCAATTACCCTTTACATGGAAAAAATTTCTAAACGTTTAGTTTTCTCAAAAATGACTCAAACGATTTCCATTAAAATCTGTTATGTTTAAGTTATTTACATGCCAAATAAAACGTATATTTTGAGTTTTCTGGTAATATCCTCTGAAGACCACTTTATTCTGGATGAACTTTTCTGAATTTTGAATAACTAATAAACCGTATGAGATAGACAAAACTTACTAAACAAAAACTGTAGATATCCTAAAACACACACAATTTATGTCATATAATTATTTTTTCGTGGAGTTGACCGTTTTCGAGATATTCCTTGTTATTAGTTTGTTTTAAAACACTTTAATTAGCTTTCCTCCTACGGGAACTCCTGGCGAAGCAAAGATACGGATTTCAACAGTTTTTAAAACCAATTTGCAACATTTTAAAATATTTGAGTGTCGATTTAGCATGGTGTATCTCCTTCCCCTTCTATTTATAGGGAAATAAGTAATAAGACTATTTATCTCGATTAGCATGGAGTAGATAAATGAATAAGGTTATTTGTTACAGAGATGCAGAGAAAGCCATGTGATTTTTAATCTTCGTTTTACCTGTCACTCTTATTTCATTAACTTAGAACGCTTATTTTAAATACATATTATAATTTACAGTTTTTTAATTTGAATTCTACACCACTTTCTCCTATATATGTTTAGAGTAGGTGCATTTTAGGGCAAGTTTTGTTCTAAAAATTGTTAACACTGCTAAATAGATCATCTCTTGTTTGCCCAAGAAATATGTCTCTTTCATACGTACAGTTATTAATGTATGCACCCACATGCCTTGCTCTAGCTGCTCTACAAAGAAACTTCTTACAAAAGATTATTTTTCTTTCTACACCATGCGAATCGAGATAAATATTAGCACAATGTTCTTATTACTTAGTTCCCTATGAGTAGAAGAGAACTAAGGGAATGCAGTAGGCTAGAGTGATAGTCAAATGTTTTAAAAGCTATCGTTATGCGATTGTCATTGCAAATTGCTTCTTTACTTGACCAAGAGCAGAACAAAAGAAAAACGGACACTTTGCTTTAACGTCGTTTAACCTGGTTGGTCATATCGGACGAAGAATGAATGAAATTGGTGAAATGTGGCTCAAATGATCTCGGGGTCCATGGAGCTTTAAGTTACTCAACATTCGTCTTTTCAGGATAAGGGAAAACCCCGAAAAAAAAAAACCTTATCCGCGTAACTCACTCTAAGTGAGATTCGAAATCACGACCTTTTGTATGTGAGGCAGACGCGCTACCACCACACTACCCAGGCGGGCTGGACACTTCTTGTCTGAGAAAAGTATAGGTATTTTACAACTGAAACCAATAACAAGGAATATCTCGGAAACGGTTGTTTTCTCCACAACAAAAACTTGAAATACATAAATTGTGTGTTTTGACGAGATTTACATTTTTTGTGTGGAAAGTTTTTGTCTAACTCTTACGGTTTCGTAGTTAAGCAAAATTTGGCAAAATTCATCCAGAATAGTCTTTAATGGCTATTCCCAGAAAATTCAAGATATACATTTATTTTGGTAAATATCTTTAATATACGGCATTTTAATCAAAATAGTTAGAGCCAGTTTTAGAAAATCGAAATTTACGACATTTTCTTCATGTAAAGGGTAGTTGGGGGTGGGGAATTTTCTTGAAAATCTTCGTGTTGTATCAAGTTTGGTATTCAACGGTCTTTTCGTTATTGAGATATGCTATCCACAGACACTCACTCATACGCACACAGGCAGGCACAGACCTTTTTCTCAAAATGCTTTTTTGGATTCAGGGGATCCTAAAACATGTATTTCCGGTGAAATCTGGGTATGGAATTTTTGGGTGGAATACAATTATTCCTCTATACACCATGTACATAGTACGTGTACAGAAAGTAAAAAAAAAAAAAAAAAAAAAAAAAACGTGCCAACATGAAAAACTGGGTATTAAGTTAGTGAGGCTTCTCCCGCATTAAGTGTTTCTTCGAAATGGCGAATGTGCACCTGAGAATAGGGTTCAGGACAATTTTAGATTCGTTGTGAAAACATAATCAATTTAGTATCGTTGATTATTCTTCGAATGTTTGAAAAACAGAATTACAATAAAAAAGTATGTAACTTGACAATGACTTATGTTAACTCAAGAGAATTTGAAAAATTCTAGTCGGTGGAAAATTTCCTGACCTGCCAGTATTGATTTCATAGCTCAAACGGAAGAACAGTGGCCTGAGAAACCGAAAATGTATAGTTTGAATCCTGTTCTATGATAGTTTTTTTATTCTCATTCTATCTTTCCAAAATTACTTCCAAGTTTAGTAAAATTTAATATCGGAATTTTGCAATAAAATGGGTATAAAGAAGGTTGCTAATCCTTTTCAAGTAATGTAGAGTTGCGACGTTTCTTACAAAATTCTTAACATGATTCATTTGTGTATAAGTAGCTTTTTTTTACATGATCTTTACTTTCTGTAGCCGTATGCACATAGAATGTAGATATATAGTAGCTAGAGAAGGCATTATATTCCACGTAAAAATTCGATGTCGAAATTACACTGGAAATATGTTTTTAAAGCTTCTTGAGTTAAAAAAAAAGAAAAAAAATAGATAATAGCTGTATGTCTATTGCACACGAAACTTTTCAAGAGCCCCCCCCTCCCCACTACAAACTACCGTTTACACGTAAAATGTTTTGAACATTTTGTTTTTCTAAAAATAGCTCTAACGATTTTTATTAAATACCGTGTTAAATATATTTATATCACAAACAATGCACATATATTTTGAATTTTCTGGAAATAGCCACTGAAGACCTCTTTATTTTGGATGAGTTTGTCAACATTTTGCTTAACGTTTAGACCTTAAGAGATAGACGGAAAAAACGTAGCGTGCAAAAAATGTAGATCTCTTTAAAGCACACAATTTATATCATACACGTCTTCTTGTAAAGTTGACAGTTTTCAATATATTTCTTATTGTTGGTTTCAATTTTAGGCTACCAAACTTCTCTCAAACGAGACTATAAAAAGCGAACCGAACTTCAATTATTTCACATAGTGATGAGCTTTTAAAAGATTTGACTACAGTTTTAGCCGGATGTATTCCCTTACTACCCTTCTACTTACAATGAAGTAAGTAATAACACCAATTCTGCTAATGTTTATCTCGATTAGCTTGCTGTAGATATAAAAATAATCTTGTATAGTAATAGATTGTATTTGGAACAGCTAAAGAAGTTTATGTGAATGGAACATATCAGATGTTTTACTTTTGTTTGTAATATCAAACTTGTCAAGGAACCCCGTTTGTGGTACTATTTCTACCTGTTCACTTTGTTTTTTGAAATACTCCATAGAGCTACGCTACTCAATAAGGCCAATATTTTCGATTTGTTGTCCATGCCGTTTGTTTCTTTCAAATGATTTATATAATAAAATATTTACAAGGTAATTTTACTCCACACCCTTCTTTCTTTTTCTGCTGACCTGAGAACCGGCTTCTGCTCATTGGTTAAGGTTGTGTGCCGCACTTCTAATATACAACCAATAAGAGACGTATTCATCTTGCGAGTGTCTTACAACTACTAAGGTAAGATGATGTTGTTCCTCACCCTTTCGCGCTTACTTTTTACTTTCTCTAGTCCCGTATGTACAATGTACATAGGGATAGTGAAGTATTGTATTGCATCCAAAAATTCGAGATTTCAGCGGAAATATATGTTTTAGGCCCCCTGGAATTACAAAAAAGCATTTTCAGAAATAGGTTCGTGTGTGTGTGTGTGTCTGTCTGTCTGTCAATCTATGTGTGCGTGTGTGGGTGGGTGGGTGAGTCTGTGGACAGCATAACTCAAAAATGGAAAGACGGTTAAATACCAAACGTGGTATTTATGTTTTATATCTTCCAAGGATGCGACACGAAGATTATCAATAAAATTCCCCCACCCCTAACTATTCTTTACATGGAAACATTTTGTCTATGTTAAAAAGACTCTACTGATTTTAATTAAAATACCACATATTAAAGTCATATCTATCACAATAAAATGTTAATGTGTTTATTCTAGATGAATATTGCTTAATTAACTAGTTAACCGTAAGAGATAGACAAAAACTTACATACAAAAAACGCAGATCTTGTTAAAATACACACATTATGTCATATACATTTTTTTTGTGGAGCTTACCGTTTTCGAGATATTCCTTGTTATTAGTTTCAATTGTGAAGTGCCTATATTTTTCTCAGACGGAAGTGTCCGTTTTTCTTTTGTTCTACTATTGGCCAAGCAAAGAAGTGATTTGCAATAACAATCGCATAATGACAGTTCTTAAAACATTTTACTATCACTTTAGCCTAGTGCATTCCCTTAGTCCCATTCTACTTATAAGCAACTAAGTAATAAAAGTCTGCTAATGTTTATCTCGATTAGCATGGAGTTGAAGGAAGAATAATCTTTTTGTAAGAAGTTTGTTTGTAGAGTATCTAGAGAAACCAGCAGCATCATTACGTTATTTGCTCTCGACTGTACATTAACAAAAGTTGTAAATGATAAAAATCTTCTGTAGATTCTCATGAACTTTTTCTTTGGTACGGCTTATCGCCCGCTTTTACTACTTGTGGCACCGCAGGCGATTCTTCACCTTCTGTCGTTTGTATATAAGCAACCATATCCACTTCATTTCAATTGAGGTAATCCTTTGCAGAAATAGTTAAATTGCATCGTAGACTATTTAATAACGAGAGGTTACGGTGGTACGGTGGTACGTAGGTACGGTGGTCATATGTTTACATGTAATCAAGAGAAACAAGTGAATGTCAACGGGCCGTAAAGAGAATGACAGCGGAGTCAGCAAATCGAATATATTTATTTTAAATTGTGTGTCTCAAAGATATATATATCTCAAGATATACAAGATTATATAACATGTCTTCTAAATGAAGTCTTCGCAGGATATTCCCACAATATTAAAAATAATACATTTTCTCGTGTATAAATATTTTTAAAAATCTTATGTGTTCGATTCATATGACCTTCTCCACATCCCTGTAACAGATGTCGCGCCGTAGCCGAAGGGTTAGGCACTCGCCTCTCACTTAGACTGCCCAGTTCGATCCCAAGCGATCACATGTGACAAAAGTGGACAAGGGGGTAAAAGTGGGTGTTAAGCACTGGTAAATACTATTAAAATCCATGTAAGAAATTATAATTAAAAAGCATATGCCTCTCTCTATTTCATACTAATCGAGAATAAGCAATGGCAGAAACTGTTTCATTACTTGCTTCCTTGTAAGTAGAAGGGAAATAAGGGAGTACACTAGCCTAAAACGAGAGTCGGAGCTTTTAAAAGCTGGTTAGTATGTGATTGAAATTCATTTCTTGCATAACCAGAAGTTGAGAAATACCCCATATGCTAAAAGTTTTGAAATTTAAAAACTGAAACCATAAACAAGAAATAGCTCAGAAATGATCAATCCACGAAAAAATGTATATGACATAAAGTGTGTGTTTTAACGAGATGTATATATTTGTATAGTAAATATCTGTATCTCTTACGTTTTACCAGTTAAGCAAAATTCAGCAAATTTCATTCAGAATGAAGAGGTCTTCAGAGGCTATTCCCAGAAAATTCAAGATATACATTTTTCTTGCCAAAGTTTTCAAAATAGTTTCCATTTAAAGGGTAGTTTGGAGGGTTTTCTTGAAAAACGTTGTCACATTCTTGCAAGATATTGAAGTACAAGTTTGTATTTAGCACACACACACACACACACACACACACACACACACACACACACCCGCGCATCTTTTTGGATACAGGCGTCTCAAAACATGTATTTCCGGAGAAATCTCGGTATGGAATTTTTGGGTCCAATACAATACCTTCTCTATCCACCGTGTATACATTGTACATACGCGCTAGAGAAAGTAAAAATATGACCTCAAAAGCTTAACAGATAATAGTATAAAAAAATTATGTCCAAGGAGGATCACACTACGCTGGATAATTATTTTCCTATTTTTCGTGATGCTTCTAACGTCAGATTTATTTTACTTTCCTGCAACTGGTGGCAGATAGAATGATTATTTCTCCCAGTTTAAATCTTGATCTGAGGTAAAAAAAAAACAAAACAAAAAAAAAAACACATGAATGGAAGCAGATCCTGTTCATGCAGCAGTTAATTTGCTGTCGCGGTATTAGTAAAAATGGGTGTGGAAGCCATAAAATCAATTATCACTTTTCAGATATGCTGGATCCTGTCAGTTAACAAAAACCTGTCGCCTTTCTTGTTTTTAAATCCCAGGAAAAACGCGGTAAGCGTCCTTAATGCAACAATAAAATACAGTAAAATACAGCTTAAACGAAACGGCGCATGAAAAACGTTATATTACATTCACATACTTTTTTCTATCTGTTCTGAAACTAAACTTATTCTTCTGATGCCTATCATTGAGTTATAGGGGGATTCGCTATTCTAAAAAAACAGTAGTAAAAGCTTTTAAATTCCGATTTCTTTCCAAGACTAGGAGAAAGAAAAACGTATAATAACTGTCCATTTTATAATAGTGTCACTATTTTAGTTTGTAACCAATAATTAGGAATATATCGGAAATAGCTACTACAAAGAAAGAATTACTTGCATAAATGTTGTGTTTTAACAATATCTACATATTTTGTGCACTATGTTTTTGTCTATCTCTTACGGTTTAACCGTTATGCGAAATTCGGCAAAACTCGTCCAGAATAAAGAGGTCTTCAGAGACCATTCCCAGATAATTCAAAATATACATTTTATTTGTTATATATATTTATATACGGTATTTTATTCAAAATTGTTATAGACTTTTTTGATAAAATCAAAATTTTTGAAAAATGTTCCACATAAGAAATGGAAGATTTTACTTTGGTATTTATCGGTCTTTTCGTTTTTAAGCTATGGTGTTCACAGATCACACACACCTGGACCTTTTTCTAAAATGCTTTTATCGCATTTAGGGGGTTTAAACTTATATTTCCATCGAAATTTCGACATTGAATTTTTGGTTGAAATAAACACTTTATTTTGCTACTATGATCATTGTAAGTACATACATGCTAGAGAAAGTAATTTTAGGTCGAGATTTCAGTGGACATGTTTTGAGCTCCGCTGATTACAAACCAATTAAAAAAAAAGTTCGTGTTTTTATTTTTGTCTGGCATCTAAAAGAGGTCCTGCAGGACAAAATTCCGGCAAACCGGCGGTGCTGATATAATCCTAGAAATTGGAAGCGTTGCTGATACTAAAAACTATTTAAATAAATGTGGTGTGTATGGGCGTGCGTGCGTGTTAAACTGATAATAAGGAATGTAATAGAACTCGGTATTTCAAGGTTCCTTAAACTCCGAGTTAAACGTAAGAAAATTAAAATTTTACACAAAACTAGACTAAAATCGAATCTATTATACCTTGAAATTTCTTACAGTTTTCCATGTACAACACAGGCAAAACAACCCCCTTAAGTTTTTCATTCATAATGCACAGAAATAATCTTGGCTTCAGTTGCTAATGTATTCTTATTACAGATTGACAGGTATTCTTATGTTTGCAGAAGGGTGCTTGCTCTTTCTTTGTCAGCCCTTCACTAATTGGGACCGCGTCTCAATTGTACAGTGCATACTGTTTTCTCGGAAAAAAAAAAAACTGTATTGGCACAATAATCCCTACTCAGCAACAATGGTGATTAAGATACGCTTAAGCAAAAATTACACATTTGACAACAGTAATGTTTTTGTAGATGGTATGTACCTGTATATGGTGTACTGTAATGAGCCCACCACTATATCACAGGTATGTAATATATTGTTTTATTTATTTTAAGCATTATTGAGCTAGTTAAACTTTTATTCATGATTTACCAATTGATTTAGTAACATTTCGGTATAATCCAATTTTTTTTGCAATTCGAGGCAGCCTCAGCCCCAATTAGCTCAAATTACCTGGGTTCTACTGTGTTTCGGAAATCATTAACTGCACCCAAAAATGTATGAGAGTTAAATTATTTTATGTTTTAACGAGATTACATTTTTTGTATGGTACATTTTTGTCTATCTCTTACGGTTTAGTAGTTAAACAAAAGCCATTCAGAATGAAAAAATATTTACAGAGTGATAATGAACTGCACTGAAATATTTTTAGAGAATAACGGGGTACCTTAACTAATGTAAGATAGGAGACCTCTGGTCTGGCTGTTCAAATTTCGAAGTTAAGTTTTTAAAGCTCTAAATTACCAGTCCGTGCTTGGTTAATGATTATACCATACGAGAACACAACAAAAGCGAAGGGCCATTGGAGAGCGTACCTTTCTAATGTAATGATTACTACTAGGGATAGCATTTTGGGGACCGATAGCGGGAGAGAATTGAAGTTACCTGAGTATGGTATATAGTTGTGTTGTGTTGACAATACAGTGTGTACGTCAGGGTACTATTAGAAGGAAAATGGGGAAGTGGTTGCGTGGTAAACTGTGATGTTTTCACTAGCAGTGGAAGGCGGTTGAGGTTGGGGGTTGGTGCACATAAATACCACTGATACATGGGAACCAAAAGTGTTGATAATAATATAGATTCAATTTCTGTTGTGTACAAGTCATCAGCATCATTATCCGTTTCATTTTCTCTCAAGTTGCATAGTTTACAATGACAACATACATTCTTAATGTCTCAAATGTGAATCGGCTCCAATTGGCACGTAAACAGACTTTATAATGTTAAAAACTTCTCTCCATATCGCAAGGTGTGATTGGAGCAAAATGAAAATAGAGCACATCATCGACTATTGTGTAAAATACTTCATCAAAAATTATTACCATAACAACACTTCGTAGCACATTACGTATTTCACGTATTATTGAAAATACCATATTTTTTCCAAACACTCTTTCACTTTCTTTTTCACACGGTCTAAAACGGGTCTCTGATTAATTGCTTAATTTGAATGTTCCAATTATGTGTTATTGTCGTAGATATATCCGCAAAATTGTTCTGTATGAATTGCAAATCTTCATGCAATCCATTTGAAGCAAGAGATTTTACAATCTTGATTGAAGAGCATGTACTATCATTAAAGGTATTAATTACCTGTAAAACAGTATTGTAATATTCTGCATAGTATACTGCTGCATCAGCCAAGTTGCCCAACGTGTTACTACAGGATGTCTCCTTGCGGTGCTCAGTCGCCAATGCAGGTCGGTCTCTACTGGGTATGGACGCACTGGTATCCGCATGTGGCCCTCTATCGGTCCCCAAGATGCTATGCCTAATTATTACATTAACTTCGCACAATAAACGGTATTTCTTTTCGTCTTAGAATATCTCCAACAAGCAGCACTTCTTTGTATAGGCTTAAGAGAGTAAACTTAAATCCATTGTAGGAAACGAACTAAGAACTTCGGGTCACCAGCTTTTGGCAATACACATTAAACCACAGGAGAAATTAAATAAATGCCTCTAGAGGACATATAACGCAAGAAGGAAGCGTCTTTCGAGATTTGAGATAACTTTATAGCAGTAAATGTTGTGAACGCGAACGAGTTCCAGAAAATAGACATTTCTAAACTCGCATATAAGTTTTAAAGACATTCCAAGCCAGATGTTCATCGGATTTTGATTTTAACATAGACTTTTCTACATTTGAAATCAATTTATTTAACATCTTATAACTGCGTTATATTTAGGTATATGTAACGCATTTCTTATTTGAAACTACTTATATCAAACGCATCTATACTCTCTTAAATTAACACCTGTATATATTTTATTTGTCTTTAAATGGATTTAATACACGGCATTTTAATGAAATTCACTAAAAAAAAATCAAAAATCAAAACTATCTAAACATTTTCCAAATATACGGTAGTTTCCAATCGGGAGATTTTCCTGAAAACCTTCGTGTCGCATCCTTCGAAAATGCCAAATTAAATACCTACCAAATATGGTATTTAACGGACTTTTCGTTTTTAGTTATATTGTCCTAAGACTCACACACTTACACACACGAGGTGAATACTGAGTAGGTTCATTACACCCCCAAATTTTCCGATCCCCCATTTCTTATTCCCATCATTTCCTAGTAATCTATTTCAGAGTTGAAGTACCAGCTGACGGTGTTGCGGCTGGCTGGTGGCTTGCGCATTATAAAAAGGTTATCCTTAGGCTCGTAGGAATCTGCGCTCTGATTTTTGGCTCCCTCTAGAAGTCCGTCAGGAGGTCTTCAGAGGCTGTTCCCAGAAAATTCAAGATGTATATTTTATTTATACTGTGAATAGCTTTAATATACGGTATTTCAATCAAAATTATTAGAGCCATTTTTGAGAAAATAAATTTCGAACTTTTTTGCATGTAAAGGGTAGTTTAGGGTGGGGGAATTATACTCAATTATCGCATCCTTGAAAGACACTAAACTTGTATTCTAAATTTGACACTTTACCGACTTTTCGTTTTTGAATTATTGTGTTCACGGACACACAGGTGCGCGCGGGGACATTTTTCTAAAAATGCTTGATTTGGATACAGGGGATCTTAAACGTCTGTTTGAGTCAAATCCCGGTATCGGATTTTTGGGTGGAATGCAATATCTTTCTATACGTTATGCACATAGTACGAGCAGAGAAAGTAAAAATGTTTTTTTTTATGCAGGAGACCCTAAAACGTGTTTTTCCAGTTAAATTTTGGTATCGAATTTTTGGATAGAATACAATATCTTCTTTACATGTTATGATTATAGTACGTGTAGAAAAAAGTAAAAACGTACTTTGACAAAAAGTGTTTCAAATAATGTTACCTATCAGTTTCCAAAGTTTGTCTGTCTACTTTTGGGACACCTTGTATAAGCAATTAAAGATATATACACCATACATATACATCTTTATACACAGATGCGTTTAAAGATTAAAGACAAACATATGTATGAGAACGTTTATATCGAAATGTTGGTTACAATGCAATGTTTCCTTTACATCAAGAAAGGTATACAAAGAGCAGAAATGTTTTTTCTTCCACCAGATGCGCAAATCTCATGCGTTGTGAAAGCTAATGGAAAACTCTGCACATCGGATAGCAATAAATAATGAGCTTTGGGACAGACAGAAAGCTGTACTCGTATCTCCAGAGAATCGATTCCTGCTACAACGCACAAGATTTGTGACTCGATGGGAATGTCACTTTTTCAGCCTTTGGTGATTTACATATAAACGATGGCAAGATAACGTTTAAGAGCTGTCAAAAAGTGTTTCATTCTGTCTGCATAAAATCTCGTTTAGCATCGACGTCTTTGATACGCCTCTGATATAAAAACAAAAGTGATGGGCTTTTATATTAATAAACAAAACAAAGCGAGAGAAGGATTCGTAATACGTGGCTTTTTCAAAGCTAAAAACGCCGTTCAAAAACAGATGTGGAAGATATTTCTTAGAATAGTGATATGTAATTGTTCTGGAATTTCTTTAATCTTCCATGCTTCCTCCATTTTGCTTCCCTCTCTGTCTTTGCATACGCAAAACCATTTATCTTCACATGGTTATCGCGTGGCGTATCTTTCGGCCAGAAACGTTATCCTTATTCACCACAGAACAGACATGGACATGTACTAGCTCAGAAACAACTTGTGGATCTTGCCCTTCCTGCATACGATAGATGTCTTTGCGGAAGTTAGGGTATGACATAGCACTGTCGGGCCGTAACAGTGTTCCAATTGAAAAACTGTCATGGCAGACTTAATTTGTATATACACTAAATATTTTACTTTCTTTACTTATAGCTTTGTTCTTTAATTGGGACTAAAGGGAGTAAATCAATAAATTAATGAACAGTTAAATGAGCTTAAGGGTAACCGTTGCTTCCTGCCTTTCTTCTTCCTTACATCCTCCCATCCTTAGAATCGTCCTATGTGGTGTAATGGTTAGCCATGCTAACCTCATAAACCCAAGTTTGCGGTTTCAAACCCGGCGGAGGACGACGGATTTTTTTTTTCGGGTGTAAAAATCCTTAGCATGGCTTCCTTTGGAAGGGAAATAAAGCCGTTGGTCTAGTATCATAGATCTACGGCATATAAAAGAACCTCAAGCCTGATAAAGAGGTCTCTGAGCAACATTAAACGGTCCTTCACGTCCATAAATAAAACTCCATTTTCGTTTCTCACCCGCTCTTTCTTTCTTACTTCTTTTCTCTCTTTCTCTCGCTCTCTCTTTCTTTCCCCCACCCTTTATCTCTTTTACCTTCCTCGTTTTGGTTATTATACCTTATATAACTAAAGATGTTAATTCACAGAAATAGCGTAAATAAATCTTCCTTGATAAGATCTTAATAAAGCTAAGATAAATTTAAGTTTAATATTATAATTTTTTGTGATTCAGAAACAAGATCCATACTGTGATGCATAACTTACATCCCCCAGGACTTAAAATCAGTCAGATGCCTGTTGCGAGGTCCTGAATCAGAGAGAAGCCAGGATGGATGATATCTGGTATGAAAGTGAGAAAATGGATGACAGGGAAGACATTTGATTTGCATTCAAAAAGTATTGAAATATCAATCATCCTTATTTAGTTGAAATTAAGTAAGAAGCAAATTAATTGTAATCAGTTTCATGGAGCAATTGGTAGAATGAATGGCGGGGTAAACCGGAGAACTCGAAGTAAACCCTCCCAGACACCACTTCGTTCACCACAAATCCCATATAAAATCCTCTGAGATTGAACCCGGGCCGCCTAGGTGAGAGGTGAGCGGTCTAACTAACCGGCCACGGCGCCACCCCATAAGGGAAAACCAAATGGTGAAAATGGCAAAAAAAATTACTTGTATAAGTTTTATAAATTGGGATTCATATATAAATTGTTGTGTATCGAACTGCTTGTATTTTAAAAGCATTTTTAATTTCTTTAGCACGTATATAAAATGTACAAAGTAGACAGGAAGGCATTATGTTTCACCCGAAATTTCGATACTGATATTTTAGCGTAAATGTTTTGAGGGTCCTGCCTCCAAAAATATATATACTTTTAGAAAAAAAATGTCTCTATATCTGTGTGTGCGTGTGTGTTTTTTTGGCAGCCGAAAAATCCATTAAGTACGAAACTTGTTATTTATGTTCAGTATCTTCCAATGATGCAAAACAAAAGATTTCAAGAAGATCCCCCACACACGACTATCCTTTACATGTAACATTTTTCGAAAATTTTGATTTCTTAAAAATGGCTGTAACAATTTTGATTAAAATACCACATTTTAAGGTATTTTTATGACAAACGAAATGTATGTTTTGAATTTCCTGGGAGGAGCCGCTGAACACCTCTTCATTCTGGATGACTTGTGCATAACCCGTATAAGAGATAGACAATAACTTACTACACCAAAAAAAAAAAAAAAAAAAAAAAAAAAAATGTTGATCTCATTAAAACACACGATTTATGTTATATATTATTTTCTTTGTAGAGTTAATCGTTTCCGTTATTCCGTTTATGCAATTTTAAACTACTTAAACTTTTCTCAAGCGGTAACTCAACTTTGGTTTCATCAGTTGTGTTGTGCTACCGGAAATAAATTTAAAATCAAAGTAATATAAAGTATTTTTTTTAATAAATTTAAAGGAAATCAAAGGAATATAAGTAATAAATGTTCACGACAGTAAAAGCGAGAACTGAATTTCAATTGTTTCACATAGCGAATGTTTTAAAAGATGAGAATATCACTTTAGTCTAATATATTCCATTATTTCCCTTCCACTTACAAGGAAGCGAGTAATAAGTCAATTTCTGCTAATGTTTATCTCAATTAGCATTCCTTTTGTAAGGAAAGCTTGTTTGTGGAACAGCTAGAGAAAGTTATATGAATGGAACACATCCGATTTTTAAGAATGAATCCATAACAGCTATTGTAAGCTTTATTTACGGTCGTTTTAAGTCCTCAAGGTTTTATCAAGACCTTACATGATTTTCAACAATACAATGATAACATTTACTATAATTACCAGTTAAAATTTATGTTTGCTTGACTGTATAAGTTTATAAACATTTATTTGCTTGAGATAACTAATTATTTTATGAATGAGACAGGCATGGTTGAGTGTTGCAGTAATATTTTGGGGTATACCAAACGGGTTGCGTTGTTTATCGAATTTTGGGCATATAGACATGAAGTGGGCTACTGTTAATATTGTGTTACTTGCTTAACATATTGGTGGAGGACTTTTATTTAGCAGATATGAATGTGTCAGTTTGGTGGGTCCAATTCTCAGTGGGGGTATCACAATATTGTTGGGTACTCTTGAGATGAAGTTGCGAGGACATTGTAGTTTCTTGCTCGGTTGTACATCCAGATGGTGCATTTTCCTCTTAAAGTGTGTGACTGCATCATTAAGAGACATTTCTTGTATGGGTAATTCAGGTGTTTGTTTTGCTGCAGTATCGGCTCATACGTTTACAGTAACGTTCTTGTTAGATGGTATCCACATAAAAGCTATATATACTTTTTTTACTTTCTCTATCCGGCATGTACAGCGTACATGAGGAGATTTCACCGGAAATATGTGCTTGAGACCCTATGAGTCCAAAAAGCATTTTAGAAAAAGGCCAATGAGTATGTATATGTGTCTGTGTATGTGCCTCTGGACAGCATAACTAAAAACGATAAGTCTGTAAAAATACCAAACTTGGTAATTAAGTTCAGTTTCTTCTAAGGATGCGACACAAGGATTTTTAAGACAATCCCTGCACCCCTAACTACCCTTTGCGTGGCACATTTTTCGAAAACTCATTTTCTCCAAAATAGGTCTAACGTTTTTTATTAGAATATCGTATATTACAAATATGCATATAACAAATAAAATGTATATTTTGAATTTTCTGGGAATTCCTTTTGAGGAGCTCTTTATTTTGGTTTAATTTTGCACAATTTCGCATAACGGTTAAACCGTAAGAAATAAACAAAAACTTATCACACAAAATATGTTAAAACACGATTTATGTCATTTACGTTTTCTAGATATTCATTGATACTGGCTTCAGTTTTAAATTAACTTTTCTCAAACAGAACCACGCAAAGCGAACCGAAACTCATTTGTTTCACATAGCGACCAATTTTTGAAGCATTTGACTATCGCTTTAACCTAATATATTCTCTTATTTCCTTTCTACTTATAAGGAAGCAAGTAATAAGACCAATTCTGTTAATGTTTATCTATATTAAAATAACGTAGATAAAAGAATAATCTTTAGTGAGAAAAAATTGTGGAACAGATAGAGAAAGTCATGGGAATGCATACATTAGATTTTTCTGATTCGAGAGAGTGGGGATAAAGACTTTTTTGAACGATAGTGTTTGTGGGAAACATGTCTTGAGGGTCGTTTAAAGCTGCTAGAGAGTCACTAATAATTGTGAAAGAATAAATCATGATACGAGATTAATGCATACGCCCAGAGCTACATATGGAGAACAGGAGTGGTACTTTCTATTTACAAATAGCATCATTTACTATAGCACATCCACTATCTTTTTTACTTTCTCTAGCCCGTATGTACAATGCATATAGTGAATAGAGAACGTATTGCATTCCATCCAAAAATTCGATGTCAAGTTTTAAACGGAAATGCGCATAAAAGCATTTTGGATAAAGGTGTGTCTGTCTGTCTGTCTGTCTGTCTGTCTGTGGACAACACAGCACAAAACGAAAAGAATGTTAAATACAAAACTTGGTACTTATCTTTACTGTCCTCCAATGATGCGACACGAAGATTTTCAAGAAAATCCCCCACACCACAAACTGCCATTTACATGTAATTTTTTTTTAATTTTTTTTTCCTCAGAAATGGCGCTATCGAATTTGATTGAAATTCGTATTTACATCTCAAATAAAATGTATACTTCGAATTTTCTGGGATTTTCCTCTGAAGCCCTCTGTATTCTGAAAGTGTTTTTTCAGAATTTTGCATAACCGTTAAACCATAAGAGGTAGACAAAAACTTACTACACAAAAAATATAGAGCTCGGTAAAACACACAAATTTATGTCTTGCGTTTTTTAAGTAGAGCTAATCATTTACAATATATTCCTTTTTATTGGTTTCAAATTTAAACTACTTCTTTTCTCAAACGGGAAGTGACATTCCTTTTCACATCTCTTGTTTTACTGCAGGCCATGTAAAGTGAAGAGAACTTCCAATTATTTCACATAGGAAATATTTAAAAATGTTTAGTCAAACAAGCTAATGTTTACCTTGATTAGTATGTCGTAGATCAAAATATAGTCTTTTGTAAGGAAAGTTGTTTGTGTAACAGCTAGAGAAAGTCATGTGAATGGATCACATTAGATTATTCAGTTTTTGAACCATCCATAGATATACAGAGACTTGAACTGTATTAATTCAGGGGAAAAAATCTGGAATATAGATGTAACTTAGCTCATGTTTTAGAAGAAATTGTGCTCTAAAAACTGGTTTTCACCCTGAATGTAGCAACCTCTGCTTTTACAAGCAACTGGTGTATTTGTTTCTTCAAATGTATGAACGTTTGTTTTTAAAGTTTAAATGGAATTTTATCCAATTAATATTTCTTGATATAAATCTCCCATATTCACATAAACTACTGAAGGTCTCTCAGTTGAATTTTGAAACAATATAAACAATATCTTAATATGAATAGGTACACACAGACTGAAAAATTGTATGCCATAGCCGGAATTTGAACTACGGATCTCCAGGTCTCTAGCCAGTTGCTCTACCACTGAGCTACCATGGTAATATGCTGGTATAACATCGAATTTCTCAACTGACTCGCATGTTTCCCTGTAAATCACAAGGTGATCTCAAATTGTATTGAAATGACAACCCCAATGGTGACCTGACTCTACCTATCCAACTCCTGTCCTACACACGGTTTCTGTGAGAAAACAATTAAAATTGTCACAATATCTTTATACTTTTATAGAACTACATTGGTATTAAACCGAACCAGGTGGCTCAGGTGTTTCGTCTGAGACTAGCATTTGGGAGGCCGTTGGATAGATTCCCGCGGCTGACCTCTCTGACCCATGTTTTTTTTTTTTTCTCCTCTCACAAAGGAGGTTTGTGCATACCCCCGAACTTCCTGTCACTTAATTTCATCTCCCTTTCATCCAACCGGTGTGCTTCAGGGTTGTAAATGTCGGCGAGGACTGCGGTGGTGGTGCCATCCCGTGGTGGTGACTCGCTTTGGAAATACAGCTCTCTGCAGCGGGATACGTTGGAACTCGCTTGTAGACCCAGGTAGTTCGGTCAGAGCTGGGGGCGCGGGCTCCTAGCGCTCCCTGCCCTGAGATGAAAAACTGCTTGGACTATGTTAGGGAGTATCCATGGTGGCTCCTTCCCCGCCGTCCGATTTCGGCCGTCAACTTAATAATTCTCATCTCATCCTATCCACCTGAGTTCTGACGTACAATAAGGCAATAACTGCAGAATTTCTCTTCTCTCTCTCTCTCTCTCTCTCTCTCTCTCTCACACACACACACACACACGCACACACACATTCGCATTAAGATATTTCGTTATCTTATAAAAATCTGATGTGCTCCTTTCACATGACTTTCTTTAGCTGTTCCATATATAAACTATTCAGATAAGAGATTATTTTCTTATCTAAATCTTGCTAATCGGGATAAACATTATCAAAATTATATTTACTTCTTGCTTCCTTGATAGTAGAAGGGAAATAAGTGAATACATTAAGCTAACATGTTATTCAAACCTTTTAAAAGATTGAACAATTGAGGTTCGGTTCACTTTGAATGGTCGCGTTTAAAGAAAGTTACGTAGTTTAAAATTGAAATCAATAACAAGGAATATCTCAAAACGGCCAATTCTACAAGAAAACCGTGGTTTACCGAGATATACGTTTATGGATAGTATTTTTTGTCTATCTGTAACAATTTAGTCGTTATGAAAAATTATACGAAACCCAGCCAGAATAAAGAGGCCTTCAGATGCTATTCCAGGAAATTCAAAATATGCATTTTATTTGTGAGGCTTTTAAAAGTGTCCTCAAAACATATATTTCCGGTGAAATCTCGACATCAAATTTTTAGGTGGAGTAAAATATCTTCTCTATCCCCTATCTACGTTGCACATACGGGTTAGAGAAAATAAAAATTACTTGAAAAAAATATACGGTAATCAAAAAAATATGATGTGTGTCACACTCACATGAGTTTCTCTAGCTACTCTACAAACAAGCGTCTTACAAAAGATTATTCTTCTTTCTACACAATGCTAAGCGAGATAAACATTAGCAGAATATTCTTATTCCTTAGTTCCTTATAAGTAGAAGGGAACTAAGGGAATGAAATAGGCTAAAGTGATAGCCAAATGTTTAAAAAAAACTGTCGTAATGCGATTGTCATTGCAAATCACTTCTTTGCTTGGCCAGGAGTAGAACAAAAGAAAGACGAATACTTCCTGTCTGAGAAAAGTATAAGTACTTTACAACTGAAACCAATAACAAGGAATATCTCGGAAACAGTTACCTCCACAACTAGAACGTTAAGGACATAAATTTTGTGTCTTGATGACATCTTCATTTTTTTTTTTTTTTTTTTTTTTTTTTTTTTTTTTTTTGCAAATACGTTTTGTCTATCTCTTACGGTTTAGCGGTTAAGCAAAGTTCGGCAAAATTCATCCAGAAAAAAATAGATCTTCAGAGGCTATCCCCAGAAAATTCAAGATATACATTTTATTTGGAAAGTAAATATCTTTAATATACGGGATTAAAAAAAAAGTTAGTCATTTTTGAGAAAATCAATATGTTTGTTTATTTTTTTCCATGTAAAGAGTAGTATGTGGTGGGTTTTTCTTTTCTTAAAAATCTTCGTGTTTCATCCTTGGAAGATACTAGACCTAAATACCAAGTTTGGTATTTATTGATCTTTTCGTTTTTTAGCTATGCTGTCTGTAGTCACTCACACACATAGCACACTTGGACCTTTTTCTAAAAATGCCTTTTTCGGATTCAGGGAACCGCAAAATATATATTTTTGGTGAGATCTTGACATCAGCAATTTGGGTGGAATACAATACCATCTCTATCCACTATATACATTACACATGCGGGCTAGAGAAAGTAAAACTATATTTCCTTTAATAAAAAAACATCGTGTTATGATCTAATTCAGTCAGCTTATAAAGTATATACATTTTTCGTATGGTAGTTTAGATAATATTTCCAGGATAAAGGTCTTGAAATGTAACTTTTGCCGTATATGGCTTTCAATGTTCACTTAACCAACAAGAAAGAAATCGTATAGTACACATTCACGATTCAAATAAGTTTTAATTGCGGAATTTCAGAATTTGCAGTTGGAATTATGCAAGTGACAGCTGAAAAAAAATACAGCTACAACTTCAGTTTCATTTCCACTCTTTACTTTCCATCCACATGGAAATGAAAACAAGACATCATTCCGTTACCTGAAAATCTGGTGTAGAATTTGCTGGGAAATTATGTTGACCTTTTCACAGACAAGTTTTCAAATATCTGTGAGTCACTAAACCTGATCTATTAAATTGTTATCATTTGCAAAACAGAAACAATTAGTCTGAGCAGCAATCTTCTGGCTACACTTGGTTCTACACGGAATAATTTATTTATAAAATATTGCAACTCAAAGTACAAATCTGGTTAAATGAACATTTATTGGGACAGCTGAAAATAGCTCTATCGAAGATAGCCCACGATATAATGCACATGTAAACATCGTATTTTAAAATAATTTTTGACAAATGTTTCATGTTACCTCTAGGATGGGGCTCGAAAACCTTCCGTGTTGCATCTTTTGGAAGGAACTGAACTTAAAATACCACATTTCTCTTTTGAGTTATGCTGTTCACTCATAAGATTGAAGTAATAGGGCACAAAACTGCTTCCTGCACTGAACGAGTGCCAGTTCCCGAACCATTACGGTCGTATGCAGTAGCGTAAAATAGCATACGAATACTTAAAAGCTATTTCCTAGCAATCCTTTATATATATACACACACACACACACACATATTCACATATTCGTTCTTTGCCATTTTAAAGTAAAAAGATCACCAAACATGATCTTCAGATGGAATTCTCCTAGCAGAAGGATTAGACACAAAACCCAAGAAGATAGGGTTTTATGGAATGAAATAAGGTATGAAGTTGAAAGACACTCCAGATAGAACGGCCGCGCCGTGGCCGAGTGGTTAAACCACTCGCGTCTGACCTAGACGGTTCGATCACAAGCGACCACATGTGAGATTTGTGATGGAAAAAGCGGCGCAGGGGCCGCTTTTCTCCGGTTTCTCCGGTTACCCCCGCTATTGCATTCCACCGGTGCTCCATCTTCATTCCATGTATCACCAGTGTCATCACCTGCGGTGCCACAAAAGCGGTAGTTAAACACTACCAAAAAAAAAAAAAAACTCCTGAGAACTTCTGATGCGATATTTATGATTAGGGAACTCCGCAGTTATTGTACCTATGCGCTGCGTGGGACGTCCCGAGGGAGGGATGCAGTGAAAGAATGCATCGACGGGAATCTGGAGCGAATGGCAGGTAGGCAGATCAAAACCCCACCCCAAATAAGCCCCATAAGCTAAATCGGGAGACGGAGAGTCTAATGACTTTCTGTATTCCCTGCCACGCCGCACCGAGCATAAACGCTGAAAAAGAAGTCAGTGGGATGAAAAATAAATGAAATGACGATGGAAAAGATTTGGAGGGTCAGGGAAACTCGGAGCGGCCCTATTGGTCAGGTAGGTCGGCCGGAATCGAAGGCATAGTCTCCTGAATATAGGCAACAACGAAACCTTCTGGGCCATCCCGCATGGTTATGGGAGGATATAGAAATTTGGAGATTGAGAAAACGTGAGGTGCAGACTCATACGGAAGAAAATGCTGTTTTCCACTCACGTGACTTTCTCTCTTTGTAACAAATTAACCTTAAAAAGCTTATTCTTCTATCTATTTGATGCTAATTAAGAAAAAATGTTAGCAGAAACTGTCTTATTTTTACTTATAAGTAGAAGAGAAATAAAGGCATACACTAAAGTAATTGCCAACATTTTTTAAAAACTAGTCGCTATATGATTGAAATTCCGTTCTATTTGCATGACCAGAGTTGAAAAATTCCATATCAGGAAAGTATTATCAAGGTGAAGCCAATACGGAAATCTTTAACTCTAAAAAAGAAAGAAAGAAACGTATGTAACGTAAATTGTGTGTCTTAACGAGATCTGTATTTTTTACGGAGTAATTATTTATCTATATCTATCTCTATTGTTTGTCTACCAATTACGGAATGTCATTCATAAAGAGGTCATCAGAGGTTACTCTCAGAAAATACAAGATATACCTTTATTTTATTAGACACGCAAGTATTTAATATACGGTATTTTAATTATAAGCATATGTAAATGAGCGCATGCCTTTTTCTATTTTTATTTTCTCAATACGTACTATGTACATAGCGTATAGAGAAGGATTTTTTTTTTATTGGTAGCTTAACGTCCTTTAACCTGGTTGGTCATATCGGACGATGATTGAAATTCGTGAAATGATGCTCAAATAATCTCGGGATTCGTGGAGCTTAAAGTTACTCGACATTCGTCTTCCCAGGATAAGGGAAAACTCCGAAAAAAAAAAATCTCACCCTAAGCGAGATTCGAACTCACGACCTTTTGAATGTGAAGCAGACACGCTACCACCACACAACCCAGGCGGGTTAGAAAATGTATTGTAATCCGCCCAAAAATTCGTTACCAAAATTTTGAGACCACCTGAATCCAAAAAAAGCATTTTTAGAAAAATGGCCGTGTGTGTCTGTGTGTGCCTTTGGGCAGCATAGCTCAAGAACGAAAAGACCTTTAAACACCAAACTTGGTATTTAAGTTTCGCATCTTGCAAGGATGCGACACGAAGATTTTCAAGAAAATCCCCCCTACCCCAACTACCCTTTACGTGTAAGTTTTTTTCGATGAATTTTACAGAATTTTTCACAACTGCTAAACCGTAAGAGATAGACAAAAACTTACCACACAAAAAATGCAGAGCACATCAAAACACACAATTTGTGTTGTATACATTTTTCTCGTGGAGTTGATCGTTTTTGGAATATTCCTTGTTTTTGGTTTCAGCTTTAAAAACTTACCTTTCTCATACCGGAATTTAACTCCTGTCTGTACAAACAAAGAAACTTCAGTCACCTAGCAACCAGCTTTTGTCTGTTACATCATATGGTACTCCGTTATTTCGCTTCTACTTACAAGGAAGCAAGTAATAAGATTATTATTGTTAATTTTTTTCTCGATTAGCATTAACTAAATAAAAACATTATTTTTTTAACAATAATTTGTTGCAGATATGTAGAGAAAGTCATGTGAATGGAACACATTGTTTTTCTTCATACACGGGACCCTAAACGTGTATTTCCATTGAAATCGCGGTATCAAATGTTGGGGTGGAATGCAATACGCTCTCTACCTATGTACTATATGTATCTACTAAGTAGAGAACGTAGAAAATAAATCGTAATGATGAATGTTTTCATCTCGGCAAGTTGCAGTCTTAAACTTTTCATTCAGTAATAAAATAATGATTTAATAATGTTGCACAATAAACGACTATAAAAAGGTATGCTAAAAGATATCCATCACTGAATTATGATATAGGCCACAGGGACAATACCCTAAAAGTTACACCAATTTTAGGTAGATTATGGTCTGGATAAATGTCTGCTCTATACAATCGTAGCAAACAGAAGGTATATTCTCATCCCCAGAAATCATTTGCACTCATTCTAATGTTGATGCTATGTAAGTTCATTAAAATTAGCTATGTAATTTTAAAGCTTTGTAGCTAAAGTAGTAATATGTCAAGATTCCAATATGCTATTTCTATTAGATTTGAAGTTTGTTACTAATTTTATAGTACTTGTATAATGTATGTTTATCGTTGCAAATTATTTTAGAAATGTTAAGTAATTAATAAATAATTCACTGGCAATACACTTCTAGATTTCCATTGCATTCGCTTCATATTTTCTAATTTCTACATGGATTTAGCAGCTTTAAACAATTGAATACCGTTCCTTTATGCTAATCTTTAAAACATGTAATCACTTTCAATCTCTCTTATTCATATTAGGTATGACATTTGACCAAAATACTGAAAAGTGTATATAATTTTATTTAGTTTCTCTACATAGCCGGTTCATAGATGCAGAAGATAACTGCACTCCACCCAAAAATTCGTTACTGAGATTTCACCGGAAATTTAAGTTTCAGGCTCCCTGTATCCAGAAATGCATTTTTTGAAAAATGTGTGTGTGCATGTATCTGTGGCTACGATAATTCAAAATCGAAAAGTCGGTGAAATACTAAACTTGGTATTTAATTTTAGTGTCTTCCAAGGATACAAGACCAAGGTTTGGAGAATAATCTCCCGACCCCAAACTCTATTTATATGGAAAAACTTTCGAATTTACGATTTTGACTAAAATAACTTATATCGAATTATATATTCAGGACAAATAAAATACACTCCTGTTCGGCGGTGTTATAGCTAGTATGTTGGGGCGCCCTTCCAAACAGGCAGGGGCTTAGCAATTGGAAGCTTTCTTAGTCTGAAGCCGGTCCCCATGGCCACACTCGCTAAAGCGTCTCGCTTTGGTGCTTCGTGGGCAGGGGATCGGGGATTCGAGTCCCGCCTTGGCCATGGATGTTATATGTTTGTGCAATGTGTATATGTTTGTAAAAGAAACAGTAAAACCAGTAAACCAGTAATCAGTAAAACCTACGGGGGGAAATGTAAATAGGGATACAGTACCGGAGTCCTGATCAGACTCCGTTACTGTTTAAAAAAAAAAAAAAAAAAATAAAGCAAGTGAGGGCAAAGACGCTTGCCAAGTGGAAGAAGGAAGGGCGTGCCGATAATATCTGTGTGTTCACTGAGTACTGTTTAATTCCTTTAGATTTTGGACACTCGTCATCTGACTCAGTGTAAAGTGTTGCAACATTGTTGACTGTTTTGCCTGTATGCGGTTTGAGCGACAGGAGTTCAGCTTATGTGTACCCCTCCCAAAGTTGAAGTTTTCTTGGGCAATAAGCCACCCCAACCCACTAGATATAACACTGCTGAACAGACAGAATTTTCTAGGGGTAGGTTTTTGAAGACGTCTTTGTTTTGGATGAATTTTTCTTAATTTTCCAAGACTGGAAAAGCGTAGGAGATAAACAAAATCTTACTATGCAGCAAATGTACGAGTAAATCTCGTTGAAACAAACAATGTCTTTCAAATACATCTTGTTCATGTAGTTGATAATTTCTGAGATATTCCTTGTTATTGATTTCAGTTTTGAAATACTTTTCTCATATGAGAATTTGTAAACTCCTGGCCTTGCAAAGAAACGGCTATATATCACATGGCAACCAGATTTTAAAAGACTTGACTTTGGCTTTAACCTAGTGTATTCCTTTATTGCCCTTCTATTTACATATAAACAGGGGATAAGACCATTGGCTACTAAGTCATCTGAATGGATTACATCGGATTTTATTAATAAAATAAAATTGACTCAAAAACTTTAAGGACAGTTTTATATATATATATATATATATATATATATATATAAATAACTGTTCTTAAGATTATATATATTTGCAATTGACGTAATTTTAATTGTTTATTATTATTGAAGATATTAATGAACAGACTCATGCTTATCAATAGGCCCACCCAACATCATTGTTTTTTTCAGTGCAATACAATAACATCTCCAGCTACTATGTACATTTTATATATGTACTAGGAAAAGTAAAAGTTAATATGAAAGGTCTATTTGTAAAATGACTATTGTAAAATTTTAAAGCTTTATGTGAATATTTTAAGGATACATTGTGTGGTGAGTTTTTATTAGAACAATGAATTTGGATTATAACGTGGAAAAGTATCTCTTATTGTGTGTACTTATAAATTTCAACAAGATCTCTTACGTAAGTGAATTTTCCAGTTTTCATTTATGTAGCTCAAAGTGTGAACTTTCTGATGCCTCTATATACTATTCCAAGCCACAGGGGTGATCTAACAACGCCTGGTGAAACGCGATTAAATGAAGCCGTTCAGATAGAAGTGCCGTCCGCGTATTCATCCGCGTAATTGCTAGCGAGTGTCCACAACCGTTCCCGAGTGGACAGTCCGAGTGGTACGAAGATTACACCTCTAAACCTCTCGTTACAGAGTTTTAACTCCGCAACTGGATTGAATTTCAAAATGAGAAGTGAATTATTTGGAAACCAAGGCGTTACATCTTTTCTCTCTGGAATTTTGAAGTTTTAGTTTTAGGCGAATTTATGCACGACAAAAGAATTATTCATCTGTCAACCTCACATGATCCTGATGTCATAGTTTGGCAAATTTTGAAGGAGATGAATTAAACTTATCCGTAAATCTAAGCAAGAGGAATAATAACTTCGCCATAATATATAAGGGAAGATCTGAATACAAGGCCCATATTCTTGGCGTTTCCTCTATCTCAGCGAACTTAGTAGTGTGCGGCAATTGGCAACTGTGCATCGTTTCAGACAACTGCCAGCTACAGCGCTATTGCAAGTAAACGCAAATAGCGGTTCCTTTGGTAAACTGGTCTCGCAAAGAAATCCGTTCACTTATTCGATTTCTGTGAGCGATACATGTAACCGCAGCTGACATTTGCCGACAGCTGATAAGAGATTTGTGGAGAGACTGCCATGTCGCAGAATAGTGTCGAAAGTTTGCGAGAATCACAATGGCTGACCCAGCACGGCATCCACAGATTTGAGCACAGCTCGCGTGTAGGAGCTGATTCTGAATAACAGGAGAATCATGGTACGACATTATGGCGGTAGAATTGGGGATATCTTATGGCAGTATTCATCACATTGTTTACAATGCCGGAAAGATTCTTCCCGATGGGCTCCATGAAATTTGTACAACCTACACAAGGAGAAGCGTATGGGGGCAAGTCTGCAACGGTTCTCAAAGGAAGGGAGCAGTTTTCTTCACTGCAGTACCACGAATGACTGCTACACCCCCAGCAGTAAGCATCAATTTAATGGAAATACCCCTCTTCTTTAAAAAGGTGGCTCCCTTTACCGGGAAGGTGATGGCCACAGTGTTTTGGGACAACGCGGGTGTCATACTCGAGGGTTTCTTTGGAAAAAAAAAAAAGGCACACATTGACCGCTGCCCGATACTGCAATTGCGCTAAGCGATCAGGAGGAAACAACTAGGACTTCTCACCAAGGGTGTCATCTTCCTTCACGCGACCTCATACTACAGCCCAGAAGACCACCACGCTGAAACAGCCCGGATCTGGCTGCAAACGAGTTTTCACCTTTTTCTCACTTGAAGGAACACCTAGGAGGCTGGAACACCGCCTTAGATAAGGAGGTGCAACACTTCACGACAACATGGCTCAACACGTAAGGTTAGGAGTTTTACCAGGAGGGAATATTCAAACTCATCCCACGAAGCGACAAGTGCCTCAACCGAAATGGAGATTAAGTGGGAAAATAACCTAGTGTAGTACTATCAGATAACTGTGTTGGTTGTACGAAATAAAATGTGCATGTTTCACCGCAGGCTTTGTAACCTCAGTTTATAATTATCCCTGTATTTACTATCAGAATATTAAGATTTTTCTTTACATTGTAGGCAAATTTGTTTCCGGAATACGATTACGCGTTTAAGTTAATCTACGAATCCTTTTGCAATTGCCGCTAAACGTGTGATGAGCCTAGCGCTACGCTATGATCACTGTAGCGCGAGAACCAGTGTGTCTTGAAGCGTGGGAAGAGTAGAGTTAAAGAGTAACTAAATGTTAGCAATTTAAGTTATCTTATGAACCTCCCCCCTACATCTAGCCACTTCACCATATTTCCTATCTTCTACGTTGTCAAATGTTACACTTACATTCTATTTGACAGCAGATCCTAAGTATTATTTCACAAATGACTTTCATGCAGCTTTAAGCTGACACCTTAATTTTCCAGGAATTTTGTCATAAGATTATTGGAGTTTCTACTAGGTTCCTAGAACCTAGTTAGTTACCTTCGTTATTCAGATTTCGTGCTAATTTCTCTTTCAACATAAAATACCTTCTCACCTATACAGAATCCTAACTGTTAACATTATACCATACTAATGAATTACCTATGACACAGCTATAAATTATGCATGTTTAACTTATTCATTTGTTTTAATACATACATGAAACTATACATCGCAATTATTTATATTTTCCAATATTTCTTTATTAACTTCACACGACCATAATACTGGTATAACACTCCTACAGTAGTTCACTTATTTCACAAAATTACAAAGTGAATTTTCTAAACTTCTAAATATGGTTGTAAACTACCAAAAAAAGAAATAAAAAAAGAAGAGCTTTTTGACTCCAGCTTAAGTCTGAGACTCACTTTCTAGGATTCAATTTCCGTTGATACCAAGCATGACTATGTTACTTTTTATACCTGCTCATAGTAGTTAGAGGAGGTATTGCATTCCAACCAAAAATAAAGCTATCAAGGTTTCACCGGAAATAAATATTTGGTTTACTTAATAAAAAAGAGTTTTGAAAATATATGAGTTTTGAATAGCATAACTCAAAAACGAAAGGTAAACTCAGCATCTTCCAAAGTTGCGACATAAAGATTTTCAGTAAAATCCTCCAGCCCAAAATATATTTTACCTGGAAAAATATTCGAAAATTTTGATTTTATAAAATTGCTGTGACGATTTTGCTAAAATACCACATTGCAAATCATGTTATTAAAATTAAAGAGTAGCAGTAGTTATCTTGAGTTTTTTAGGAACATCCTTTGAAGTCGTCTTCATTCCGAATGATTATTCCGTAACTGGTAAACCGTAAAGGCCAGATAAAATATTAGGAGACAAAAAGTGTATATCTCGTTAAAGCACACAAAATGTAAGTCAAATATATTTTTCTTTTTGTTGGAGTTAACCAAGATATTCCTAGTTATTGGTTTCAGTTTTAAAATGATATACTTTTCAGAAATGTGAAGTAATTACTATTTCTTTCTTATTTCGCCCTGATCATGCGCAGAGAACGGAATTCTAAGTCAGCACATAGTGGCCAGGTCTTATGCATTTCCTTATTTCCCTTATACCTACAAGACAATTTGTAATAAAACCATTTCCACTAATGTTTATGTCTCGATTAGCATGCGGAGTATAGAGAAATAAGCTTTAGTATTACTAGTTTGTTGCAGACTAAGCACAGAATGTCGTGTGGATGTGCTTATCAATTTTTAGTTATGTTTAACGCTCACTCACACCACAGGAGACGGATATTGAGGATAAAGGTCATGATACTGTATTTTGGGAAAGGAAAAATAGGAAGGAAATGTTTCAGACGGAAGTTTATGGTTTGGCAGCATGGGGACTGAAGAAAACATGGAAAAAGGAAAGACTATCCTGGCGAGATGTAAACCTCAGACATTCTTTACGTAAATAGTGGAATGGAGCTGTATATGTCAGTGCTAACAATTTTTAGCCCCACCCCATGAGAAATAGTGGAATAGAGTTGTATATGTCAGTACTAACAAATTTTAGCCGCACCCCTAACAGCGTGACTACCTGTTTTCCGAGCTAATGGATTGATGGGTACTTTCTTCCCTCTCAAATTATAGCTAGGCTTGCCAGATTTTTAACCCTATATTGCATGGTGTGGCCATTTGGCAACACAGATGATTAATCAAGGGTTTTAGTACTTTGCTGGGCCTTTTTTTCTAATTCAGTTTCACACTAACCTTCAACAATAAAATTAGGCTAGTTATAGGTGTACTATGTTGTAAAAATGTTTTTTTGCAATAAAATGTAATGTACTTTGTTTTTTTTAATAAAAAAAGAGACAAATCCATGCAACTGTATTCAAATGCTACTATGTTCAGCATCCAAGTGTTCCATCACACCGGATATTTTACTTGGGTCCTCCCCATCCTTTGTCACAAGCACTTTTGACTGAAGACGCTGGGTGAACCTAAGCTTTGAATGGATGTCCAGTCCATTACGTATCACACTAAAGATCACGGCTATTCAAGTCACTTCAGTTGTGGTGCCGTTGAAAGGGATATAAAAACTGCTTGGCGATTTAGGGAAGATCAGCATATGTAACAAAATAATTCTTGCAATAGAGGGTTAAAATAACAATACAGAACACTCATTCCACCCCATATTTTGAGATCCAGAGACAGTAATGTAAATTCTAAATGCAGAAAAAAAATACATTTAACATTTTTAACTTTTATTACAATTTCAATGCAAGGTGAAATATAACGCTATAAAATACTTTACCTTGCAGCTATTTATTTTGATAGAAGAAAATTAAAGCCACCTGTCATCCTTGGTGTATCATACTTGCAACTTCTCTTGCTTTGAAGAGCTTCCCTCATTCTTAATACTGCTATAAAACGTTGACAAGCCACGCAATAATTCAGCATGATTTTAATCTTATACTTTATTATTAAATTCAAATATTTAGTTTTTTCAAAACACCAATTTGTTGTTTTTTTTACTTTCTCTGCACGTACTATGTACATAGTGTAGGTTTTGTATTTAACCAAAAATTCACACCGGAATTTCAGAGAAAATATGTTTTGAGGTCCACTCAGGCTAAAAAAGGATTCTTAGAAAAACGTCCATATGTGTGCGGTGTAGTTCAAAAACAAAAAGACCATTAATTACCAAATCTGGTACTTAAGTTTATTATCGTACCAGGACGCGACAAGAAGATTTTTAAAGAAAAACTCTCCGCCCCAAGCTACCCTTATATGGAAAAGTTTTTGCAAATTTATTTTTCTCAAAAATGCCACTAACGATGTTGTTTAATATACCGCATATTATAGACATTTACTTCACAGATAAAATGTTTATCTTGAATTTCCCGGAAACCGTAAGAAATAGACAAATATCTAGCATATTACATTCACATGATTTTCTCTACATCTTTATAACAAATTATTGTTAAAAAGAGTATTTTTCTATCTAATTTATGCTAATTGATTAGCAGACATTGTTTTATGACTCGCTTCCTTGTAAGAATAAGGGAAATAAGGCAGTACCCTATGATAAAACGATAGTCAAATCTTTTAAAAACTGGTTGCCATTTGATAGAAATCCGTTTCTTTGCATGACCAGGAGTTGACAAATTCCCGTATGTGAAAAGTTGATGTATATTAAAACTGAAACCAATAACAAGGAATATCTCAAAATTGACATAAATTGTGTGTTTTAACGAGATTTACATTTTTTGAGTAGTGAATTTCTCTTTAAAGTTTACTAGTTATGCAAAATCCAGCAAAATTTATCCAGAATAAAGAGGTCTTTAGAGGATATTCCCAAAATCGTTTAGATATACATTTTATTTGGAATGTAACTTTCTTATAATATATGGTATTTTAATCAAAATCATTAGAACCATTTTTGAGAAAATCAAAAAAATTCTGAAATTGTTTTCCAAGTACAGGGTAGTTTATGGTGGGGAGATTTTCTTTAAAATCTTAGTGTCACATCCTTGAAAGATACTAAACATAAGACACCAAGCTTGGTATTTAATGGTGTTTTCGTTCTTCAGCTATGCTGTTCACAGACACACACGGACCTTTTTCCAAATATCTGATGTGTTCCATCACATGACTTTCTCTAAGTCGTTGTAACAAATTATTGTTAAAAAGCAAAATTTTTGGTCTACTTTATGATAATCCAGATTTAGCAGAAATGCTAATTACTTGCTTCCTTATAGGTAGAAGGAAAATAAGGGAATGCACGGCTAAAACGATAGACAAATACTTTAAAAGCTGGTTGCGATATGGTCAAAATCCGTTTATATGCAGGGCCAGAAGTTTACAACTTTCCGTGTGAGAAAAATTTAAGTATTTTGAATCTGAAACAAATACCAAGGAATATATCAGAAATGGTCAATTTCACGAATATATCAGTGAGTATATATATATGTCACACATTGTGTGTTTTATCGTGATCTAAATGTTTTGTGTAGTAAGTTTTTGCCTAACTCTTGCGGTTTACCAATTATTCAAAATTCAGCAAAATTTATTCAGAATACAGTGGTATTTAGAGGCTATTCCCAGAGAATTCAAGATAAACATTTATTTGAGAAATGAATATCTTTAATATACGGTCTTTTAATCAAAATCGTTAGTCATTTTTGAAAAAATCAAAATGTTCCAAATTTTTTCCGTGTAAAGGGTAGTTTGGGGTTGGGATTTTTCTAAAAATCGTGTCACATGCCTGGAAGATACTAAAACTTAAATACCAAGTTTTGTAATTTTTCCCGACTTTTCGTTTTTGAGTTGTCGTGTTCACACACACGGACCCAGAAAATTCAAGATATACATTCTATATGTCAGGTAAATATCTTTAATATACGACATTTTAATCAAAATTGTTAGCGACATTTTTGAGTAAATCAAAGTTTTTTAAAACTTTTCCATGTAAAGGATAGTTTGATTTGGGAGGATTTTACTCAACATCTTCGTGTCACATCCCTGGAATATCCTAAACTTATATACCAATTTTGGTATTTTAGCGACTTTTCGTTTTTGAGTTATCGTCTTCACGGACACACTGACACACACACAGACACACAGAACTATTTCTACTAATGTGTTGTTTTGGATACAGGGAACCCTAAAACATATATTTCCGGTGAAAACTCCCTATCTAATTTTTGGGTGGAAGACTCTTTATTCTGATTGAATTTTGGGGAATTTTACGTAACTGGTAAACCGTAAGAGATAGGCAAAAACTTACCACACAAAAATGTAGTTCACAATAAAATACACAATTTATGTCATATATATTTTTTATTTTCTCTACACGTGCAGTACATAAGTGTGTAGAGAAGGGATTGTGCTGCACCCAAAAATTCGATACCGAGATTTCACCGGAAATATACGTTTCGGGTTCCCCTGAATCCAAAAAAAGAATTTTTACTTTCTCTACACGTACTATGTACATGGAGTATAGAGAAGGTATTGTAATGCACCCGAAAATTCGATACCGAGTTTTCACCGGAAATACTTGTTTTGGGTCCCCCTGAATCCAAAAACAGCATTTTTACAAAAAGGTCCGTGTGTGTGTGTGTGTGTGTGTGTGTGTGTGTGTGTGTGTGTATGTGTGTCTGTCTGTTTACAGCATAGCTCAAAAACGAAGAGACCGTTAATACCAAACTTGATATTTAAGTTTGGCATCTTCCAAGGATGCGACACGAAGATTTTCAAGAAAATCCCCACCCCCAACTAATCTTTACATGGAACGTTTTTGAAAATTATGATTTTCTTAAAAATGGCTCTAACGATTTTGATTAAAATGTCAAGTATTAAAGATATTTACTTGACAAATAAAATGTATATCTTGAGATTTCTGGAAATAGCCTCTGAAGACCACTTTATTCAGGATGAATTTTACGGAACTTTGCATAACTGCTAAACAGTAAGAGTTGGATAAAAACTTAACACACTAAAAATGTAAAGCACATTATAACATACAATTTATGTCATATACATCTTTATCGAGGAGCTGGTGGTTTTTGAGATATTCCTTGTTTTTGGTTTCAGCTTTTAAAAACGTATTCTTTTCTCATACAGGAATTTGTCAACTCCTGTGCATACAAAGGAACTTGTCACATAGCAACCAGCTTTTGATTATCACTTTAACCTATGGTTCTCCCTTATTTCTCTTCTACTTACAAGGAAGCAAGTAATAACACCATTTCTCTAATTTTTTGTCGATTAGCATGCAATAAATAGAAGCATAAGCTTTTTAACAATAAAATTGTTGCAGAGTTGTAGAGAAAGTCATGTGAATGGAACACATCAGATTTATTTTTTCCTGGAGTTGATTCTTTTTTTGAAATTCCTTGTTATTAATTTCAGCTTTAAAAAGCTTATACTTTTCTTATACAGATATCTAACAATTCCTGTCCATAAAAACAAACGAACTTCAGTCACACAGCAGCCAGCTCTTGACTATCACATTAACACATGTACTCCCTTATTTCACTTCTACTTGCAAGGAAGCAAGTAATAAGACTATTTCTGCTAATTTTTTCTCGATTAGCATTGGAAGCATAACCTTTGTAACCATAATTTGTTGCAGAGATGTAGAGAAAATCATGTGAATGGAACGCATCAGATTTTTTTTTCTTTTTATTTCAGTATACTTGTTGCACCGGGTGTAAAAATCCTGCCTTCGGATTGGTCCCGTATCGTAGATTTACGGCAAAATTAAGCGGTCTATCACTCCCAATTTTGAATGGGACGCTGAGAACCACAGCAGTTAAATAACGTCCATAAATAGCACGCCATTTTTTTTATATTTGTTTTTATAAAATACAGAAATTAATTTTGTTTTTTATTCATTGAATTTAATGTATTGCCTGGTAGAGTGGAAGGGAAGGCGTTATGACCCTAACTCTAACCTGGAAAAATAAATAGATATACTAATAAATGTGTGCATAAATAGACAAAAGAGTTCCCCTTACTTATAGCAATAGAAAAGGTAAACGTAATACGGATGCACTGATAGCTTTTCTCCATAGTTACAATAAAGCTGAAATCAATAAAAAGGAATATCTCAAAAACGATCAACTCAAAAAAAAAAAAGTGTATATAACATAAATTGTATGTTTTAACGAATTCTACATTTTTGTGTGGTAAGCTGTTGTCTATCTCCTATCAGCGTAAAATTCATCCAGAATAAAGTAGTCTTCAGAGGCTATTCCCAAGAAATTGAGGATATGCAGTTTATTTTTTTGGTAAATATTTTAAATCAAAATTGTTAAAAGCTATTTTTGAGAAAAACAACATTTTCAAAAAAAGTTCAATGTAAAGGGTAGGTTGGGGTGGGGGGATTTTCTTGAAAATCTTCGTGTCGCATCCTTGGAAGATACCAAACTCAAATACCAAGTTTGATGTTTAACGTCTTTTCGTTTTTGGGCTATGCTGTCCACTGACACGCACACGCACGCATACGCACGCACACACACATGGACCTGTTTTCATTTTTTTTTGGATTCAGGTGCACCCAAAACATGTATTTCCGGTGAAATCCTCGAGAGAATTTGTGTGTGGAATCAATACCATCTCTATACACTATGTACATAGTACGTGTAGAGAAAGTAAAATCAGTGAATTGCCGTGAATATCGAACGTAGCTCCTTACACAATGTGCAAGAGCTGTGGTCAAGAACGTAACAGCCGAAAAGGAATGCGTTGAGATAACCTGCGATGTGCCGGGAGGCTTTGCAAGATTTACGGCCGCTTATTTGTTGTTCTCATAATTCAATACTCATCCCGAGGCAGGGAGGAAGCCGGTTATAATTAGATCTCGGATTTTTAGGCCCTAATAAACGAACCTTTAGGCACGTAAAAAGCCTTTAAAATATTAAAACAAGTCCTTAAAATACCAATTTGGGCCTTTTAACTGTATTAAAACTTCAAATACGAAATAAAAAATCTGATGTGATCCATTCACATGACTTTCTCTACATCTATGCAACAACTTATTGTTAAAATGTTTATACTGCTATTTACTTCATGCTAATCGATAAAAAATTAGCAGGAATAGCCTTATTAGTTATTTCCTTGGAAGTGGAAGCGAAATAAGGGAATACCATAGGTTAAAGTTGTAGGCAAAAGCTGGTTGCTATGTGACTGAAGTTTCTTTGTTTATATGGACAAGAGTTGACAAATTCCTGTATGAGAAAAGCGTAAGCTTTTAATGATAAAACAAAAAATATGGAATGTATAAAAAATGATCAACTCCACGAAAAAAAAATGTATATAATATAGATTGTGTGTTCTAGCGTGTTCTACATATTTTGTGAGGTAAGTTTTTGTCCAGCTGTTTCGGTTTAGCAGTTACGCAAAATTTTGTAAAATTCAGCCAGAATAAAGTGGTGTTCAGAGGCTATTCCCAAAAAATTCAAGATATACATTTTATTTGTCAGATAGATATCAAAGTCGTTAGAGCCATTTTTAAGAAAATAAAATTTTTCGAAAAAAGTTCCATGTAAAAGGTACTTTGGGGTGGGGGATTTTTCTCAGTCTTCGTGTCGCATCCCTGGAAGATACTAATCTTCAATTCAAAGTTTGAAGTTTTACCGACTTGTCGTTTTTGAAGTATCCTGTTCACAGTCTCTCTCTCTCTCTCTCTCTCTATCTCTATCTCTATCTCTATCTCTCTCTCTCTATCTCTCTCTCTCTCACATACACACACACACACACACAAGGACCTTTTTCTGAAAATGCTTTTTGATAAAGGGGACCCTAAAACATACATTTCCGGTGTAATCTCGGTATCGAATTTTTGGGTAGAGTGCAATACCGTCTCTATACACTACGTATATAGTACATGTAGAGAAAGTAAAAGATGTACACAAATGTTATATGCCTATTGTTTATATAAAACTACAAAAAAGAAGAATTTGCACTAGAAATAGTCAATAATAAATACTTGGCCTTTATTTAAACATACAAACCCGTATAAAACACATTAATATCTTAATTATGTTATTAATTACAAAACAAATACCGGATAAGGAAATAAGGTGTAGTAACAAAACAATGAATACAAAAATGAACAATTTTATTTTGAAATATAATTATTGTAATGTTCTGTTTTGTTTGAGTTTCTGTTTGTCTTTCGCCTCAATGTTTGCACGAATGTTTTTTTTTTCTTTTTTTTTCTTTTTTTAACGTCTTTTAACCTGGTTGGTCATATCGGACGATGAATGAAATTGGTGAAATGATGCTCAAATGATCTCGGGGTCCATGGAGCTTGACGTTTTTCGACGTTCGTCTTCTCAGGATAAGGGAAAACCCCGAAAAAAACCTTATCAGGGTAACTCACCTTAAGCGAGATTCGAACTCACGACCTTTTGAATGTGAGGCAGAAACTAACCATGCGTGACAATGCGTTACTGCAACTGCATGTGAGTAAACAAGAACTAGTTTCTAGAGGATTGTTGGAAATTCTCATTTAGTATTCCAGGTGGCGCTGTTGTTACAAGAAGGGATGGTAGAAATCACAAGTTTGTTGATCGCAATATTCCTGTCAAGGCAGACACTCCATGCCATTAACCAATTAATCATGTGTGGTCAGTAACGTGTTGACCAGTCTTCTCAACTTTATGAATGTAACGTTTGAAATGTTTTATTTCACTATATTATTCAAGCTATGAAGAATTTGTAAATGTTGTTCAAAATAATTTTAAAGCGGATATATATACCTTAAATAGGGATTTTTAGGCTTAGAACTCGCAGGCGCTTTTAAATACAATAAAACTTCTACAGTAGGTGCAATTGTTTCATGAAACGTGAACATATGTAATGGCTATTATTATTATTGTTGTTGTTGTTGCTTCTGGAAAAAATAGGCATATACCCTAAAATCTGAGGTTTCTTTTATTTGTTATAGGTTTGATACTGTGTGACAAATGGCTAATCAAATATCACACAAACAAGTATGTAAACATGCTATGCCGGCATGTTGCTATGGTAGCTTAGTGGCAGAGCAACCGGCTAGAGATTGGGAGATCCGTGGTTCAAATCCCGGCTATGGCATTGAACTTTTCAGCCTGACTCTACCTATCCAACTCCTGTCCTACACACGGCTTGTGTGAAAAAAAACAATTAATCCAAGACCAAATGACCATAATAGTTGGCTGTACTATGAATCCTGGAACTTAAAGTACTTGCAGCATTTGAAGTTGTCATTGGGGTTGTCATCTCAAAGTAATTTGAGAACACCGTGCGGTTTACCGGGAAATTTGCGAGTCAGTTGAAAAATTCAATGCTATGCCGGCATGTTGTCATTGTAGCTCAGTAGCAGAGCAACCCGCTAGAGATCGGGAGATCCGTGGTTAAAATCCCGGCTATGGCTTTGAATTTTTCAGTCTACCTCTACCAATGCAGCTTCTGTCCTAAACTTGTGTGAAAAAATACAATTAACCCAAGTACGTAAACTTTAGAACAGCACTGATTCTTATACTATATACATAAATAGACAAAAGAATTCCCCCTACTTATAACAGTTAAGTATAGAAAAGCTAATACAGATGCTCTATAGTTTTTCTCCTTTACTTCCAAGTTCCAATAAAAACAGCGAATGGCCGTGAATATCGAACGTAGCTCCTTACACAAGTGTAAGAGCTGTGGTCAAGAACGTAACAGCCGAAAAGGAATGCGTTGAGATAACCTGCGACTGCCGGGAGGCTTTGAAAGATTTACGGCCACTTATTTGTTCTTCTCATAATTCGATACTCATCCCAAGGCGGAGAGGAAGCCGGTTATAACATATCTGCTATCGACTCCGTTTACCTGCTCCGAACTCCGTTTGTTTTTATTGTTGTGTAAGTGTGATACAACTTCATCCAAATCTACTTGGGTAAGGTCATATCGAAATCATTTTGAACTTATACAAAGTCACTAAAACACTTCAAATATCGTTGATACCATTTGATACCATTGCCTGATAATTACATTCAAAGCTTATTAAGGTGATGCAGCTGTGAAATTTGAAAAATCTAGAATAGGTAAAGATATATTTTTGTAATTTATTCCAGTTACTATAAACAATACTAGTTATATTTTGGCCATGTATCAAAATTCTAGCTTGCATAGAGTGCTATTTTTTGTTTTTTGACAGTAATAAAATATCTATTATTTATAGTTTCAGAAAATGTTTAGTTTTGGGGGGTTAAGAGGCTTTTAATAAATTTAAATATAATTTAAATTCTAGTCCGCATTTCTTTAAAGCTGCTGTGCAATGCATCTTTTTAGAACATTTGTATTGTTAAATTCTATTTTCTCAATGCAGCATTTTTAGATACTTATGTACCTTTCTCTCAGAAACTATGAGAGCTGGAAATCCGAAATTTTAAGAAAATATATACATAACATATTTGAACTTTATGAACCACAATCGTGAAGCTATGATATAAATTGATCATATTAAGAAAGCAACAACTTTGCAAATTTTACAGTTATATTTTTTAAATTTGTAAATAATTTTTTAATAATTTCTACCGAAATTGTATCATAGCTAAATAATTAAGGTTCAGAAGATAACTGATTACACAAAGAACAAGCATACAAAAGTGTGATTATGTATTGCAAGCAGTATTATTATTATTATTATTCTGCTGAATGATATACTTTTTATGTACTCAACCACATTAGCTATTAATGCAAACAGCCATTCGAAACAATTGTCACAATTAGAGAATAATGCGTATACATTTCTGGAAAAACAATTGAATATTTAAGAACAGTGCTAATTCAACTCACTTAAGGTGTAATTTCCGTTGTTCAGACTATCTTGTCTCCTTAAATAATAAAATGTACTGTCTAAATACGTTATTCTAATAAGAATAAGCCACATTGTGCATTTTTAAAATATTCGCATAAAATATCCAGCTTAACAGAAAATTAATTTACAAATAGATTTCTAACATTATACTTTTTAAAATTAGCGCTAATTAGAGTAGAAAATTTATTACTTTCTTACTCTCCAAAACTCTTGATTTTTCAAAAGTTAATAATTTATTTCTCAAAATTGGAACATTATTTCAAAGAAGTATATGACCATCTTTTTAATGTGCCTTTGAGAGCCAGTATAAAAATGTTGAAACAAATTAGTGAAAAACTACATCGCATGGGACACTTTGGGTGTGGAAAACTGTTGGGAAAAATTTGCGAGAAAATAAGCTTTAAAACATGTAAGTACTTATTAATAAGTATGGTCGTACCCATTTATAGCTTTGGTTAATTGTTAGTTAAAGCGCCAAACGGGGAAAATGATGTATTTTCTTAAAGTTTAGAATTCAAATCATTTTATTGTGCTAAATATTTGTTTAACTTTTTCACAATTTTATGACAAATTTCACAGATACATTACCGTAAGGATACGTATAACTGAAATTTCGTGAAAAATCACAAAAAAAACTTTTTTTTATTTTTTATCCATAAAATAATACAAACATTGCTGACTTTAAAAATATATAATTTGGCATTAAATGCCATTTTTAAATGCCTTAAGTCAAAGCGTTAGAGGGGAAACTGTACTGGACTCAGCAAGAAAAAATTGAGTTCAACGAGATCTCATTCGCACCAAGCAAAATGAAAACAAACGTTATGCAGAAGAAGAGCAGCAATGCAAGAAGAAAGGGACAGAAAAGGCAGCAGCAGAGGAGTGCAAAAAGAAGGCTGAGGGTCCAACCTACCAACCTGGTGGATTTAATGCTCTTTCCTTGTTTTCTTGCTATTGATATTTTTATAATTTTTCTTGCTGTAAAATATTACTTGCGGAGCAGTTTTTCTGCTACACAAATAAATATTTCCGTACATGTTCACAGAGATACAATAAATAGGAACTGCCCTAGGCTTTACTGTTAAATGTATTTAAGCATAAGTTTTCAATTTTTAAACACAAAGATTATATTGTTTGAAAATTTTGGAGCTTAAACCAAAGAAGACAAAGAAAAGCCTAAGGCAATTTCAAAAATTAGATATATTGTGAGTTAATATTAGACCAATGTTTAATTTTTTTGTCGCAAGTGACTTTTTTTGTGGGGTGACAAAGACATATTTACATTTGAACTTAACTTCCAAATCATTAGATAAAAATGGATGAAATTCGCATTTTAATTTATTTACATTATACTATAGACGTGGTGTAAATTTAAAAAAGCCAGCATAATTACTTTGGAGTTTCAAGCTTTGACACAGTTGTCCTTAAAGCGAGTCGAATTTTAAGAGAGCGGTTTACTATTAAATCCTTAGAAAGGTAATCCTCTCTGTGTGGCTACAAGAGATAGAAGAATAACAGCTTCCCATTTGAGAAACATATATTTGAAAAATCAAACCAATAACAAAGAATATTTCGGAATGATAACACTACAGTAAAAAAATCTGATGTGTTCCATACATATGACTTTCTCTACCTCTCTGTAGCACATTATTGTTAGTAAGGTTATTCTTCTATATACTTTATGCTAATAGAAATAAATATTATCAGAAACGGTTTCATTAGTTAGTTCCTTATAAGTATAACGGAAATAAGGGAGTACACTTAGCTAAACCGACAGTCAAATGTTTTAAAATGTGGTTACTATGGAATTGAAATCCATTTCTTTGCATGGCCAGGAGATGACAAGTTCCCGAATAAGAAAAATGTAAGTTTTAAAAATTGAAACAAATAACAAAGAACATCTCAAAAACAGAAAATGAATATGACTTAAATTGTGTTTTAACGAGAACTACGTTTTTTTTTTTTTTTTTTTTTTTTTTTTTTTTTTTTTTTTGTTAAGCAAGTTTTTGTCTGTCTCTCATAGTTTACCAGTTATGCAAAATTCTGTCAAATTCATATATAATAAAGACATCTTTACAGCCTATTCCCAGAAACGTTATGAAAAACATTTTATTTGTCGTGTAAATATGTTTACTGACGACATTTTAATCAAATCGTTAGAGCCATTTTTGAGAAGATAAACATTTTCGAAACTTTTTCCATCTAAACGGTAGTTGGGGTGGGGGGACTATCTTGAAAAGATTCGTGTCGCATCCTTGGAAGATACTGAACGTAAACAGCAAGTTTGGTATTTAACGAACTAATCGTTTTTTAGCTATGCTGCCCACGGACAGACGGCCATTTTTCTAAAAAAAAATATTCAGGGTTCTCAAAACGTGTATTTCCGGTGAAATATCTGTATAGATGTTTTGGGTGCATTACACTTCCTTATCTATACACTATGTATATAGTACGTGTAGAGAAAGTAAAAATTACGTGCTACGAAATTCGTCTATTTCGTACGGTTTATTAGATAAACATAAGTAATTATGAATAAAGAGGACTTAATAGGCTATTCCAGAAAAGTTAAAGATACTTAATTTCTCTACCAAGTATATATTGCGTAGAGAAAGTATTGCATTCCACCCCAATATTCGGTTCCAAGATTTCATTGGGATCCCTGAATCAAACAAATCGAATCACTGTATCAAATTTATGGATGGAATACAATATCTACACTATCTGTACTATGTATTAAATAAAGCAAATAATAATAATAAAGAACTACCAGAAAAGGTATGAAAAATGCATCATGCATACATACATAATCCGAAGATGAATGTTATTTTAACAACAATTTTAAAATGTTTTTGTACACTCTACCGTCCGCCTGGATTTTTGTGTCACTGTTGCAGAGATTGCCGAATCGAGTCCCGCCTTGGGCATGGGTGTTATATGTTTGTGTATGTGTATGTGTAAAAAGTAAAACAGAAATTCAGTAATCATATAGTAATCAAAGTAAACCAATTAGGCAAAAAAAAAAAAAAAAAAAAAATGTGCTACAGCAGGCGTCACCAATCCACTTGATTTTATTGTGAAGCAAAGCAGCGAATGCCTCTCTTCGTTGTACAGTGTGTCGCGCGTCAGTTTATAATATCGGGAACAGAAAGAAATCCAACACGCAATCCATTTACTCTTATATTTATGCCCCGGAGAAATCTTATTTTTAGAAAGTGGCGGTATAGGTATTTAGTTTTTGGCCAAGATCTGCACTCAGAAAATATAATTTGTAGCGGCATAACTTAACCCAAGCAAGTAACTATAGTTATCAAGGAGAAAAAAATGTCTTTCAAATTGTACTCGATATCATCCTGCTATACATGTGAACATTTTTCCTTATAAAGTAGTTATAGTTTACTATAAATGAGGTTACAATAATATTAACCAAGTTAAGGAGTTGTTTAATTTTATATTAATATTTTAATGATTGTCTTATTACTTTCTCTACACGCACTGTATACATATTTTGCAGAGGAATTATTGCATTCCACCCAAAAATTCAATAGCGAAATTTTACTGGAAATATACGTTTTGAGTTCCCCTGAGTCTAAAAATATTTTTTGAAAAAAAGGTTCCGTGTATATCTGTGGGCAGCATAGCTCAAAAACTAAAAAACTGTTCAATACCGAACTTGGTATTTAAGTTTGGCATCTTCTTGGGATGCTACACGAAGATTTTCAAGAAAGTCCGCTCACCCCAAACTACCCTTTACATGGAACATTTTTTGAAAATGTTGTTTTTCTCAAAAATGACTAATGATTTTGGTTAAACTATTTTATATTTAATATATTTTTATGACAAACGAAGTGTATATCTTGAATTTTCTGGCAATAGCCCCTGAAGATTTCTTCATTCTGGATAACTTTTGTATAACGTGTAAACCATAAGAGATAGACAAAAACACACCACACTATTGTAGAATTAATCGTTTCCGAGATATTCTGGCTTACTGGTTTCAATTTTAAGCCACTTAAAACTTTTCTTTCTTCTCGTTTCTCTTTTATTTACTTCTGGCAATGGAATTTCAATTGTTTAACATAGCGACCGGCTTTTAAAGGACTGGCCTTCGCTTTGCCTGTGCATTTTCGTGTTTCCCTTCTATTTACAATGAAGCAGTAATAAGACAATTTTCTTATGTTTATCTTGATTAGCATTATGTAGAAAAAAGGTAAAACTTTTGAATAAAAGATTTGTTTGCAGAACAGCTAGAGAAAGTCATGTGAGTGGATCACATCAAAGGTTTAGGGAAAAGTCCGTGTGTGTCTGTGGACAGCATAGCTAAACATAAAAAAAAAAAACAAAAACAAAAAACATAAATACCCAACTTGATATTTAAGTTTTGTTCCTTCCAAGGATGCAATACGAAACTTTTGAAGAAAACCCTCCTCCGGCACTCCACAAACTATCCTTTACATGGAAAAGTTAAGAAAATTTGGATTTTCTCAAAATGGCTCTAACGATTTAAATACCGCATATTAAAGATATGTACATGACCAAAAAATGTACATCTTTAATTTTCTGGGAAATGCCTCTGAAATCCACTTCATTCTGGATTAATATTGCATAAGTGATAGGCAAAAACTTTCTGCACATAATTGTAGATATCATCAAAACAGACAATTTATGTCTTTTGCATTTTTGTTGTGGAGCTAACCGTTTTAGATACATTCCTTGTTATTAGTTTCACTTTTAAAATACTTATATTTTCCTTCAGATGGGAAGTCGCCCACACTTCTGTTTTACTTCTGGCCAGCTAAATAAGCGTATTTCAATAACAATTTCTTAGCGACAACCTGTAAAACATTTGAATATCGCTTTAGCATAGTGTATTCGCTTAGTAAACCTTTTGCTTTTATTGAATTAAGCAAAGTGTTCTGCTAGTTCTTATCTCGATTAGCATGGTGTATAAAGGAGAACAATCTTTTGTAAGCCGTTTGTTTGTAGAGGAGCTAGAGAGTTATGTGAATATAACATTAATTTTTTGTTTATTTTTAACTAATTCTGCTCATTTGGCCACGCAGTTCACAGTAGCCGATTTGCAGGATCATCGAGAAAATTTGCTGGTTTTGCTTTACGTAAAGGGTAACTAGTTAGTGACCTCTGTGCTAGAGCAATAGATGCCGGCTGTACATGGCGGACCGACAGAATTTGGTCACATACGGAAACTTGGAGCAGGGCCCCTTTTATTATTTATTTATTTTTTGGATAGGTAAAGTCAGACTGAAAAATCAATGCCATAGCCGGGATTTGAACCACGAATCTCCGATCTCTAGCCAGTTGCTCTGCCACTGAGCTACCGTGGCAACATGTCGTCATAGCATTGAATTTCTTAACTGACTCGCATATTTCCCGGTAAACCACCAGGTGATCTCAAATTATTTTTCGAGATGACAACCCCAATGGCAACTTACAATATTGTAAGTACTTAAGTCCCAGGATTCATAGTGTAGCCGACTATTATGGTCAATTGGTATTGGATTAAGTGCTTTTTCACATAAGCCGTGTGTAGGACAGGAGTTGGATAGGTAGGGCCAGATTCATTCAGATACATTCCTACATTCCAATCCCAGCCGAAATGCAATGGCTGGGAAGATATGTGCAGCGGTATATTCACTAAAACCCTCTCCATGTGCTAGTCGTAACATGCTTTGTCATTTCGTGCATTAGTCGGATCCCACAGAATACCCCAGTCAATACGTGAAAGATAGCGTGCCAATGAAACCTGAATAATGCAGGTGGGAATTCATGCGTTATTGCCTTTTGGATGCTTTAATTGCTTACTTGCTAATGTGCTACTACTTGTGCTTCTCATGTATTTACGTCTATCTTATAACTAGAGTCAGTTAGCTACTAGTCTACTTGTTTCTTTAGTGTATTAGGATTAAATATTTGTACTGATATGACGTGAGAAATTGCTTCTGTGCTGAATTTCGCGGGATGACTCCGTCAGTGGTTGCACAGACGCCCGTCATTTGTAGTGCATCAGAATGTTTGACCTTCGTCGTCTCGTTGTCCATGTAGCTGCTTAGGTCAGACATGGACAAAACCGTCTCAATAGGTTCACTTTACCAAAATACATTCTGCACACCACCGGCCATCCTCTCCTTCACTGTGGTTCAGCTTTATCTTTGCTTCCCACACGCCTCATTCAATGGCGAGTAATGCTTTGTCTGTTTATGAAGAGAGGCAAAGACAAAAACAAAACAAAGTTTGCTGTTTAGTTTGCAGATTTCAATTTGCAAATATAAAACGTTGCAATATCAAACGACAGTATGATCAGAAGCATAATGCAAACTATGGTGATATTACAGTATGTAGTTAACAATTTCAAAAGGTACTTCCTGAATACTCGTAATTATAGACATATAAAAGGGACGGTATGATTCGACTTTTTAAGGGTTTAGTTTTTTATTATTTTATTAGGTATCCAGAACTCAAAAGTTGGGTGCATTTTAGATCTCTTTGATGCGATTTAAAACACAATTATATATAATATAAATGCTATATCTGTAGTATGTTTTAAATTATTTCTCTTAGGCTTGGAGAGAGAAGGTAAGCTTAGCGAACAGACATTGAAGTCATAGCACTCCTGAGAGAAGATAATACGCGCAAGTTGTAGAATATTGAGTTTAAATAAAGCGATTTATTATGTTGATAAAATAGTTTTAAAATATTTTAAGGCTAAATAGCAATGGAAATTTACCTTTATTAATTGTGAAAGGGAGGTAATTTTGTATGTTAATCATAAGGCAGCCTAAGAGTACTACGTATATATGATAAAGGAAGGTTATAAACTTGAAAATCATGTTTTTTGTCTAACCACAATAGTTAGCTGTAACAATTATTGTGTGCAAAATATGTTTAATACAAACAAAATAGTTAATACAGCGTAGAAATCACGTATCCATCACTGTGCTTGTACCAAAACAGCCTCTTTTTTAAAAAAAAAATACAATTCCGGAGTCTGATCAGGACTCCGGCACTGTATACCCTACTGTTTATTTACCTAATTTGTTTACTGTATGATTACTGAATTTCTGTTTTACTGTTTACACACGCATACACAAACATATAACACCCATGCCCAAGGCGGGACTCGAACCCACGATCCCCTGCGTTGCGAAACACCAAAGCGAGACGCTTTGGCGAGCGCGGCCATGGGGACCGGCTCCTTCGTCACTCAGCAAGAGAATGTAGGATGAATAAGACAGGTACAATAGCTACCTCTCCTCTCGTGCCCATAACTCCATGATACAGTCGTCATTTCTTTCTCTACGTCTCAGATGTTGGCGAGGGCTTGAGGGCTCAGCAATGGACTGGTGCTGGAAAAAAAATTAGGAGTATACTTAAAAATTGTTGTTGCTGAGGTTTGGGGGAGAGGAGAAGTCTTAGGGTTATAGGAAATTACGAAACTGTTGTATTTCATATGTTGTGTTGTCTTGTGTTAGTGTTTTGTGGAATAGTGACAATATCTTCATCATGCTAATCGAGATCAATATTCTTTTCTATATATGTTAAATTACTTTTTTTCTTCTTCCCCTTTTTACGTCGTCATATATTTTTTTTTTCTTCTCTTTATTATTTTTTTCTGTTTTCATGCTTATTAGCTTAAGAGAAAGGATGTAGGGCACAGAAATCCCGAGAGGGTCAGGACGTGACAGCTGTTTTATTTGTGTGTGTGTGTGGGGGGGGGAGAGGTAATTGAAGGCTGTGACACATTTCGGCACCTAATGTCTCCTTAAATGTGGGAGATTCAAAGAGAGAGGGGTCCGCATTTCCAAACCCAGTGTTCTCTTCGGATAAAATCTAGAACTCCGGTAAATGTGCCGCGTCTCCAACAAGCAGAATCAAATGATATCTGGCAAACATGATGCATGTCAGGGTATCTGTTAGCAACCTGTTGGCCTGTTGGAATTCCAAGGTCAAATAGTTTTCTCATGAAGACATTTGTGCCCTACAACAGATGACACAGATTCTGCCATGTTCCCAGTCCCAAATAGAGTGCACGACGGCGCAGTTCACTGGGAGCAGAGATTAGAAGTTGTTCTGCCATGCCGTCCCAATTTGTCCGCTGTGGGTACATCATTAAGAGCAAAGTATACTGTAGTCTTACAGCCTGTGGGGATCTTCAGATTCATGAACTTCTTCCAGAAAATACTCCATCAGCGCAGCGGATAGTTCCGTTGCACTTGGGGTAGAACACTGGTTGAAATCATGAGATATCAATAAAAGTAAGCTGACTGTTGAAACCGTAGGGGTAGCGTATCTGTCTGGGGCAGGGTTGCAAAAGTCTGCCACCAGCGGCTATGCGCTTACCTGGGTGAAGCGGCAGGCCTTCACCAGTCGCGATTTCCCAAGAAGAGATGTTTTAAAAAGAATACTGTGCGTACAACTGCAGTAGCCAATAAACCAATACCACCTCCCTACGGCGAAATACACGAGAAGAACTTATTTATCTATTTTTTTTTAATTGTTTAACTTCAATGGTAATATCGGGGGCTTTGACTTGTGAAATAACTCATATTACTATAGGCTTAGAACGTTAGGCTAATCAATTTTATAGTACTAAATACACTCATATCCACTCTCACGTTCTTACTTCCAGACTATGGGGAATAGGGAATAATTCTGGTTAAGAAAAATTCCCCGAGAATCGAACCCGGGACCTCCGGGTGAGAAAGCTCGCTGACCGCTTGAACACGGAGGCAGTCAAGAACTTTGTTTGTCGAATGTCTTTCGAAGCTTGTTTTCGCGAAGAGCTGACCACACTTTGTGGCAGCACGATTCGCTCTCCACGCAATCCTCTCTCCGAGAGAGGAATTACAACACTGGGTTGTGTGATTGGCGTATTTGCAGCCAAATCCATCACTTCATTCCCCAGTAAGTCAGCCTGGTCAGAACTTCAGGCACACTCCACATTTACCATGGGGATCAGAGCGTAGACAATTAACACCAACTAATTAGCTTGTTGGTACACGATAATTGTGTCAAGTGTATAATTTTATAATAAGATGCTAAACTACATACCGTAGATTTAATTTACAGCGTCATTATTTGTCTTGCCAAGCGAATCCGTATGAAAAATCTGATGTTTTCCTTTCACATGACTTTTTCTACTTGCTCTGCAAACAAACTAATCTCCATCATGCTAATCAATATATATATTCAGATATTGTCTTATTACTTCCTTCCCTCTAAGCAGAAGGGAAGTAAGGTCATACACTAGACTAAAGTGATAGTCATATCTTTTAAAAGCTGGTCGCTATGTGAACAATTGAAGATCGGTTCGCCTTGTATTGCCAGCAGTAAAACAAAAGAGAGATGAAACAAAATTGACCCCATTAGAGAAAAAATTACGTAGTCTAAATTGAAACCAATTACAAGGAATATCTCGGAAATGGTCAACTCTAAAACAGAAATAAAAATGACAAATTGTGTGTTTGAATGATATACATATTTTCGTGTAATAAGTTTCTGTCTATTCCTTATGGTTTATCAGTTATGCAAAATTCAGAAAAATTTATCCAAACTTCAGAAGTTATTCAAAAAAATTGAAGATATACTTTTTATTTATGATGTATATATATATATATATATATATATATATACGGCATTTTGAACAAAATCATTATAGCCAATTTTGAGAAAAACATTATGAACATATTTTCTAAGTAAAGGGTAATTTGGGAGGATTTTTTTGTTGTTGAAAATCTTATCTATTTTATCTACCCTTGGAAGATATTAATCCTAAATATCAATTTTAGTACTTAACGGTCTTTTAGTTTTCAAGTTATGCTGCCCCCCTCACACACATACTCACATACACACAGACCCTAAGACAGAAATATTTTCTAAACTTTGGACCTCAAAACATGTACTTCCGCGAAATATCGACATATAATTTTTGGGTGGAATGCAATACCTTCTCAATACACTATGTGCGTAGTAGATACATATAGAGAACGTAAAATTCAAAGAGGAAGGAAGATAATTTTTGGAATAACTAAATTTCGTATACGACGTTACTGCACATTTTATCGTACTGCAATTTATTATATTTTATGAATTGATTCATGCTGGTCAAACTTAAATTATTTTATTATTGTTGAGTGTATTATTATAAAGGTTTTATTTAATCATGAATTATTCATTGTTTATGTAATCCGTCTAATGATGCAATGCACAATTACACATAGGTCGCCTGAACATTGCTAATCGTGTTATAATACTGTTATTGCAATTATTTTTTTTTTGCTTTATCTCTCAACATAATCTCCAGAAATGCTAACTCATTTGTCATATTGGTGTTTTAATTTAATTAAACCATCTCTGTAGTGCAATTTATCAAGGTCCTTAAAATAGCTGTTTACCGCATCAAAGGCCTCCTCGTGGCTGTGAAATCTTTGTCTTCCAAACCCATCCGTCTATAAACAAAGATCAGGTCTACGTGAGCGGATGAACTAGGAAGCATAGGGGAGAATAGACCAATGAAGAGTTTAAAATAAACGATTTATTATATTGATGAAATAAATTTTAAATATTTTAAGGTCAATTACCAATAGAACTCTTCTGTTTTTCTTGTAAAACAGAACAATTTAGTAAGTCATAATAAGGTAGCGTAAGAATACTATGTTCATAAAATAAAGGAAGGTTATAAACCTGAAGATTAAGTAATTTGTCTAACCACAGAGATGTAATGGTTGTATGGTAAACGTGTTTAATATAAACAAAATATTTATCCAGCGTAGAAATTATTACTACCGCGCAAGTGGAACGAAGCCACCACTGCGCTTGTTGTATCAAAACAACATCGTTACTCGGCAAGAGAATGTGGAGTGAGTAAGGCACGTTCAATTGCTACCTCTTCACTCATCCCCATGCCTGGTGTAAACCATTACCTCAGTCTCGTACCACGAGAAAGGTTTCCTAAGGTCTGCCGGTCCCCATGGCCACGCTCGCTAAAGCGTCTCACTTTGGTGCTTCGTGGGCAGGGGATCGTGGGTTCGAGTCCCGCCTTGGGCATGGATGCTATATGTTTGTGCAATGTATATATGTTTGTAAAAGAAACAGTAAAACCAGTAATCAGTAAAACCTACGGGGGGAAATGTAAATAGGGATACAGTACCGGAGTCCTGATCAGACTCCGTTACTGTTTAAAAAAAAAAAAAGTCTCGTTCTCGCTACAGGAATTTTGAGCATGTTCTACTTTGAGGCTGTTTTACATTAATGAAGCTTACAAAATCACGTTATAAAAATCAGGTGACGGAGAGTTAACCCTTTATTGCATGGTTTATTTTGCTTCATGTACCGTTCTTCCTCTAATTCGTAAACTGTATTTATATCCCTTTCACCGGCACTACGACTGAAGCAACTTGAATAGCTGTGATCGTTAGTGCAATACAAAATGCACTGACCATCCATTCAAAGCAGAACGTTGCAAGTTCGAGTCCCAGCGAGTGCAGCCAACTATGCCTGTGCTAAGGTATGGCGAGGGCCCAAATAAAATAACCGGTGTGATGGTGCGCTTGGATGCTGACGGAGTTAAATTTGGCTGCAGTTGTATGGATTTTCCTCTTTTTTTAAAAAAAAAAAGAAAATAAAAAAACACTAAAGTTTTATTGGAAAAATATTAATAATTTTACAATGTAAAACGGCTATAATTAGCCTAATTTTATTGTTGAAGGTTAGCGAAATACGAAATTAGAAAAAAGTCCATATAAAATACTAGAAGATTTGATTAATCATCTTTGTTGCATTAGTGCAACATCATTCATTTAAGGGTTAAACATCTTTTCGATTGGGTAGTATGCAATCAATAATACCACGATTTGAAAAGGATGATTGATTAAAGAATGCTGTAGTCGTGGGGAATTCCCGACGAAAATGCACGTTGATTAGCGAGTTGCATTATAACACATGTACTGTGTTTTATATGTATTTAGTTAATTGAATTTTCTAGTAAAGAAGACATTTTATTTGATATTAGGTTAGGTATGTACAAAGCATTTCTCTTTTTATTGTGTAAAGTAACAGTAAAAGTGCAATTCGACAAAACGTTTGTTCAATTATATCTATACAGGGTGATTCAAAAATACTTTTAGAAAGATTAGGGACTCGTTCCTTACATCAATACAAGAAAAAATGTCCATATAAGTACATGTCCCAAAACCCTTCGTTTTCGATTTATTGGAGTTCAAAATATTTTTAAATGATATCCTTCTATTTTGACTTTGTCTACATGTTAGTTGTTAAACACAAACATCATTAAGAGCAAATACTCAATGGCCTCCTCTTGTCCTACGCATTCACTCGTCGAAGCAGAGATTGTCAAATACTCCCTGTCGGTGTCGTATGGTTTCGCAGGCTTCCATAACGCGAAGATAAAGAGATATATGCTGCGTAAACTAATTGTTTAAGATGCACTAAAGATAAAAATCAAAAGGATTGAGGTCGAGGGAACGCGCAGGCCATAAGACTGGTCCTCCTTTAGCTATCCAGTCATCATAGTAGATAACAGCCAGTGCATCTCCACATGTTTCTTCTTATTTTCAGCGACGCATCTTCTGGGCGAATGTTCTGAATAAAGTCCCTGATGACACCACCTTGGAAGAGTGTGTTACACAAATGACAAATGTAAACAAGCAGCCTTGGCAACACAAGGCCAACTGCGCAGGTTACAATAGGTCCTTCCATGAATGAGTACGTAGATAAATGAAATTGTTGTGTTGGACCAGGAAAACCATGGAACGTTAATTTTCACTAGTAAATTCATAACGTTAAACCAAGGGTTTTAGAACATATGTTTACATGAACATATTTTCTTGTTTAGATTTAAGGAGTCCATCCCCAAACGTTATAAAAGTATTTTTGAATCATCCTGTATAGAATATTGAAATTTACATACAAATGCTTGGTTCAGTTTGTAGCAGTTGCTTCACTTGAACGTCAGGGCTTCGGGACATTTACTTGTGCACGAGAGGACTGTCAGTTGAAAGTGTCTACGTTAGAGCACCTCTCACACCCTCTTGACTAGTGCCAACATCTCGCAATTATCTTGCAAATCCCTGGAGCAGCATCAGCCGTTTTAAAAAAAAAAAAAAAAAAGTATTCTTTGTGTTGAGTCGTGTTTATCATTCCCAGTGTGTTTATTTTGTTATAATGGCGCTTTCAAAAACAAAGTACTTGTTAGTTACATGTGTTTCTTCGTTTTCTAGCATACGCATTCTTCAAACAAATATTTTCCTTTCCTACTGAGTACAAAATAGGAGGGCCATCCGGAAAGTGACAGACGATTTGGCATAATTAAATGCTGACGAAAGCTATCAACACACAACTTTATTTATAACGCTACAGTACCTTACTCTGTTTTACAACGTAATCGTCATTGTTATCAAGGTATTTATTATCACATGGCACCGATTATTCAATGCAGATGTTGTACCCTTTCACCGCTAAAGATCTGAGCCAAGATGTCGCTGCCACTTGGAGGTATTCATGGGCGGGTAATCTTTTCCATCCAAAAAGTCATGTACGGTGTCCAAAGTGAAACGCCATTTGTTTTTAATTCTTTTATCAACATTTGCTTTCAGCTCCTCCATAAAGATTGATGAACTTCCAATCCGGTCTTTATCGTACACACTGTTTCTTCCTTGATTATCCGTAAATTATGCGCCATTTCTTCACTGAAGACTCGTTCATTGCATTGTCACCATACACTTGCATTATTTGCCTATAAAATTCAATTGATGATGCAGTAAAAAAAAAAGTCCTTTGGTGGTAGAAAAGTATAATATCGGCCTTGAAAAACTAGTTCCACATGACAATGTCTTGCCAGAATAGAGATTACGTTGATAAATAGAGTAAGGTGCTGTAACATTGTAAATAGTTTTGTGCTAATATTGTTCGTTATCATTTAGTTATGCTGTCACTTTCAGGATGACCCTCTTACATAGTAGAGACGGTATTACATTCCACCCAAAAATTCCATACCGAGATTTAAATTATATATATATGTTTTAGGGATCTCTCTACCCCCCCCCCCAAAGGCATATCCGTGTGTATGTGTGTCTGTAAATACGATAACTCAAAACCAAATAAATTCCAAACCTGATATTTAGGTTCATCATCTCCCAAGGATGTGACACAAACATTTTCAAGAAAATCCTCGCACTGAAAACTACCGTTTACATGAAAAACTTTTCGAAAATTTTGATCTTCTCAAAAATGGCTCTAGCAATTTTTATTAAAAACCCAACCTGTATATTAAACATATTTATATGACAAATAAAATGTATAACTTGAATTTTGTGGTAACAGCCTCTGAAGTTCTCTGTACTCTGAATGACTTTTATCTAACTGGTGAACTGCAAGAGATACACATATGTTACTAAACAGAAAAATGTAGATATCTTTAAAACACGCAATTTATGTCCTATAAATTTTTTGTAGAGTTAACCATTTCCGAGATATTCCCTGTTATGAAATTCACTTTTAAAATACCTAAAAGTTTTCTCACTCAGGAAGCCTATACGTTTCATATCTCTTTAGTTTTACTCCTGGCCATTGAAAGAGAACCAATTGTAATGTTAACAGCTTTTAAAATATTTGACTATCGCTATAGCCTAGTGCATTTCCTTGTTTCCGGCTTATCCTAAGGTTTACCTCAATTAGCATGAAATAGATAAAATAATAATCTTTTGTAAGAATAGCTTTTTATGGAAGAGAGAGAGAAAATATCATTTGAATAGCACATATTAGAGTTTTACACTGTATGTACAAACATAGTTTTATTTATTATTCCGTCATAATATATATATATTTGTTTCATTTATGTAGCCCCTCTTTAACATCTAAGGTCATATCGGGGGCTTCGCACTTGAAACAACTCGTCTGTAGGTTCTTTGGTTTGGTTTAAATCATTTCGTTTCCTCACACACACTCTCATAAACATACTTCCAGACTCTGGAGGATAGGGAATAATTCTGGTTGAAGAAATATTAAACGCCCCAGCCGGGAATCGAACCCGGGACCTCCGGAGTAGAAGTCAGTTTGCTGACCACTCGACCACGGAAGCAGTCAACGTTATATTTGTGTATTGCCACTATGCCTAACAGTATTAGTCATTGGCTTGCCTAATAATAGATCGTTGTATGCAAACTGAAAAATTTGATGTGTTCCATTCACATGACTTTCTCTACATCTCTGCCAAATTATTCATGAAAAGCTTATTCTTCTTTTTACTCTATGCTAATCGAGAAAAAGTTAACAGAAATTGTCTTATTACTTACTTCCTTCCTTGTAAGTAGAAGGGAAGTAAAACGATAGTCAAACCTTTTAAAAGCCGTTTTCTTTGCGATTAATGTTCCTTTGTGTGGCAAGGAGTTGTCAAATTCCCGTATGAAAAAGCATAAGTGTTTTAAAAACTGAAACAAATAACAAGAAATATCTCAAAAACGGTCAGCTCCACGAAAGAAATGTGTATAACCTAAATTGTGTGTTTTAAAGTGATCTTCATTTTTGCATAGTAAGTTTTTGTGCATCTCTTACAATTTAAGTTGCGCAAAATTCTGCGAAGTTTACCTAGAATAAAGTTGTCTTCAGAGGCTATTCCCAGATAGTTCAAGATATACTTTTTATTTGCTATGTATATATCTTTAATACACAATATTTTGATTAAAATCGTTTGAGAAAATCAAAATTTTAGAAATGTTTTCCATGTAAAGGGCAGTTGAGGTGGGGGGATTTTCTTGAAAATCTTGGTGTCGCATCCTCGGAAGATGCTGAACTTAAAACGTCAAGTTTGATATTTAATAGAGTTTCGTTTTAGAGCTATGCTGCACGAAATCACACACACACACGCACACACGCACGCACGCACGCGCGCGCGTACGCGCACATTTTTCTAAAAATACTTTGTTTGGATTCAGGGGGTATGAAAACATATATTTCCGGTGAAATTTCGGTATCGAAGTTTTGGGTGCAATGCACTACCTTGTCTATAGACTATGTACATAGTACGTGTAGAGAAACTAAAAAGTAACCAATTCTCTCAAATTTTGAGACGTAGAGCATGGAGCATTTGGACTATGCAATATACGTATTAAATAATAAAAGCATGTGATTAATTGCATCTTGCAAAATATTTATTCAATTTGAATGACACTTGGTGTTCCTAATTACATAACAGCATTACAATGTCACCAAAATTGTCAATAAAACCTACACAAAGATATAGACATTTGAAAGATGACTCCCAATGTCCCTTAAAATAAATGCTTAGCAGGGAATCTCAGATTTCTTTTAAATGTTATAACTTTCCATTATATGAACATAATCACAGAGACTAGTATCACATAGAGAGAAAGTAAATTAAACAGTTTGAATTGGCCACTCTATGCTTTCTCTGTTAGGGATGATGAGATGCACCATTAAAAGGGTGGATTTGCGAAGAAACAGAATTCCAGGTTTTATTTCTCCAGCTGTAGCAAAGAATACATTGGCATGGAGTTCAGTGCCTGTCATTTTATGATCAGGGTGACTGAAGAACATTCTAGTGATGAGTTTTTAACCCGATCGTTACACTGGAAGGAACTAAGCTGGTGACTTTCTGCTCTTTTTATTTTGAGGGGTGTTTCTTCTTTATATACGCTACAGTTTATGGCCATTGTTTAAACGCGCAAAAACAGGCAGGGTGAAAAGCAAGATATCAAACAACTTCGGTTGAGAATTGTTGAGAAAAAACTACGAACAATAAATTGGGTACGTAATTGGAGATACAAAATCTATTTTTGTTTACTTTCTCTATCACATTCAGAGCAATTGATATCCATATTTCATCCGAAATGCAGACTGTTTCAGAACGATAACGAAAGGAAAATGAAATGGAGTTTTATTTATGGACGCTCTTTGATTACTGTGGTTCTCAGCGTACCATTCATATTGGGCGTAAAAAACCGCTTAATTTTGCTCAGAGGTTTCTCTATCAGGATTGAGGTTCTTTTACGTCCCTAAATCTACGACACGGGAGCAACGGCTTTACTCCTTTCCGAAGGAAGCCATGCTAAGGATTTTTATGCCCGAAGAAATCCACCGTCCTCCGCCGGGTTTGAATCCGCGACTTTGGGTATAAGAAGTTAGATAACGAAAGGATATAAGTGTTATAGTTTATACTTGGACTAATGCAAAATTTAATACTGAAACCTCGAAACTCATACCTAATATGGAACCTGTATCATTCATACATTAGGCAGCGCAGGTAGCACTTGGGTGTGATGCCCACAAACTTATACCTCAGAGGATTTGTTCTTGGTGAGCACGTGACATGGAAACAAATTGCTTTATCTCTGAATTATAAAGAAAACTGCCATAGCTTTCAGGAAAGGGGTGAAGGGGCAGTTGACCTCTGTAAAATACTATTCATGAGTCAGGCAGATTCAAGGTTGTAAAATGCGAAACCTATGCAGGTATTTTGCACTCACGACTATTTTGTATTTATTATTCTAGTCATTTTGTAATTATAAACTCTCAACAACTTACTGTATTCAACATGAACTGCTGTTAAACACGTGAATGTTTCTTTTAGTGTTACGAGTTAATGACGGTAAAATAAACTTCTTCGCTCCCTGAAAAAGGGATTAAATTTGTTTAAATGTATATACAATCTTTTGGTGATGTTCTGATAGTATTCTCTCCTCTGTTCTGTTTATCAGTTCCTGGCCTCCATCCTGAAGACCACTACTAGAAACATAACCTTGCCTAAGTCTCTGGAAACACTAAGATAGGCACATACGTAAGAAGACTATTGTTATTGGTTTCAAATTATTAAAGTTATTTTCTAGACTGATTGAATACATGTATACCTCAGATACAAATTAAACGCGAAAGTATAAAAATATAACAGTATTATAGCTTATACTTGGAAGGTCATACGCGAAGGTAATTTCATAAGTCATGACAATTAGTTTTTGCCAGCCTACAAAGCTACAGGAACCGAAATTTAGTATACCTGATTGAAAGTCCCTGGAATGTCCTGTAGAGGGTAGAGGGTAGAGCAAGTTAACAGAAGGGGACACCTGCGACCCGATACTGATCTTTTGCAGCCTACCATCCCCACCCGTGGGAAGGGATGAAAGGAGGGGAAACCACAAGTCAGAACACAGGAAATAACGGGAGAGACGCACGGCAGCCCCTAACAGTCACTAGATGGCAGGCCTTGCGCGCCACGGCACCTAGCCTCAATCAGGCAACCAGGAGGAAGAGAATGTTACTCGGAGCAAGCATTTGCCTGCTAAGCCTCGGGCTGCACCAAACTGAAAGATGAAGGGAAATGAAATGAAGGAATGAAAGGGAAAGGAACCGTGATAGATATACAGAACCCCAGCATTCGCCTAAGCAGCACCGGGAAAACCAGGGAAACTCCCAGGGCCAGAGTGCGCGGTCAACGGGGAGCGAACCCAGGCCTCCCGAATGCCAGTTGTAGGCGAAACCCCTGAGGTACCTGGCTGGGTAGAATGTTTTTTACAATCAGATTAAAATTTACAGGAAGATACGGATAAAGAATACTCATCAAAGGAATCCCCCAAGGCATCCACACATTTGCTAACGAGGACGAAGGCACCAAATATTATCAGCTATGTGTGATGCGTCTATGTGCACCTATCTTGGAAATGCTGTTAAGCTGTCCTCCCTGTTTGCAAACTACTGCCCCCGCAGCGGCTTCCTCAGTTTCGGAATGAGATCAAAGTCGCGTGGATTGAGATCAGGGAGGCAAGGAGTATGTGGCAAGATCTCCCACCCTCACCGCTTGGAACACAATCTCTAGGATACTAATCCTTGCTTGGGCTGTCTTTTGGCCACCATCAACTCATAAGCAAACTGGTACTGGCATCCTGTACTGTGTGCAGCATATCTGCAGAGGATATTTTGAACTAATCGTATATTTGGACATTCAAAAAGTAGAAGCCATGACATCTGGAATAACCTTAGTATGCATGATAGTTCACCAGTAAGCAATAATGAGAATAAAAACAAATCGGATGTGTTCCATTCTCTACATCCTGTAATAAATTATTGTTCAAAAGCTTATTCTTTTATTTAGTTCATGCTAATGAGGAAAAAAAATAGCACAAATCGTCTTATTACTTGCTTCCATGTAAGTAGAAGGGAAATAAGGGTGTACCATTGGCTTAATCGATAGTCAAATGTTTTAAAATCTGGTTGCTATGTGATTGAGGTACCTTTGTTTGTATGGACAGGAGTTGATAAATTCCCGTATGAGAAAAGCGTAAGTATTTTAAAGCTGAAACTAATAACAAGGAATATCTAAAAAAAAAAGTGAAATCCACGAAAAAATGTATATAACACAAATTGTGTATTTTAACGAGCTCAACATTTTTGGCATGGTAGGTTTTGTCTCTTACGGTTTACCAGTTATGCAAAAAAGATATTTTAATCAAAATTGTAAGAGCTATATTTGAGAAAATCAAAATTTTCGAAAAATGTTCCATGTAAAGGGGATTTTCTTGAAAATCTTCGTATCGCATTCTTGAAAGATACTAAATTTATATACTAAGTTTGGTATATAACGGTTTTTCGATTTTGAGCTACACACACACACACACACACACACACACACACACACACGGATACACACACGTACATTTTTTAAATGCTTTTTTGGATTCAGGGGGTCTCAAAACATGTATTTCAAGTGCAATTTCGGTATCGAAACACTATTTACATAGTACGTGTAGAGAAAGTAATTAACGAATAATCAGATGTGCTCCATTGATATGACTTTCTCTACATCTCTAAAACAAATTGTTGAAAAGCTTATCCTTCTATCTACTTCATGCTAATTGAGATAAATATTAGCAGAAACGGTCTCATTGCTTGCAAACTAATAAATAGACGTGAAATAAGGGAGTACACTAAGCTAAAGCGGTAGTCAAGTCCTTTGGAAGCTATCTCTGTGATTGGTAACTCCTGGCCATGCAAAAAAACGCATTTCAAAATTCCCGTATGAGAAAAGTTGAAGTATTTTAAAATTGAAACCAACAAGGAATATTTTGAAACTGGTCAACTGCACGAAAAAATGTATAGGAGATAAATTATGTGTTTTAACATGATGGACATTTTGGTGCAGTAAGCTTTTGCTTCTCCGTTACAGTTTCCAAATTATGAAAAAGTTTTATTTTTAATTATTTTAATCGTTATTTTAAGCAAAACAATGTCATGGAAAAGAAACAATACTGTCAATCGTAAATTTATCAGGTATGTAGTCATCGATACAATTTTAAATTACAACATATTTTATTACTATTTTCTGAAAGATGTTATATATGAAGACCGTTTTTTTTTCAACCTTCAATAGGCTATAAATAAAAGACAAGTTCATAGAAAACAATTATTTTATTACTAAAAGTTTTGTACACTTATGGCTACTTTTCAACATAATCATCGAAAAGTTTGAGACATTTCTCGTACCTGTGCACATACTTTGCAGTACCCACTCCAAAAATGTTGCCGCCAATGATGCAGCCCGAAAGTACCATCAATGCAGCTGTTTACTGTGAAACTTTACGACGTTTGCTGAGAGTCATTCAAAACAAACGAGAGGAATGCTGACTTCAGGGATTGTGTTGATCCACGACAACACTCGTCCACATACTGCTGGCACAACCAATCGGCTCCTTGAACAATTTCAATGGGACATCTTCGATCATCCGCCGTACAGTCCTGACCTGGCATCCAGCGACTTTCATCTCTTCCCTGAACTGAAGAGGCCAGCACTTTCAAACTAACGAAGATCTTCAAAACAACGTCAATGCTCATTTGAAATCATTGGCGGCAACATTTTTTGAAGTGTATATTGCAAAGCTTGTGCACAAATACGAATAAATGTCTCAATATCTTCGGTGATTATGTTGGTAAGTAACCATAAGTGAAAAAAACTTTTAGTAACAAAATAATTATTTTTTATGAACTTGCCTTTTATTTATAGCCTATCAGAAGTCGAGAAAAAACGGCCATAGCTTCTTAGTTACACGAGCAATTTTATTTGTTTCACACAAAAGGTTTGGAAGCCCGCCTGGGTAGTGTAGTGGTAGCGTGTCTGCCTCACATTCAAAAGGTGGTGAGTTCGAATCTCGCTTAGGGTGAGTTACCCGGATAAGGTTTTTTCGGGGTTTTCCCTTATCCTGAGAAGACGAATGTCGGTTAACTTTAAGCTCCATGGACCCCGAGATCATTTGAGCATAATTTCACCAATTTCATTCATCGTCCGATATGACCAACCAGGTTAAAGGACGTTAAACTAAAAAAAAAAAAGTTTTGGTTGCTATAGAACATTTGATTATTGACTTATCTCATAATTTACATAACTACTGTTAAAATGTATGTGTTCTATTCATATGACTTTTACTACATTTCGGTACCAAATTATTGTTAAAATGTTTATTCTTCTGTCTACTTAATGCTAAATGAAATAAGCATTGGCAGAAATGGTCTTATTACTTGCTACCTTGCGAGTAGAAGAAAAATGAGGGAACACATTAGTCCAAAGCGACAGACAAATGTTTTAAAGCTGGTTGCCATGTGGTTGAAATCCACTTGTTTGCATGACCAGGAGTTTTCAGATTCTCTGTGTGAGGATTTTAAAACTGAGACCAATAACAAGGAATTTCTAAAAAATTGTCAACTCTAGGAATAATGTATCTCACCTATGTGGTTTAACGAGTTCTATGTTTTTGTCTAGTAAGTCTTTGTATATCCCTTACGGTTTACCAGTTACACTAAAATTCATCCAGAATACAGGCTATTCAAAGAGAATTCAAGACAAACATGTTATGCAAATATCTAATATACGGTATTTTAAACAAAATCTTTAGAGGCTTTTTAAAGAAAATCAAAATTATCGATATATTTGGTATGTAAAGGTAGAATGGGGCACGTGAGATTTTCTTGAAAATCTTCATATCGCATCCTTGGAGGATACTAAACTTAAATACCAAGCTTGATATTTCACTTGACTTTTCGCTCTTCAGTTTTCGTGTTCACAAACACACAGACATACACAGACCTGCTCTTTTTGGAAACAGGGTACCATAAAACGGTGTTTGTGGGAAATCTCGGTATCGAATTTTGGAAAGTAATAACGAAATTTAATATCCTGCTCACATTTATAATCTGGCAGAGATCTAGACGAAAAGTGAATAATTATTGACCATTTCTGATCCTCAGTTTTAACTCTTCGATATTGCAGCCCTCTTAGTAAAGACTCCGAGTTTCATGTATTCCCGTAAAATGTAACCAGTGGAGAGAGAGATCTGTTTCTATAGCAGCCAAACCTTTTGTAAGAGACAAATTATTTTTAAATAGCTTTTATCATCCTTTAACCTGGTAGATCATAACAGACGATGAATGAAATGGCCGAAATAGGGCCCATAGAGCTTAATATTACACATTTGTCTTCTGAGGACTATTAAAAAAAAAAAAAAAAAAAAAAAAAACTTATCGCATATTTAGTTATAAATATAAGGAGAATAAATGAATACACGGGCTAAAGCGATAGTCAAATATTTTAAGAGTGAGGTTGTACAGAAATTCCATTCTCTCTGCATGGATGAGAGGGAAAACAATTAAATAATGACCTTTCATTTAATACATTTAAACGAATAAAATTAATATATCGGAAATTTAACTCAACAAAATATATTTGATATAAATTGAGTGCTTTAACAATATCTTCATATTTTGTTCAATACTTCAATGAGTGGTGGGGGAAATGGAAGGACCCGAAGATAAGCCACTCATACTCCTCTTCGTGCACCACAAATCAAACTTGCGGGCGCTTGGTATCGAACTCGGGCCACCTAGATGGGAAGCGAGAGGTCTAACCACTCTACCTCTCTACGTAATAAAGAAAGTAAAAGAAAAAAAAGTTAAAATTCTTAACAATTAGGAGTTACTCACAGACGGTAGTCGCAATGAGAGGGGGACAGGGAGAAATGGGAGAAGGGACCCGAAAGGCGACGAGTTGCGGATATGACGGCCGCAAACAGGGACGGGATCACCTACGGCTGCGGAGCGAATGCCTCTGACGCCCTCCGGGCCAACTCATAAGCTCCTAACCTCCGAAAGCACCGATTGAATGGTGCCACAAACTCAAAAAATAAATAGGAATGTATTTCTACAGTGCTCAAGCCTCTGAACACCATCGCCTGGTCCTTCAATTTTGATACATTTTTACTTTCTCTAGCCCGTATGTACATAAACTGTACATAGTAGCTAGAGTAGGAACTATATACCACCCAAAAATTGGATGTGGAGATTTCACTGGAAATATGTTTTTGGGTTCCCTGAGTCCGATAAAAGTATTTTTAGATAAAGTTCCCTGTGTGTGTGCCTGTGAACAACATAGCTCAAAAAGGAAAAAAAAAAAACGTTAAATAACACATTATATAGGTTTTGTATCTTCCAAGGATGCGACACGAAGATTTTCAAGAGAATCCCACCACAAACTTCTCTTTACGTGGAAAAAATGTTGAAAATTTTGATTTTCTCAAAAATGGCTCTTAAGATTTTGATTAAAATAATAAAATGACAAATAAAATATATATTTTAAATCTTTGGGATGAGTGTTACAGAATTTTTATAACGGTTAAACCGTAACAAATAAGACAAAACATTTCTACACGTCTGTAGATCTCGTTAAGACTTAATTTATGTCAAAACGTTTTTCTTGTAGAGTTGACTGTTTTCGAGATATTTCTTGTTATTGCTTTCAGTTTTAAATTACCTTAACTTTTCTCAAACGGAACCAAGCAAAGCGAACTGAACCTCAATTGTTTCACTTAGCGAGCAGCTTTTAAGTTTTGACTATCGCTTTAGCCTTATTTTCCTTATTCTTACAAGGAAGCAAGCAATAAAACCAATTTTGCTAATTTGTGTCTAAATTAGCATGATGTAGATAAAAGAATAATCGTTTGTAAAAATAGGTTGTATAAGGAACAGCTAGAGAAAGTGTTGTGGATGTAAAATATTAGATGTTTTTGACAGTGTTTAACGCCCGTTTTTACTACATATAGCACAGCAGGCGATGATACATTGAATGAAAATGAAGCACCGGAGGAATGTGTGGCGGGGGAAACCGAAGAACCCGGAGCAAACCCGTTCCTTCGCCGCTTTGCCCACCACAAAATCTACTAGTGAGAGAGGGGTGGTCTAACCACGGGGCGGCCAACCATGAAACACATGAGAAGTAATGGGAACAAGAAATGATGGAGAGAAAATGTAATGAAACTTCCCAGCATTTGCCTGGCAACCGTAAAACCTTGGCTCAGGAAGGCTAGCCGCGGGAATAGAACACACTACCTCCCGTATGTCAATCGAAAAGCGTTTCATCGTTGCACAATTCGATCAGTAAATGTTTGTCGATTACTTCACACTGTGTGCAATGATGTCTGACAATTTTATTTTGTAAAATATTTTCAAAATATAACATTTTACTTCTCCAAGCATTTTTAAATGAGTTAAATTCCAATTTAGCTGCATTATTCTTTATTTCCTTGGGAAATATTGCCGACAATATACTGGATGCCAAAAGCAGCTATCCGGTATTTCAGGGATCGGTAGTATGTATCAAAGAAGAAATAAAATATATACTAAGAATGAGTTCTATAGGGTGTTCAGATTTATTCGGCAATTATGCATGCATGACGTCAACACTGTTTTCGATTCATTTTAGGTTGATCCGCGCCAAAACGGATCCACGTGGCCGTGCACCGCGGTACATTCAATAGTAGTGCGTGCAAGAATCTAATCCCATGCTAACAATCTAAACTATAGAATGAATTTATTCTTAAACTCTATAATGTTCAATACAAATACCTAAGAGTTAAACTGACGCCGATTTGTACCGGTAAACAGAACTTCAAGTCCCACATGATATTTTTATGAGTCACCTGTTTTCACAAATATTGTTTACACTGTAACGGTTGCTGCCTAGAACCATGGAGGACCGTCGCCACCAGAGTTTCCTCTTGCATTTTCGTTGAGTTACATAAAGCATAATGCTGGTGAACCGTTGACTAGTGGTGAAAAAGCCAAGGTGTTGAATGTTTATTGTGAATTTTGAGAGCAATATCCAAAACTTCCTGCGAAAGAAGTGGTGAAATTAATATCTGAGTTCACAAGTGTTTCGGCTACAAATATAAACAGTGCTCACAAAGACAGAACAGGTGTTGACAAATTCCCGTAAGAGAAAAGTATGTTTTTTAAAGCTGAAACTAATACCTAGGAATATTTAAAAAACGACCAACTCCAAGAAAAAATATATACAACATAGGTAAATTGTATGTTTTAACGAGCTCTTTACATTTTCTGTTAACTTAGCTTTTATCTATCTCTTACGGTTTACCAATTATGCAAAAATTTTTAAAATTCATCCAGAATAAAGTAGTCTTCAGAGGCTATTCCCATAAAATTCAAGATATACATTTTATTTGTCAGGTATATATCTTTAATATACCATATTTTAATCAAAATCGTCAAGACATTTTTTAAGAAAATCAACATTTTCGATATAAAGGGTAGTTGGGAGTGGGGGGATTTTCTTGAAAACCTTCGTGTCGTATCCTTAGTTTGAGCTATGCTGTCCATGCTTCTTTTTTATTCAGGGGGACCCAAAACATGTACACCCGGTGAAATCTCGGTATCGAATTTTTGGGCATATGACATACTACCTGTACAGAAGGTAGATATGCCTTTTCTGGTTTCAGGAGGTCCCAAAAATGTATTTTCGGTGAAATCTCGGTATTAAATTTTTGGGTGCATTACAATACTTTCTATACACTATGTAGATAATATGTGTAGAGAAAATAAAAACCTGATGCGTTCCGTTCACGTGACTTTCTGTGGCTATTCCGTAAACAATCATTTTATTCAAAAGAATAATGTTTTATCTATTTCATTGTGTATAAATAAGCATAAGCAGAATTCATATTATTACTTGGTTCTTTGCTATTAGAAGGAAATTAATGAAATGCACAAACTAAAGCGATAGCCAAGTCCTTTAAAGGCCGGTCGCCATGTGAAGCAATTGAAGTTACATTTCTTTGCTTGCCAGGAGTAAACAAACGAGAGACGAGTAGAAAGATGTCTCCTGTTTGTGAAAAGTTTAAGTTGCTTAAAATTGAAACCAATAATCCGGAATATCTCGAAAACTATTAACTCTACAAAAAATTTGCATATGGAATTATTTGTGTGTTTTAGTAGAATCTACATTTTATGTGTTTTAAGTTTTTGTCTATACATTATGGTTTCCCAGTTATACAAAGATCATCCGGAATGAAGAGATCCTCAAAGGCTATTCCCACAAAATTCAAGATATACATGTTATCATAAAAATATGTGAAAACTTAAGACAATGTAATCAAAATCGTTAGACAACCATTTTGAGAAACCCTAAATTTTCAAAAGGATTTTCTTGAAAATCGTCATGTCGTTTCCTTGGAAGATACTAAACTTTAATACAAAGTTGCTATTTAATGGACTTTTCGTTTCTGAGCTAAGCTGTCCACTAACACAGACACGCGGACATATTTATAAAAATGTTTTTTTCGAGTCAGGGGACCTCAAAAACCTATATTCCTTGTGAAATCTCTGTATCGAATTTTTGGGTGAAATATAATACTTTCACTATCTACTATGTACATTGTATATTAGTACAAGAGAAAGTAATAAAGCTATAAAAAAGTGTGTACCTGTATTTCTAGCACCCTGTGTATGCCTCTTTAGGCATTTAAATTGTATTTCATTTGCTAGGCTTATAGGATGGTTATCCATCTGATTCAATCTTTATGGTAGCCGCTATGGTACCGCCACGATGAAAAAAATGATATAGGTCTTTGGCCTCTGCGTTGTAATATCTCATAGGACAGCAGCAGTGTTTTGTTTTCTCAGTGGAAACAAGTTTTTGCAACACTAGACCCGCATTGCTCCGCTCTTTAATAAGCATTATTTTCCCTGCTCCCCCTTTTCCATTTTAACTTTTTCAGTTTGCACAATGACGTGGTCAACTGGCAAACAAGAGTCCTGTACGGGCTGCGCTCGGCTTGGCAGCACAATCATGGTTGCTTCGTTTGATTGCGTATTGAACTACATTTTACAAGTAAATCCGCAATCCAGAGTTGTTAAGTGTAGTGGTTTCCTCACCAGCTCCAAAGGTTTCTGACACGTGAAGGTTTTTTACTTTCTCTACACGTACTATGTACATAGTGTATAGAGAAAGTATTGTATTGCATCCAAAATTACTGAAATTTCACCGGAATCACATTTTTGGGACCATCTGAATACAACAAAATCTGATAGTGTTCCATTCACATGACTTTCTCTACATCTCTGCAACAAATTATTGTTACAAAGCTTATGCTTCTTTTTACTTCATGCTAATCGAGAAAAAAATAACAGAAATGGTCTTATTACTTGCTTCCATACAAGTAGAAGGGAAATAATGAAGTAGCATAGGCTAAAGCATTAGTCAAAAGTTGGTTGCTATGTAACTGAAGCTCCTTTGTTTCTATGAACCGGAGCTGACCAAATTCCCGTTTGAGAAAAGTATGTTTTTTAAAGCTGAAATAAATAACAATGAATATCTCAAAGATTCCATTCACGAAAAAAAAAAATGCATATAACATAAATTGTGTGTCTTAACGTGCTCTACATTTTCTGTTAAGTAAGTTTTTGTCTATCTCTCACGATTTTCGTTATACAAAATTCCGTAAAATTCACCCAGAATAAAGTAGTCTTCAAAGGCTATTTCCAGAAAATTCAAGATATAAATTTTATTTGTCAGATATATATCCTTAACATATGATATTGTAATCAAAATCGTTACAGCCATTTTTAAATAAATCAACATTTTCGAAATTTTTTCCATGTAAAGGGTAGTTGAGCGTGGGGGGATATTCTTGAAAATGTTCGTGGCGCATCCTTGAAAGATACCACACTTAAATACCAAGTTTCGTTTTTGAGCTATGCTGTCCAAAGACACATACACACGGACCTTTTTCCGAAAATACTTTTTATGGATTCAGGGGGACTCAAAGCATGTATTTCTGGTGAAATCTCGGTATAGAATTTTTGGGTGGAATGCAATATCTTCTCTATACACTATGTACATAGTACATGTAGAGAAAGTAAAAAGCATATTTAGAAAAAGGTCAGTGTATGTCTGTAGACAGCATAGCTCAAAAACGAAGCTCACAAATAAAATGTATATCTTGAATTTTTCGTGAATAGCTTCTGGATGAATTTTGCTGAATATTGCATAATTGCCTTGCTACACAAAAACTGTAGATCTCGTTAAAACACACAATTTGTCATTTTATATATAGGTAGGTAGGTAGGTAGGTAGGTATCCTGAAATTGACCGTTTTTTAGGTATTCCTTGCTGCTAGTTAAAATACTTAAAACATTTCTCATGCGAAAAATTGTCAACTTCTGGTCACGCAAAGAAACTGATTTCAATCCCATAGCAACCACATTTCAAAACATTTGACATTCGTTTTAATCTACTGTATTCCCTTATTCCGCTCCTACTTAACAACGGACTAAGTAATAAGACCGTTTGTGCTAATGTTCGATTAGCATGAAGCAAATACAAGAATAAGCTTCTTGACAATTTGATATGAAGATGTAGAGAAAGCTATGTGAATGGAACACATCAGACTTTGTTTTCTTTCTTTTTTCTAGTGTTTAGCTCCCGTTTGTTATGTATGGCACCGCAGACGATCACACTAATATTACTTACAAGGAAGATGGACCACCTGTGGAATGCGATGTCAGTGTAAACCAGAGAAAACTCATCCTTGCGCCGCTTTGTCCACCAAAGATCTCGCATGCAGTCACCTAGGATTGTTGAGAAATGAAATGAAATGGTATGGAGTTTTATTTATGGACGCTCTACTATGGTTCTCAGAGTCTCAATCTATATTGGTCATGAAAAACCGTTTAATTTTGCTCCGAGGTCTGTTTGTCAGTCTTGATATATTTTAAGTGCCGTTAATCTAAACATGGCACCAACGGTTTTACTTCTCTTATTCATGCTCAGGAGTTTTAAGCCCGAAAAAAGGCATCGTCCTCCACCGGGTTTGAAGTCGCGATCTTGGGTATATGAAGTTAGCATGGCTACCATTACACCTTGGAGGGTGACTGCCTGGTGAGAGGCGAGTAATCTAATCAGTCGGCCACGGCGCGGCCACATATTTGCAATAACATTTTAAACGTCAATATTTTTTTATATTTCTCTGAACATTTTACTGTTGTACGCTGTAATGATATTATGGATACCAAAATCCATTCATATAGGATAAATGCTTCTAAAGATATCAGTTATTTCATAAAATTTGTTACAAAAGTGTTTTTCATCATTAAAATGTTACATGCACCTCAAATTTTGCTGAAATTACTTGGAATGTTTACTTTCTTTTGCTCACATCTAGGTAGGAAATGTGTTTGTGTTCCCCCCAAAAAATTCTATTTCGAGATTCGCTGGAAACATGTGTTTTGAGCACTCTTGAATAAAAATAAAAACATTTTTAGAAAAAACTCCTGTATGTCTGTAACTGTGGACAGCATAAACAAATACTCTGATGTGTTTCATTCACATGACTTTCTCTACATCTCGGTAAGAAATTGTTGTTTAAAATTGTTATGTAAAAAAAAAATGTATATCACCTAAACTTTGAGGAGATTTGACCTAAATGCATGTTTTGAGGACCCCTGAATATATATAAAGGAGTAGGTACAGCCATAACTTTGTAGGATTTCATTTGTTTCCTCTATTGTTTTTCTTCCTGATGTTCTTCCAGCTTTTCCACTAATAGTTTGAAATATTTTTACCTTCTTATTAATATATTTATCAATTTAAAACTAATATCACATCCAAGATAACTGAAGTGGGATACTTGTTTAATGTTTTATAATTTTATTATTAGTCTTATTATTATTATTATTATTATTATTATTATTATTATTATTATTATTATTATTATTATTATTATTATATTTTGATCTACATGATTCTTCCCTTCAAAAGCCATTAATTTTTGTGTTATTTGTAGATAAATTTAACTTACAGGGTATTGCTTCTTAGCTGTTTGTTCTGTGTAAATTATCTTCTTGTTTCTTGCATAACTTTCAGCAGCAGTAATAGAATATCTACCTAGTATGCTATATTCACAGATAGAATAGATAGAAAATTCCCTATTCTTATGCATTGTGGTTGGTGAAGCACGTTTTTGTCAAGCCGTCATATTTTGATTTTACACTTGTGAGATAAGTACGGCATTTGTAGATTAAATGTACACCCAAAAAATAAGATTTTGTGTTGTTAAATGTCTATTAAGCAATACATTTGGACTGCAGGTTTTAATCCAGTGTAATAATGAATACGTGTGTGGTGTTTGGTTGTAGTTACTCGAACAGTAGGGAAAGGGAAATGTGTTTCAATATATAAGTTGGCGTACTTATTTAAGTGATTATTTGGTGGTATACTTAGTGTAATGTATTGTTTGGTTGATTTTAGACTTCCAACTCTGAAAGACCGTTGAGAATTCAGCCAAAATTCGCAACCTACTCCGATTTATAAGAAATCTCTTGCTAATTCGCCCATTTAGCAGCTATCGCGAGTAATAACTAGTATCAAATGATGTGCTTATGATACCAGTCTTCGGACTCGGAAGGCAATATATACAGTCCACAGTGAAAGTCATAATCTTTAGAATAATCTCTGATATTAATCACCCTTTTTGTTGTGCACTTATTTATAATTCATGTATGAACTTAATGGCTATAGGCATGAGAGACAAACAATAAAGTTTGGTCAAAATCTGAAAATTTTTAATACTGCAGTTTGAGACCAAGAAATTATAGCATTAAGTTATGACCCTACCGCGATGTTTACTGCAATAATACCAATTTATCAATAATAACTTCCGACAGGCCGAAAAAACGTGCTTCAGCAAAACGCAAGGCATTTTCGCCCTCTGGCTAGATCTTATTTTAATTCCAAATTGTATTTCACATTTCGATTTTATAAATAGGTAGTCAATATGTAAATTAAATAGAGTGAGTGCTACACTGTACCCTTGCCGAACAGGTTGGTTTTTACTTTTTATACGTATTATATACTCGTACTTAGTGTATAGAAAAGGTAAGGTATTCCACCCAAAAATTATGTCAAGATTTCACCGAGAATACATGTTTTGAGGCATCCTGTTTTTTTTTTTTTATTTTAGTATCTGTGTGAGTTGGTATTTTAAGTTTTTAGTATCTACCAAACTACCATTTATATGCAAAAATTCTCGAAAATTCTGACTTCCTCAACAATGGCTCTAACAATTTTGATTAAAATATGTATAATAATCACATTGAAATGACAAATAAAATGTATGTGTTGATCTTTCTGGGAATAATTTCTGAATATTTCTTTATTCGGGATAAATTTTTCTGAATATTGCATAACTGGTAAACCGTAACACATAGACAAAATCTTACAACACAAACATATAGGTCTTATTACATAAGTTATATCATATAGGTTTTTCTTTCCTTTCTGAGATATTTCTTATTGTTGATTTCAGCTTTAAAACACTTACACTTTTGTGGTGGACGAAGCGGTGCAGGGACGGGTTGTCTCCGGGTTCTCCGGTTTTCCCCGCCATTACATTCCACCGGGGCTCCATCTTCATGTATCATCAGTGGCATCGCCTGCGGTGCCAAAGCAGTAACAGCGTGCGTTACCAAAAAAAAAATACACTTTTCTCATACGGAACTTCGTCAGTTCCTGGCCATTATGGGAACCAGTTTTTAAAAGATTTGACTATCGCTTTAGCCTAGTATATCCCTTGTTTACGTTCTACTAATGAGGAATCAAGTAATAAGGCAATTTTGCTAATTTTACTTCTATTTTTATGAAGTAGGTAGAAGAATAAGATTTTTAACCTCTATTTGTAACAGAGGTGTAGAGAAAGTCACGTGAATGGAACACATCAAATATGTGTGTGTGTGTGTGTGTGTGTGTGTGGGTGTGTGTGTGTGGGTGGGTGGGAAGCATACCTTTAAACGAAAATCGGTCCAATACAAAACTATTTATTTAAGTTTAGTATCTTTCAAGAATGTATTAAGATTCCAGGAAAATCATCCCACCCCAAACTGTCTTTTACATGGAAGATTTTTCGGAATACTTGACTTTGATTAAAATACTATATATTAGCAATATTTACATGGCAAATAAAACGCATATCTATAATTTTTTGGGAATAGTCTCTGAAGCCCTGTTCATACTAAATGACTTTTGCATAACCGGTAAACTGCAGGAGATGGACAAAAATTAACTACACAAAAATGTAAATCTTATTAAAACACCCGATTTATATCATATATATTTTTGTGGAGTTAGTCATTTCCAAGATATTGTTGTTATTGGTTTTGGAATTTCCAAATCTTGGATTTTTCTCAAATGGGAAGTCATTATTCATTTTTCCATCCTGGTCATGAAAAGAAAAGGGCATTTCAATTGTATCTTTTAGCAAATGTCTGCTAAAAGATTTGACTCTCGACTTGGAGTAGTGAATTTATTATTTTCGTTCTGCCTGTTTCAAAAATGAATATAGACGGCCACGAGTGGAGGCTTGCGTAAACACAAATAGATATAAACTCCGGTGCATGTCATGTATAGTAGCTCTGCAATACTGGAATGCAGTAGTGGAGTCTCTTACAGCGGACGGGTCAAAATGCAAGCACCGCCGAGCGAAGTTTGCGGCAGTACATTATTATGACGCGTATATTATTAGTTCAATCATTAGTTTTGTACATATTTAATATAAGAAATATCTGCTTCAGTAGAACGCAGAACCTTAGGGTGTATAAGCTTGCATTGTATTCTTCAAGGCTACTTGCTTTGTTATCAATAACAAGAATTTTAGAGCATCAGGGATACCAGTAACAACCCCAAGTTTAAAGGAAAGTCTTTTCCCTTATAATCTATAGAGAGGGACTTTCTCATTGTAGAGAAGGGTCACGTGGGTGGAATATAAAGAAAAATCCCAGTCACGTGACAACGCTACTTTTCGCGCCTCTTTCCAGCCAATCAAAAAGGGGGGCAACATTAGGATCTTTTGGTATATAAGTGTTGCGCGTACAAGAAATAAGAAATTCTCAGTGTAAGAAATGTGACGACACACAATGTAAGAAATCGCGGGGCGCCCAGTGTAAGAAATCGGCTTGGTATAAGAAATCTGACGGCGATGAATAATAAGAAATACGCATTAATTGTGAGTGTGAAGTGTTAAGAGTAAAAGTTAATCTGACGGGCAACTATTACCGTAAATGTTATACGGACTGATTACGGTGACGGTTGTAAAACTATAAGAACTCAGCAAGAGTGGAACTAACACTTAGTTAAGATTATGTCATCAAGTTCGCGATCGCAGGGTTAGTGCCTCAAACCAGCAACAGATAATCAATAAAAGAAGTCATCAGTGAAATTAAGTGAAATTTCTCTTTTATTTGAGTCTACTACGTGTTACACACCTTTGTTATTCTTTCCCCTGAGCAAGAGACAACTCATGGTCTACAAGAACGAGCTTAGCCAGAGCAACAAATGGAATCTGCAAGGTATGTACACGCTTAATGTAGAGACTTTCACGAGCACTAACTCTCGACCAACTCCAAGTAGACTCACATGATAGCGCCATATTGGTCCACAAAGCAAAATAACAGCGAAAAGTTATACGCTCACAAAGTACAAAGTTAATGTTCAATGTGTTACAGTTTTGTACATCAGAGAAACGTAAACGTCTGATAGTTTATTCCTATGTACGTATGCTGTGCTGACTTTTTGTGGGTCCGACGTAGTGTACTATATTCCCGCCTTCTCTGACCGCTCTAAACCGTGTCATGCTACACCAGCGACCTCCCCTGACCACTGCCTTCTTTCGTCAGACAGGTAGTATGTATGTAATTCAACTGTATCTGTCGAGTAGCACCAAATAGATAGAAGAATGAGCCTTTGAAGGAATTATTTATAGAAGAATAGGTACAGAAAGTCATATGAATGCACTGAATCAGTTTATTTAAACCTTATATATCATATTATAATTTTGAATTGAGAAAGAGTGGTAAAAATCTAGCCGAAAAAGTGTGAAGATACGAAAACAAAACATTAAAATTATAAAACAAATTAAAACTCTGATGTTTTACCTCCACTTGACTTCTTCTACGCTCTTCATTTATTAATGAGTATAAAGGCTACTCTCTAAAAAGCTTACTTTCCTACATACTTCATTTTCATTTAAGAAAAAAAGAAATCTTTATAGGTTGTAGCATTAAAATATTACAGATTTCGTTATAAATGCAAAAGGAAAAGTGATACGCATAGGCTTAAAAACTGGACGCCTATATAACTTAATCGGCTTACCGTCTCTGTATGGAGCTGCTACACCCTTTAGGACTTACACCTGGGTGTCCAGGATCAGAAGCCTGGACGCCATATACCGACCTTAAAATTCTATGCTCCTTCCTTGCAATCGTAGCAACTGAATGTAGAGAGGACTGTAAATGAATGGAAAAAATTCAAAGAACTCAAATCATTAATAACGGATATCGCAAGAGTGGTTTATGCCACTAAAAATATTTGATATAAATTGGTGTTCTAAAATTTTTACATCTATTATTTGGTACATTTTGGTCTACCTAAAAACGTTTACTAGTTAAATGAGATTATACAAAATCACTTTTGAATGAAGATGACTTAATGTAAGTGTCTTTTATACATGTAATTTAATCCAAATTACAGAGCCGTTTTCGTGAAAGAAAAAAAAAAATCCCATGTGAAGCGTAGTTCGGAGTGGCGGAAGTTTCTTAGAAATTCGCGCGATGTCTCTTTGGAAGATATTGAATTAAGGGAGCCCGCATCTCAAAAAAGTGTATCTTAAAATGTGGACTATAATAACCGTATTAATATATTTATTTGTTGGAATGCGGCTTCGTTTGCCGAAAAATGAAGAAAATAAATGAGGTGACGTCATTGTATCAAAAACATTCGCTAGAAGCAGCAGCAGGTACGTGTATATTGAAAATAGTTAAAATTTATAGAAATAGATAAATATTAATGGGTAAAAACATAAAATATTAACTTCTCACAGAAATAAATAGTAATAATAGTAATAATAATAATAATATTAATAATAATAATATGTTCAGTTAATAGCCCGGATGGGTAGTGCTGTGGTAGCGTGTATGTCTCACATTAAACAAGTGGCGAGTTCGAGCTCCTCTTAGCGCGAGTTACCCGGATAAGGTTCTTTTCGGGGTTTTTCCTTATCTGAGAAGACGACTGTCGAGTATCTTTAAGTTTCATGGACCCTGATAGTATTTGAGCATCATTTTAGCAATTTCATTCATCGTGCGATATGAACAACCAGGTTAATGAACGGCAAGCTAAAAAAACAAAAACACAATAAATATATATATATATAGTTGAATGTTAAAAGTTAATAATGTATATTATGAATTTATCTATCAAATAAACATATCATAAATAATCTTAATAAAATATAATATGATTTTTAAGATATACACAATTAAAATGAATTTATTATAAAATATGTTATAAAATAAAATTATGGTATAGAAAAATATATTAATAGATGAGCATTTATAAATAGATAATTATTTTAAAATTATTTAATGTGGAGTAATTATAGTAAGATTTTTAAAAACTATTAAAATATTAAAATAAAATAAGGAGTACTGGAATTTCCGAGAAGCTTTACATGTTATATAATTATTTTCATTGTAAAATAATAATAATAATAATTATTATTGTTGTTATTAATTGTTTTATTATAAGAATCTTTTTGATTAGTAGTTGTAGTTTATTATACAGAATATTTATATAAAGTTGTAGATAAAAATATTGAAAATATATAGTAGCATCTGGGACATTGGTCCTGGTATAAGAGATAAGATACCAGGGTATAGTACATGGATTAATTTCATAATTAGTGATGCAGTGCCACGGTATTTGCCGTAATCAGTGAAATATAAACTTGGTATTTAAGTTTGGTATCTTCCAAGGATGCGACACGAAGATGTTCTAGAAAATCCCTCCACCCTCAATTACCCTTAACATAGAACTTTTTTTTCGAAAATTTTGATTTTCTTAAAAATGCCTCTTAACGATTTTGATCAAAATATCGTATATTAATGGTATTTACCTGACAAATAATATGTATATCTTGAATTGTCTGGAAATAGCCTCTGAAGACTACTTTATTCTGGATGAATTTTGCGGAATTTTACATAACTGCTAAACCGTAAGAGATGGACAAATACTTACCACACAAAAACTGTAGAGTGCATTAAAACATACAATATATATCACATACATTTTTTTCGTGGAGTTGATCGTTTTGAGATATCCCTTGTTTTTTGTTTTCAGCTTTGATAAACATACTTTTCTCAAACAGGAATTTGTCAACTCCTATCCATAGAAACAAAGGAGCATATGGTCACCAGTGGGCAAAAAAAAAAAAAAAAAAAAAAAAAAAAAACTGTCTGGAAAGCCAAATTCGTCTAAGTCCTACACGGCACAGCGCCTTGTTTACATCATTCGCGATACGGTTGTCATAAATTGTAAATCTTAATTATACTAACCCATATGATCATTAATCACATAGAAAGTCCCCGCACTCCAAACTATCCTTTACATGCAACAGTTTTCGAAACTTTTTATTTTCTCAAAAATACTAACAGTTGTGGTTAAAATACTGTATAACTGGTAAACCGTAAGAAATAGACAAAACCTTACTACACAAAAATCTCATGTGATCTGTTAACATGACTTTCTCTACATCTATTGCAACTCATTGTTAAAAATTCTTTTCTTCTATCTACATCATGTTAATCGGGATAAAATTAGCATAAATGGCCTTAATAGTTGTTTGAAATTTCTTTGTTTCTATGGCTAGGCGTTGACAAATTCCCATATGAGCACTCCGAACCTGTAGAGATTGTGAATGTTCGCTAAAATACAGAAAAAGAAAGTCAGAAGAAGCAATGTTCCCCTAATGCATCGCGTGGAACATGCGTCATTTTCGTGTGATGTCGTTGCATATGAGGAACAGAAGTGATAAAGGTGAAAAGCGCTGGTAATAAATGCAATAAAACACGCAATGTATAAGTGACTTGAGTGCTATTCCCACATGATGATAATACAGGTGAGTATGTAGCAAGCTGGTTGGTGGTGGCTGATTTACATGATGTGCTGATAGTACGTTAATTAATCTTTTTTTTTTTCTTATTTTTTTTTTATTACTTCATTTGTATAGCCCCCTTTAACATCAATGGTCATATCGGGGGCTTTCACTTGTGAAACTGTAGGTTCAGAACATTAGGTTAAACTTTACATTACTAAACACACGCACATTCACTCTCACATTCATACTTCCAGACTCTATGGGGGATAGGGAATAGTTCCCCAGCCGGGAATCGAACCCGGGACCTCCGGGTGAGAAGTCCGTTCGCTGACCACTCGACCACGGAGGCAGTCGTTAATCAATCTTATTTTCAGCCGTTTCTCTAGTTAATATTTTCACTTGAGGATCTGGGCATTCCTATTCCTCTCGCGACTACCTAACACGCCAAGTTCGCGGGGTCTGAGCATTTTGGGCTTGGTTTCTCGCTAATAAGTTGGTTTTCGGCAGTGCCTCCTGCCAGATCTCACACGGTGGATATTTAGTTTTTATGGGCTGGCAAAGTTGCTCTACGAGCCTTAGTTTTGCCCGTTATTTTTCAGCAGTTTAACCGGATATACATATTTATCATGTATACCACTTTGTGACAAATTATTCGAAATTATTATTACTATTATTATTACTATTATTATTATTATTAATACATGAAATAAAATTGCTGGCTCAGTTACAAGCGATTATTGAAAGGGCGGTACTAGTTTTTGCCATTTTCACTCAAAATATGTTTTTAGGATTTTCTTAACAAATATTAAACACATTAAGGTTAAAAAGTCCTATGGTTTTCGTAAGTTGCATTTTTTATTTTCTCTACACGTATTATATATTGTAGGTACAGAGAAGATATCCTAATGCACCCAAAACTTCGATACCGAGGTTTAACTAGAAATATATGTTTTGGGTCCTCCTGAATCCAAATAAAAGAACATTTTTGGAAAAAGATGCGTGTGTGTAAGCGCGTGTGTCTGTGGACAGCATAACTTAAAAACGAGAAGTCTGTTAAATACCAAACTTGGTATTTAAGTTCAATATTTTCCAAGGATGCGACACGAAGATTTTCAAGAAAATCCCCCACCCCCAACTATCCTTTACATGACAAAATTTGCAGAAATTTTGATTTTCTCAAATGGCTGTAACAATTTTAATTAAAATATTGTATATTAAAAAAATAATCCGACAAATAAAATATGTATCTTGAATTTTCTGGGTATAGCATCTGAAGACTACTTCATTCTGAATGAATTTTATGGAATTTTGCATAAATGGCAAACCGTAAGAGATAGACAAACACTTACCTAACAGAAAATGTAGAGCTCGTTAAAACACACAATTTGTATTATATACCTTTTTTTTTTTTTTTTTTTTCGTGGAGCAGATCGCTTTTAAGATATTCCTTTTTTCTGGTTTCAGTTTTAAAAAACTTATACTTTTCTCATACAGGAATTTGTCAACTCCTGTCCATAGAAACAAAGGAACCTCAGTCACATAGCAACCAGCTTTTGACTATCACTTTAACCTATGGTACTCCCTTATTTCCCGTCCACTTAGAAGTAAGCAAGTAATAAGACTATTTCTGCTATTTTTTTCTCGATTAGCATGAAGTAAAAAGAATCATAAGCTTTTGAACAATAATTTGTTGCAGAGATGTAGAGAAAGTCATGTGAATGGAAAAATCAGTTTTTTTTATTAGCAAATATTAAACAAATTAAAGTTGAAAACTACTATAGCTTCTGCAAGCTGCATTTTTATATCATATGAGTATCTGCGTATTTAACCACTCCTTAGTAGGGGTATTTAAGGGTCATTTTCGTTACTTTTGTTACTTTCTCTACCTACACAAGTAGAGAAAGTATTGTATTCAATCTAAAAAATTAGATAACGAAAATTCACCCGAAATACATGTTTTCAAAAACTTCTTTTGAAAAAGGTGAATGTGTGTTTCTGAGACAGCATAATTATTGAAAAGCGAAAAGTGGGTTTTAAGTTTAATATCTTCAAACTATGCCACATAAAGATATTAAGGAAAACCTCCCTACCCTAAACCACGCTTTACATGGAAATTTATTCAAAATTTTCAATTCTCTTATAGAAGGCACTATTGATTTTTACAGAAATATCATATATAAAAGATATTTACATAAAGAATAAATTGTGTATTTTGAATTCTCTGGCAATAGCGAATTAAGTCCTTTACATTGGGAAGGAATTTTGTATAAACTTATATAGGTGGTAAATGTTAAGCAATAGATGAAACTGCACTAAACAATCAGCTGTGTTCAATTCACATGACTTTCTCCAGTTCTTCAAACAAAATATTATTTCAAAGATTATTTAATATGTGTAATGTTAATGGAGTTAAACATTTAAAAATTATCTTATTACTTGATTTCTTCTAAGCAGTGGGCAAATAAGGGGATAAGATAGTCACCAGCTTTTAAAAGAGTTAATTACCGCTTTAGCCTATGTGAACAGTTGAAGTTCTGTTCGCTTTGCAGGCCAGCAGTAAAACAACAGGAATGAAACGAAAGCTGGCCTTCCTTTTGAGAAAAATTCCGTAGTTTAAAACTAAAACCAATAACTAGGAATGTCTCGGAAACGATTAATTCTGAATAAGTACCTTTGACATAAATTGTGTGTTTTAAAGAGAGATACTTGTTTTGTGAAGAAGATACGTTTTTTCTCCTAGGTTTACCAGTTATCAAATATTCATGCAGAATGATGAGTTATTCAGCGACTATTCCCAGAAAATTCAAAATATACATTTCATTTGGCGTGAAAATATATTCAATATATATTATATTTAATCAAAATCGTTACAGCCATTTTTCAGAAATTATAAATATTCGAACTTTCTTCTATATAAAGAGTAAGTAGTTTGTGGTGAAGGGATTTTCCTGAAAATCTTCATTTCGCAACCTTGAAATACACTGAGCTTAACTAACCAAGCTTAGTACTTAACGGTCTTTTCGTTTTTGGACCATACTGTTCATACACACTAAAGACCTTGGAATAATATTACCTAGACTCGCCGCAGGCGCAGGTGTGCTGTCGCTAATTGAAACCTCTCGCGCATAGGTAGATGAAGGGCCAACGTGATTTTTGCCGTAGGTTCAGTACGCTTAAAAGGCTTTAAAAGTGAGGTGATTTAAGGGTATTAGGGTTTAATAATTGGCATGGTACACTTATATGCTGCATAACTGTACCAACTACCGGAAAATTATTCCGAGATCACTTTCCATCGGTAAGAATAAATTGTAACATTTGTGTTACAAATTCATTCCGATTTATTATCCTGGGTTTCCTCGGTCATTAAGCGAATGATCATTTATTTTAGGTTCCTAATACATAAACCAGAATTATTGAGTAAGTCGTCAGTTGCTCTGAAACGTAACAAATTTGTGCCATCGATATATCAGATTCTATTCTCAGTGCATTTTGCGAAAAATTGCTTCCATGAGAAAAAGGCAAGATGATGCTAAACCCTGACACAGTTCCTTCAGTATTTAGTTTCCCTTCTTATCTGACAAAGGTAATGAGAACGCTAATTTCATTCTTATAACTATTCTGTAAATGTTTTATTAGCATTAGGAGGCAGTGCTAAAATATTAGATTCAATATAATAATTTGTTCTAAATAAGAAAAATCCAAAATCTAGATTAAATTAATTTTTTAAATCTGTAACTTCAGTCTGAAACAACCCGACGGAATGCAAAAAGGAATTTTGCAAAAATATTAGAACATAAAGAACATAAAATAATAATCGATTCTAATTTTAGATTTGTTTATAAATTATTTCAGGAAGTACAGACAATACTCTCCTGTTGTGCACATATTAATATACCGTTATCTATCTCACTCAAATATACCACAAATAACTCCATGGCACGACAGCTCACGGGGAACTAGGCCTACCGCCGCCGCCGCTGCGTCCCCCATCTCGGTCCACTACAGACGTCATGGATGGGGTGCAGTATTGGAGGGTGAGACGTGGTCAGCGCCTCGAGTCCCCCCGGCCGGTTAATGCGGTCCTCATGACCTGGATCCGCTACTTCTCCATCAAGTAGCTCCTCAATTGGCCCCCCAGGGACCTTACGAGGCTGAGTGCACCCCGGGCCAGGTCTCCCAGCGGGGGAAAAATCCCCACGCTGGTACTGGGAATCGAACCCAGGTCTCCCGCTTGGTAAATAATATACCACAAATACTGATAGAAAATGTTTATTTAACGTCTTGTATATAGTTTACTGAAGTGGAACACAGGTACCTAATTTCATGTTTATTTTATTTTTACACTTTACATACCATCTCTGAAAATCCAGTATAGCATTTTTTCTGCTAAATCATTTTATTTATTTGTTTTTAGTTATTTACATACCGCCTTAAGTTATATCGTCGTATTGCCATTTTGACCTTCTATAACTAATGCTTAAATTTGAGGTGTACTTTAAAATTCTACTTCTCGATTAACTTAACACACATTCAGTATCGCATTCATACTTCCAAGCTCGTGAGGATGGGGAATAAGAATAGCTTCATCAGCCTAGAATCGAACCCAGCATATTTTTCATTTTAATTCAGCATTTTGACCACTTTACTGCAGAGACACTCTTAACAAACCCTCTTTATAATTCTAGTTGACGACTTTGTGCATCAAAGTAAAAAGGAGAAAATGTACATGGAATTACTAAGAAGAAACTGAGAACACAGAATTAAAGCTGAAGTATGCTCTCTGTGATGCTTGCATCCTGTTCCTAAAACACTTTAAATGCAGGTATGTGATATTCAAGTTCAATGATAATATTTACTTCTGTTTTGTTCAGTTGTGGGATGAAATTCCGTCTAGTCAATGAAGTGAATTTATTCAACTTCCAACAGGACATTCAAGTCTAATCACTGTGCTGGTGATTATAAGGAACGTGTTGTCGCAATTATTTCCTACTCGGGTATCCTTATGACCTAATTACAGCTGTTTTAAATTTCACTGTTTTCCCATTACAACTAGTCTGTGTCTAGTTAGTTCAGTCCTGATGTCAACAAGGCGGAGCTGGCTCAACTCGCCGCGTGTTAACGGTACATGTGCGCACATAAGTTTTGCAACACTAGCAGCAACCTGTGGAGAGTACTTTGAGAAATGTGGCAATTCTGTATCAGAATGCACTGCATGCAAAATTGTATTTACAGTCGATGGTTCATTTCTGAAAAAAACAATCATAAACTTTACCGCGAATAGCACTTTTCGCAAAATCATCGTATTTCTCCGAACGTTTTTTATATTTACGCGATTTTCCCGGTGTTCTTAGGCTTCCGGGTGCTTGCTGCTCCATTCTAATATTATGCACACTAAATGCAGAAACGCCAAGGAGACCACCCGTTTCTTTTTCGACATTCTTTGTGGCCGATTCGGCGTTTCTTTCTTTATGCACCGCGAAACAATGCCCGACCATTCGCCTCTCGACACTTTTTAAAGGCTTGCCTCGGTTGTATTTTATTACGGCTAACCATCCATGATCAAAAGCTTACTGCTTTTAAACTGCATATAGCAAGTCCCCTGGGCTTGTGAGGCATGCGAGATGTACAGGAAATAGTCTTAAATAACACATTGTCAGAGGCGACCCTGCACTATAAACAATAACAGCTTAATCAGCATTCACCTGGAGAATTACCGGTTGTTTAAGAGAGCTGTCTGGTACAGGCTTGTAACATATTGTGTATATGTTCTTTAGTAATAAAAGTTAGCTGCATTTTATTTAACAGTAATAAGTTAATAAAGTCAATATATAATTTCTCCGGTCTTCTGTCTAATCTATATGTTTTTTATATAATGTGTACGTCTGTTGTAAATATTCCTTTCCGAATTCACGAACCCAGAGCCATCTACTTGGTATGAATCGGATATGGATAAAATGTCGGACTATTACCTTTTATAAGAATCGAAGCATTTGCATACTTTTCTCTCCGAAACTAACTCGCAGAGCAGTGATCTGAAAACTATTACAGTACTGTACTTTTAGGAGGCTGCATCCGTGTAAAAGTTAACACCCATTACCTTCCCTGAACCAATCAACAGCCTAACGCTCTTTTACTTCAGTATCTCTGTCTCTCTCTTCCCTCCCATGTGTTGACATCAGGACTGAACTAACTTGAGACAGATAATGTATTGCGCGTGACCTAGGGCTTCTCTTGCCCTCCATCACACTTCCTCATATTTCGACACTTTATCTGGTCTGCGCAGCTGGGCCTAAGTAGAGGCTTGATGCACACCGACACAACCACTCTATAAGCGCGCGCATATACACACATGGACGTATTTCTAAAAATTCTTTGTATGGACACAGGTTACTTCAAAACATTTTTCCGACGAAATCTTGGCATCGAATTTTTGGGTGGAATACAATATCTTCTTTATACACTATGCACATCGTATACATGTCAGAAAGTAAAAATACAAATCTATACAGAACAATTTATTTTAATTAATTTTTTGTGACTTAAGCCATTTCCAAGATATCATTTTAATAGTTAGAATTATTCAATACATGGTTAATCTTTCAAAGTCCTTTCGATTTGAGGTGGTTTCTCGCGATAACACGAAAAGGGTGTTACATTTTAGTACCACTGTATATCAGCGTCCAGTTGTTAAACATTTGACAGTCGCTTTTCCCTTCGTATCTATAACAAAGCTTCTTCTGCAGTTATTTTCACAAATATTTATCTCAATTAAAGCAGAGTAGATGTCAACATAAACTTCCTTAAGTATAGTTTATGTACCCACTAATAAAGGAGTCATATGAATTGTATAACGTATCATTTTTTTCACCTGTATATTGTTGCTTTTTTAACATCACTGGATCTGAATACTGCTAGCGTAGTGGAAAAACGATAACACAAAAGCGTAGAGAATTTGGCTAAAGTCCAGAATTCATTTAACGTTATCTACAGTACCACAGAGTTTCGCTTTTTATTGCTCTTGTGTCTGCTGAATTAATTTGTTCTTCACAGAAATTCAGTTTTCTAGTTTTAATGTTTCATGTTAAAGTGAAAGGACATTTCTAAGTATGGAAGCTTCAATTTCATATTCAAGCATGCAAGCTAATTACTTCAGAGCGCTTCTGGCGTACTTAAAGACGACCTGTAAACACAAGCAACACGTGCTCTACGAACCAGGTTTCATTATATATCCAATAGCGTTTTTCACTTAACGTATCCAAATATCCATATACCATTTTTATTTATATTTCAAGATTGATAAGGGTGTTCTTGTTACCCCTCTTGGTAATGTTGGCTATGATATTTATAGCAAATATAATTTCTGTATAGTCTTCTTACTCCATGTAGAAACTATAAAGTTATGTTATTTTAATGTTGTCATGCTGAACTGGGATTTTCATTGTTGTACTAGGAAAAGAAAGACAAGAAGATATAATGAGACTAAAGGAGGAATAGACATGAGACGAGAAAATACAGGTGTGTACGTAAACACACAGGAGCAGTTGGCGGGCCGAGGGCAGCCAGAAGGTGTGTTGGACGTGTACTCATTCTTGCTAGAATTTAACCACGTCCTGACGGGTATATGAGGTTTGCAGGATGACGGGTGAGGATGGAGGTTGAAGAGTGAAAGGAGGCCAGTCATGCTGCAACAGCCCATGTGCGCCACTGGTGTAATTTATTTTTCGAGGTAGGCTTACTCTACCCCTATGTGGGACTGAGACTCCCCTAGGACTAGGATGTCTAGGAGCCAGAAGCCTATCGAGGAGCCAGTGGCACGAACCACAGAATGCAGAACCGAGTGGTCAGCCCGTATACAGGCATGAGCGTGAGGAAGTGGATAGTATTAAACGAAAACGAAATGGCTGATAGGAAAGGTGATGATGGAGCATTTGGTGGAATAGGTGGTCGGAGAAACCGAAGGACGATGAGAAAACCCGCCCAGACGCCACTTCGTCCACCACAAATCCCACATGCGGGCCTGCCTAGGTGGTATGCGAGCGGTCTAACTACTCGGTCACGGCACCGCCGACATATTATATATGTATATAAAATTAGCTTTGTAAGGAACAGAGTGATTTCGCTGTAACTATGGATATATGCCAACAATTACTTACGTGTGAGCTGCAATTCATCTTGAATGGTGCATGCTATTGTGGTTGTGTTATTCACGCCAAGCTGGCATCTCTGTTACCCCTCCGTCGTTGCAGAAAGGGAAGGAAGTAAAACAACTTCCTCTATGTGCAAGATTTGTTCCTGTCTCGCCTCACCACCTATAATTTACAGATCTAGAAATCCGTGCTTACTTCTTGCGTTAACTTACGACTGCATTGTGAATGAAATTCCCCCGCGCCTGCGCTCATACTGGTTTACGTTATTGCTGCAACTTCATTGTAATGTAGCTTAATCCTCTACGTACTATAGGCAAGCAGCAGAAAAATCTGATGTGTTCCATTCACATTACTTTCTCTACATCTCTGCAACAAATTATTGATCAAATGCTTATTCCTCTATTTACTTCATGCTAATCGAGCAAAAATTAGCAAAATGCTATTATTATTTGCTTCCTTGTAAGCAAAAGGGACATAAGGGAGTACCATAGGCCAAAGCAATAGTCAAATATATTAAAAGCTGGTGGCTGTGTGACTGAATTTCCTTTGTTTGCATTTCCAGGAGTTGACAAATTCCCGTATGAGAAGAGAATGAGTGTTTTAAAACTGAAACCAATAACCAGAAATCTCTCAAAAAAGGGTAAACTTCACGAAAATAAATAAATATATACCTGTGTAACACAAATTGTGTATTTTAAGAAGATCAAGAATTTTGTTAAGTGTCTTTTTTTTTTTCTCTCTATCTCTTACGGTTTACCAGTTACCCAAAATCTCGCAAAATACATCCACAACAAAGATGCATTCAAAGGCTACTCCCAGAAAATTCAAGTTATACATTTCATTTTTTATATAAGTATATGTGATATTTTAATCAAAATGGTACGAATCATTTTTGAGAAAATCAAAATTTTCGAAAATTTTTCCATATAAAGGGTAATTGGGAGTGGGGAATTTCCTTGCAAATCTTCGTGTCGCATCCTTGGAAGATACTGAATTGAAATACCAAATTTTATCGTAATTTTTGGTCTCTGCTGCTCCCCCCCCCCCTCACACATACACACAAACATTTTTCTAAATTTTTTTTTTGGAATCAGGGGTTCTCAAAACATATATTTCCGGTAAAATCTTGGTATCGAATTTTTGCATGCAATATATACCTTCTATGTACATAGTACGTGTAGAGAAAGTAAAAAGTTATTAAATACCAATAAACTCGTAAAGAAGCGTGTATATATATATATATCTCAGATACAAATTACAAAATTTTACTCCTTATAAATGTTTCATCATTACCAATATCCTTTCTCTACTGCGTACATAGTAGGTAGAGAAATATTCCACCCAAAAATGTGATATTTCATCATTAATACATGTTTTGGGAACACCTGAATTCAAAACAGGCCTATTTAGAAAAAAGGGACGTATGTCTGCGTGAGTCTATGAGCTATTGTTACAAAAGATTATCCGTCTACTGCATCATGACAATGAAGATAAATATGTGAAGTGTATTGCTTTCTTCTAAGTAGACAGGATATAAAATAATATACACTAGGGTAAAGTAATAGTCAAATCTTTTAGAAAGCGGTAGCTTTTTGAAACAATTGAAATTTGGTTTGTTTTGCACAGCCAAGAGTAATACAAAAGTGGCATGAAACGATAGATTGCCTTCTGTTTGAGAAAAGGGACCTTTTTCTAAAGTATGTGGGTGCCGTTCACGTGACTTTCTATACATATCTGTAACAAATTATTGTTAAAAATCTTATTCTTCTATCTACTTAATTCTAATCGAGATAAGCAGTAGTAGAAATTGTATTATTATTTGCCTCCTGGTAAGTAGAAGGGAAATAAGATAGTACCATAGGCTTAAGCGATATTAAAAAATTTAAAAGGCTGGTTGCTATGTGGTTGCATGGCCAGGGGTTGACAAATTCCAGGATAGAAAAGTTTAAGTACTTTAAAACTAAATAAGGAATATCTTAGAAAAAATGTGTAGGACATAAATTGTGTATTTTAACGAGATCTAAATTTTTGTGTAGCAAATTGTTTCCTATCTCTTACGGTTTATCTGTTATGCAAAAGTCATCCAGGACAAACTGTTCTATAGAGGCGATTCCAAAAAGTTTAAAATATACATTTTATACATTTTATTGGTCTTTAATATGCGGTATATTCATCAAAATCGTTAAAGCGATTTTTGAAAAAAAATCATATTTTGAATATTTTTTCATGTAAAGTGTACTTTGAAAGCGAGGCGGTTTTTCTGAAAATATTCGTGTCACATCATTGGAAGATTGTAACTTAAAGACCAAAATTCTTGTTACACAGACTTTTCATTTTCGAGTTGTTTTGTTTAAAGACATATGGAATAGAGGCACTGCCTGCACACACATACACACACAGTGATGTTTTTTCTAAAAATTATTTTTTTGGGTGCAGGGAACTCTAGAACGTGCATTTCCGGTGAAATATTGTATCAAATTTTTAGTGGAGTGCAATATATTTTCTCAGTATTTATTATGAACCAATTAGGAAATTAAACAATCTTATGTGTTCCATTCACATTGCTTTTTCTTCATCTCGGTAACAAATTATTGGTAAAAACTTGTTCTTCTATCTCCTTCGTGATAATGGAGATAAACATTTGCAGAAATGGCGTTCATACTTGCCTTCTTCTAAGTAATAGGAAGATAAAGGAATATGCTAGATTTTTCTCAAAATCTTTGTGTTGCATCTTTGAAAGACAGTTAACTTAAATATGAAGTTTGGTATTCTCCAGACTTTTTGTTTTTGTGTTATGTTCACAAACACACGGATACATACACGACACCTTTTCAAAAAATCTTTGTTGTATTCACACGGCAAAAAGTAAAGATGTTTCCCGTTTGAGAAAAGTTCAAGTATCTCAAAACTGAAAACAATAACTGTGTATATCTCGAAAACACCTAACTCTAAAAAAACGTATACCTCATAAGTTCTGTGTTTTAATGAGATCCACCTTTTTTGTGCAGTAAGTTTTTGTCCATCTATTACAGTTTATCAGTTACACAAAATGCATCCGAATGAAGCGTTCTTCAGAGGCTATTACCAGAAAATTCAAATTATAAAGTTCGTTGGTCATGAAAATTTTAAGCATATGTTATTTTAATCAAAAGCGTTAAAACCATTGAGAGAAAAACAAAGTTTTAATATTTTTTTTCATGTACAGGAGAACTTATTATTTTCAGCTATCCATGTAAAGGATAGTTTGGGTTGGGACGGGGATTTTCTTAAATATCTTCATGTCGCATCCTTGGGAGATGTCAAACTTATGCATCAAATGTGTGTTTAAGTCTTTTTGTTTTTGAGTTATGCTGTCCAGACACACAAACAATACCTTCTCTATACACTATGTGCATATTACATGTAGAGAAAGTAAAAATAGACAAAAGTTAATATTTTTAACTTGCATCAAAATGATTCACACGAGTACATAACGTAGAATTCGGCGAACTATCGTTGACACTTTTCCTTTGAAAGAAACCTTTCCCTGGTGATTTCAGGGTTTTTGGAATGGGAGGGTGATGGACGCATGCAATGGATTGGTGAACAGGGGAACAACACACTATATGCAACATCTGGTCCGGAATCATATTGATCTCGAAGTGAAAACGTTCTGCTACACATGCTGCACAAAACTGTATTTAATTAAGCCATACGCTAAAATAAAAGGGAAATAAATACAGTGCCTCTCCATCTCATTGAATAGTTGGACCGCTCACCTCCCACCTAGGTGGCCCGGGTTGGATAACAAGCGCCCGCATATAGGATTTGTGGTGGACAAATCGGCATGTGGGCGGGATTTCTCCGGGTGTTCTGATTTCCTCGCCACTCATTTCACCAATTTTCTCATCCTCATCTTTCCTATCATTCATTTCGCCTTTATTTAATATCATCCACTTCCTTACGCTCATGCCTGGCCGACCACTCGTTCCAGGTTCTACATTCTGTGATTTCATGCCGTTGGCCCACGACAGGCTTCTGAGCCCTTGGCACCCGCTTGTAAGTCCTAGGGGGAATCAATCCAACATAATACGACTACGTAATGTAACATATCGTTATTTCTGGTAGTTGTGTCAACATAGTGATGTCAGATCAATAGTTATTTGCAGATTAAAGATTAGTTTTGTTATACCAGGAGTTCTTTAAGTAATATTACGTATAGTAAGTTGAGTAAATATTGTACTGCAGCCAAAAATTCGATATCGAGATTTCAAGGAAGTGCCTGTTTTGAAGACGCCTGAATAAAAACATTTTCAAAATGTCTATGTAAGTGTGAGTTTGTATATCTCTGACGGCATATCTGCAAACAATTAAAAATTCAGTATATCCCAAGGATAATACACAAACTACCCTTTTAATGGAATATTTTTGGAAATAATTTTATAGTAAAATGATTTATTATAGCTTAAAATAATATCATGACAAATGAAACGATTGCCTTGAATTTTCTTTGATAATCTCTTCATTCTGGGTAAGTTTAGCGTAACTCATAAACCGTAAGCGATAGTAAAAGTCTTAATACACACAAATGTAGATCTCTTTAAAGCACGCATTATCTGTCCAATACTTTTGTTTATCTGGAGCTAGCCATTTCCGAGATACTTCTTGTTGTTTCTTTCTTTTTCTTTTACTTTAACGTCCTTTAAGCTGATAAGTAGATTATGTCGCACAATGAATGAAATGGGCGACATGATGCTCAAAGGAGTCTGGGGTCCATAAAGTTACTCAACAAACATTCGTCTTCTCAGAATAAGGGAAAACCCCGGAAAATACCTTTTTCACATGACTCATCGTAACCGAGATTCGAACTTGGAACCTTTTGAAAGTGAGGCAGCCACGGTACGCCCAAACTATGAGGCGGGTACTTCTTATTGTTTTCAGCTTTTGAATACTGCTTGCGGTTTAAAACAGTTATTGTAATAGCACAAATAATGTAATTATTAATTTTACTAATATTTTAGAACAACATTTAACACAAAGTGAAAATTTTAGTTAAATAAAGCCAATGTAAATTAAAGTAATACCAAACTAAGTTTTAATGTTTAGTTATTATAAATGTATTTAATTGGGGTGATTTTAAAATAAAAGCAACCCTTTAAAAGGATTATATTTAGTTGAAGGATCCTTCAAGAATAAGGAATCTGTCATCACATAGTGATCAGTTGTTAAATTATTTGACTATCGCTTTAGCCTAGTGCATTCCCTTATTTTCCTTTTAAAAGAAAATATGCAACAAAACCATTTCTGTTAATGATTATTTCGGTTAGCATTAATTAGATAGAAGAATAGGCCTACATAGTATGCAGATAAAGTCATGTAAGTGAAACAAATCATATTTGTCATATGGATATTGTTATGAGGCTGAAATTAAAAGTATCAATCAGAAAGTTCATGTGTGGGTGTGATTACATTTTTACTTTCTCGACGCGTACTATGCACATTGTGTATAGAGAAGGTATTGTATTAACTTCGATGCCGAATTTCACTCGAAATGTATGTTTTGGGGCCCCTGAGTTAAAAAAAACATTTTTAGAAAAATGTCTGTCTGTCTGTCTGTCTGTGGGTAGTTAGCTCAAAAACGAAAAGTTCTTTAAATACCAAACCTGGTATTTAAGTTTAGTATCTTCCAAGGATGCAACACGGAGATTTACAATAAAACCCCCACCTCCAACTACCCTTTACATGGACAAATTTTCGAAAATTTAGAGTTTCTCAAAAATGGCTCTAACATTTTAATTAAAATATCATCTATTAAATATATTTACATAACAAATAAAATGTATATCATGAATTCTCTGGGAATAGCCTCTGAAGACATCTTTATTCTGTATGAATTGCGGAATTTTCCATAACTGGTAAATTGTAAGAGGTATACGACAACTTATTTAACAAAAGTGCAGAACTCATTAAAACACACAATTTATGTTAGGTACATTTTTTCGTGGTGTTGTCCGCTTTTGAAATATTCCTGTTATTGGTTTCAGTTTTAAAATACTAAATACCTTTCTCATACGGCAATGTTTGATCTCCTAGCAATGCAAACAAAGGAACTTCAATCATATAGCAACCAACTATTTAAAGATTTGTCTATAGCTTTAACCTAGGATACTCCCTTGTTTCCCTTCTACATACAAGGAAACAAGTAAGTAATAAGACTATTTAGGCTATCGTTCTTGATTAGCATGAAAAACAAATAGAAGAATAATGTGAATGGAACACACAAGATTATTGTGTGTGTTTTTAATTTGGGTCCGACATGTTTTAGGAAATATTTATATATATATATATATATCTATATCTACACAACTGCTGATTCTCATAGATTCTTATATTCTTCAAGCACTGCCTAAGGATTCTCTGGTGGAATAAGAAGAAAGAAATGTGCCGTTATATGACGACACATTTGCGCTCGTGGGTAAGTGGAGTTGGTTCTTATCGTTTACTCAGTTTCCCTGCTCTGTGGAATTGAAACAATAAAACCTTTCCCAACCTCTTTGGATTCAAATGCAATTCTTCCCTTTCTTTCGAGAGATATGAAACAAAACAAATACTCCACTGAAGTACCTTAAATTTATACCTACTAAGAATGTGGTATGAGAATTAAAACGCCTAGAAAACTTCAGAAAATCGTGTTGGTCTCTGATCTGATAACGAATGCTACGTGTTCTGATGTGTTTCATTCACATAACTTTCTCTACATTTCTGCAACAAATTGTTGTTAAAAAGCTTATTCTTATATTTCACTTTGCTAATCGAGATAAATATAAGTAGAAATGGTCTTAGTACTTGTTTCCTTCTAAGTAAAAGGAAATTAAGGTAATACATAGGTTAGTCAAAAGCTAGTTGCTATGTGGCTGAAGTTCCTTTGTTTGTATGAGCAGGAGTTGACAAATTATCGTATGAGAAAAGTGCAAGTATTTTAAAACTGAAACCAATAACGAGGCATATTTCAAAACCGGACAACTCCACGAAACATATCTGATGTGTTCCATTCACATGACTTTCTCTACATCTCTGCAACAAGTTATTGTTAAAAAGCTTACGCTTCTATTTACTTCATGCTAATTGAGAAAAAATTAGCAGAAATAGTCTCAATTCTTCCTTCCTTGTAAGTAAAAGCGAAATAAGGCATTACCATAGGTTAAAGTCATAGTCTAAAGCTGGTTGCTATGTAACTGAAGTTCCTTTGTTTGTATGGACAGGAGTTGACAAAACCGTATATTAGAAACGGGTTTTTCAAATCTGAAACTAAAAACAAGGAATATCTTAAAAACGACCAACTCCACGAAAAAAAAGTATATAGCATAAATTGTGACTTTAACGTACTCTACATTTTTTGTGTGGTAAGTTTTTGTCCATCTCTTACGGTTTAGCAATTATGCAAAAATCCGTAAAATTCATCCAGAATAAAGAACTCTTCAGAGGCTATTCCCAGAAAATTCAAGATATACATTTTATTTGTCAAGTAAATATATTAAATATACGAGATTTAAATCAAAATCGTTACAGCCATTTTTAAGAAAATCAAAATTTTCTAAATGTTTTCCATGTAAAGTTTAATTGTGGCTGGGGAGATTTTCTTGAAAATCTTCGTATCGCATCCCTGGAAGATACCAAACCTAAATACCAAGTTTGGTTTTTCACGGTCTTTTCATTTTTGAGCTATGCTGCACACAGACGCACACTCCCTGATTGACTGACACACACACACGGATATTTTTATAAAAATGCTTTTTTTTTTTATTCAGGGGGTCTCAAAAATATATTTCCGGTGAAAACTTTGTATCGAAATTTTGGGTGCAATACAATACTTTCTCTATACACTATGTGCATAGTATGTACAGAGAAAGTAAAAATCTATAGGTATAACAAAACGTGTGTTTTAGAAAGCTCTACATTTTTGTTTGTTAAATATCGTAGGTTTTTGTTCGTCTCTTACGGTTTACCAGTAATGCAAAATTCATTCAGAATAGATATGTCTTATGAAATTATTCCCGGAAAATTTAAAACATAAATTTCATTTCTCACGTAAATATATTTAATATTGTATATTTGTTTTATCAAACTCGTGAGAGCCATTTCTAAGAAAATTAAAATTTTCGAAATTTTTCTTTGTAAAGAGTAGTTGGAGGTTGGGGGATTTTCTTGAAAATCTTCGTGTAGCATCCTTGGAAGACACTAAACTTAAATACTACACACACACACACACACACACACCCACACACGGACATTTTTCTGAAAATGTGTTGTTTTTTTTTATTCAGAGAGCCTCAAAACATATTTTTGGTGAAATCTCGGTATCGAATTTTTGGGTGCAATAGAATACCTTCTCTATACACTATGTATATAGTACGTGTAGAGGAAGTATTAGCACGCTTTAAATTGCTATCTTTTCTACGTATCCAGCTTTAGAATCCGCGTTGATATAAATAAAACATTTTGTCGTCCGTCTGGGTAGTGTGGTGGTAGCGTGTCTGCCTCACGCTCAAAAGGTCAAGAGTTCGAATCTCCCTTAGGGTGAGTTACCCGGATAAGATTTTTGTCGGGGTTTTCCCTTATCCTGAGAAGACGAATGTCGAGTAACTTTAAGCTCAAAGTACTCTGAAATCATTTGAGTATTATTTCATTCATCGTCCGATATGACCAACCAGATTAAAGGACGTTAAACTACATAAAAAAAGAGAAAAATTGTATCCCTCCGTTTCGTATCAGTTGCGAGGAGCAATCACAAACAAAAGCTGGTGGATTTGTCTTTTCCATTTATAATGGCAATAAAACCGCGTACTGTTCCAATAAATAGGACTTATATTAGGATTAGGCAGGCGCTGGACCTCCAAGACTCTGAGGCAGAGCACTGGACGTACGTCTTGAGACCTTTTGCCATTTACGCGACCTCAGGGAGGGAAGGATGAGGGAAGAGACCCGAGATACGACCAGATGCGGCTGAAGACGAGCTCAAGCATGGATGGAGGCCTTATCTGTTACAGCTGGAACGTTTCGATGCTAGGCCCTAGGCCCTGCTCATGAGCCCCGAACCTCCCGGAGCCCTGAAAACGGAAAATGACTCCCGACTGAATGTTCCCGAGGATGATGCCAGGATAAGCTGTTACAACGGGCAATTAACTATCCAGGGAACCCATCGAGTGCCGTCGTCTGATTTTCAATTCTGAAAGAAATGATCAGGAGTGATAGGAAATGGTGGGCCGGAAAATTCGGGGGATGTTGCATTCGCCTTGCGACCTGGTGAACCCCCGAAAAAGTGCATGGGTTAGGTACGCCGACCACAAGGATCGAACCCACGACCTCCCAATTTAGGCATTGGCAACTGATTCGCGTTTTCCCTTTAAACCGCAAGGAGATGCCGTAAGTCATCATTTTGACTCGTCTAAATAATCTGAGATTTCCTTGTGCTTAATCGGGATAAACGCGAGTCAGTTGTAGAAATTAATGCTGTAAAAAATCTGATGTTCCATTCACATGACTTTCTCTAGCTGTTGTGCAAACGAACTACTTGCAAAGGATTATTCTTCTTTCTATTCCATACTAATCGAAGTGAACATTAGCAGACTGTTCTTATTACTTAATTCCTTATAAGTAGGAGCGAATTAAGGGAAGCAGTAGGCTAGAGGTTACGGTATATGATTGTCATTGAAAGTCACTACTTTGCATGATCAAGAACAAAACAAAAGAAACACGAACGACTTCCTGACTGAGAAAAGTATAAATATTTTAAAATTGAAGCTAATGACAAGGAATATCTCGGAAACGGTTACCTCTACAGCAAAAATGCAAATGATATAAATTGTGTGACGAGAGTTACATTGTTACGTAATAAGCTTTTGGCTAGCGCTTACGGTTTACCAGTTAATGTAAAACTCATTCAGAGTGAAGAGGATTTCTGAGGCTATTCCCAGAAAATCCAAGATATACATTTTACTTATCAAGTAAGCATCTTTAATATACGGCATTTTAATCAAACTCATTAGTCATTTATGAGAAAAGAAAAACTTTTTCCATATAAAGGGTAGATCAAGGTAGGGTGATTTTCATGATTTTCAAATTCCAAGTTTGATATTTAACGGACTTTTCGTTTTTGAGTTAGGTTGTCCAAAGAACATACGCACGGACTTTATTTTAAAAATGCTTTTTAGATTCAGAGGATCCTAAAAGATCATCCGGTGAAATCTCGGTGTCGAAATTTTGAGTGGAACACAATACCTTCTCTAACTGCAATGTAGGTACATTTTACATATATGCTAGAGAAAGTAAAAATATATGTGAAGTCTAAGACCATGTATTAAGCTCGGCTCAAGTTAAAATGATAATTGTGTGCATGCCATAGAGCAATGACAGTTTATGAGAAGAATATTCTGGAAATTACGGCACTAGAATGTCCATTTTCCGCGCGCTTTACCGGTGTTCTCCCGCCAGCATGCTCGGATCAGATGTATCTGTTGTGACAAAGCGCGTATGTAGCTACTTCTGCAAAGGTTTACCCTGTTAAAATTAAGTAGATTGAAAAATAATTTTTCTTTAGAACGGTTTGTACAGCGATATAGGCAGGGAAACTAGTAAGAATGTAGCGAATAAGATTAATGACCTAATTTGGCATTATCCTATTTTAGAATTTTAGACACACACACACACACATCGACGCATCTCTACACGTACTATGTACATAGTGTATAGAGAAGGTATTGTATTCCGCCCAAAAATTCGATACCGAGATTTCGCCGAAAATAGACGTTTTAGGGTCCCCTGTAACCAAAAACAGCATCTTCAGAAACAGGTCCGCGCGCGAGCGCGTGTGTGCGTGTATGTGTGTTTGTGTCCGAATGTCTGTGAACACGATAAATGAAAATCGAAAAGTCGGTAAAATATCAAACTTGGTATTTAAGTTTAGTATCTACCAAGGATACGACACAAAGATTTTGAAGAAAATACCCTACCCCAAACTATCTTTTCCATGGGAAAATTTGCGGAAATGTTTATTTTCTCAAAAATGGCTCTAACGATTTTGATTAAAATACCGCATATCAAAGATATTTAAACGACAAATAAAATGTATATCTTGAATTTTCTGGAATAGCCTCTGAAGACATCTTTATTCTGGATGAATTTTGTTAGACTTTGCATATCTAGTAAACCGTAAATGATATACAAAACCTACATAATAAAAATGTAGATGTCGTTTAAACACACAATTTATGTTAAGTACTTTTTTTCATGGAGTTGACCTTTATGATATATTTTCCTTGTTATTGGTTTCAGTTTTAAAATACTTTAACTTTTCACATACGGGGATTTGCCAACTCCTGGCAATGTAAAGAAATGGATTCCATCCACATGGCAATCTGATTTTAAAAGAGTTGACTATCGTTTTATCGTTTTAACCTAATGTTTTCCATTATTTCACTTCTACTCGCAAGAAAGCATTTCTAATGTTTGTCTCGATTAGCAGAAGTAGAAGAAAAAAAATGAAATGCCGTTTTATTTATGGACGCTCTTTAATTACTGTGGTTCTCAGCGTCCCATTCTATACTGGACGTGAAAGACCGCTTAATTTTGCTGTGAGGCCTCTTTATCAGGCTTGAGGTTGTTTTACGAACCGTAAATCTACGACACGGGACCAACGGCTTTACTTCCCTTCCGAAGGAAGCCATGCTAAAATGTTTACACCCGAAAAAAGCCATCGTCCTCCGCTAGGTTTGAACCCGCGACCTTGGGTATATGAAGTTAGCATGTTAAGCATTACTCCACGTAGGGCGACACGAAGTAGACAGAAGAATAAAATATTTAAAATAATTTGTTATTCAGATGTAGAAAGAGTCATGTGAATAGAGCACATCAGATTTTTCAGAAGTGCTCTTTTTGGATATAGGGGACTCTAAAATGTGACATTCAATGAGATCTCTGTATCGAATTTTTGAATGGAATGTAGTACCTTCTACCTGATACGTACATTTTAAATTTATAGGATCTAATAACAATTCACACACAGTAACTATAAAAATGTTCCATTACCTCGAAGTACCATTTTCCTAAGCAGTACTCCTTAGTTCTGTGTTATCCTTATGACAAATTTATCCTGTGATGTAACGACAGAACGTTCGCAGCTTGCAGACAATTCAGCCATTTGAAGCGAATGGCGGGGCTCAGGTGTTAAAAATCTGATGTGTTCCATATCACTGCAACAAATTATTCTATTTACTTCATCTAATGGAGCAAAAATTAGCAGAAATAGTCTTATTACTTGCTTCCTTGTTAGTAGAAGCGAAATTAGGGGGTACCATAGGTTAAAGTGATAGTCAAAAGCTGGTTGCTCTGCGACTGAAGTTCCTTTGTTTGTATGGACACGAGTTCACAAAGTCCTGTATGAGAAAAGTATAAGTCTTTATAGCTGAAAAAAAAAACAAGGAATATCTAAAAAAACAATCAACTCCACGAAAAAATTGTATATAACATAAACTGTGTGCTTTAAAGTGCTCTATATTTGTTGTGGAAGTTTTTGTCCATCTCTTACGGTTTAGCAGTTATGAAAAATTCCGTAAAATGGACCGAGAATAAAGTAGTCTTCAGAGGCAATTCCCAGAAAATTCAAAATATACATTTTATTTGTCAGGTAAATATCTTTAATATACGACACTTTAATCAAAATCGTTAGAGCCATTTTTTAGAAAATCAAACTTTTCGAAAAAGTTCCATGTAAAGGGTAGTTTGGGGTGGGGGGATTTATCTCAAAATCTTTGTGTCGCATCCCTGGAAGATACTAAACGTAAATACCCAGTTTGGTATTTTACCGACTTTTCGTTTTTGAGTTATCGTGTTCACAGACACATGGACACATACACACCGACCTTTTTCTGAAAATACTTTTTTTTGGATACAGGGGACCCTAAAACATATATATCCGGTGAAATCTCAGTATCGAATTTTTTGGTGTAGTGCAATACCTTCACAATTCACTATATACATAGCACATATAGAGAAAGTAAAAAGGAAAGCCGATAGTAAGCTGTTTTCAAAGTTTAGCATTATAGCGCACCATAGCTTCAGCTTCGAAATCACCCACCATCGTTACTCTATTCTTTTGATCACCATGGTGACGATTGTTACTTTCTCTACTACATACATTAAGTATGGAAAAAAGTGTTTTTTCTCCAAAAAATTGATATAGAGATTTACTATGAAATGTTCTGAGGTCCCTGAATTTAAAAAGAGCCTTGTGTGTCCGAGTGTTTGTGAACGGCATACCTGAAATACAATGCACATTTAAACCAAAACTTAATATTTAGGTTCATTGTTTTTAAGTACGTGTCATGAAGATTTTCAAGAAAATTCTTCCCAAACTCCTATTTACATGGCGCATTTTTTAAACATTTTTTCTACTTTCTCTACACGTACTATATACATAGTGTATATAGAAAGTATTGCGTTCCACCCAAAAATTCGATACCGAGATTTCACCGGAAATATATATTTTAGGTTCCCCTGTATCCAAAAAAGAAGTATTTCCAGAGAAAGGTTCATGTGTGTCCGTGTGTCTGTGAGCAGATAACTCGGAAACGATAAGTCGCAAAAATACCCAACTTAGTGTTTAAGTTTAGTATTTTCCAGGGATGCGACACGAGGATTTTGAGAAAAATGTCCCACCCCAAACTACCCTTAACATAGAAAAGATTTCGAATATTTTGATTTTCTCAAATATGGCTCTAGCGTATATTAAAGGCAAATAAAATGTATACCTTGAATTTTCTGGGAATATCCTGTAAAAATCTCTTTAGTTTGAATGAATTTTGCTAAAATTTGTGTTACTGGTAAACTGTAAGAGATATACGAAAACTTACTTCACAAAAATGTATATCACGTTAAAAGACACAGTTTATGTCATATACGTTTTTTTCGTGGAATTGGCCTTTTCTGAGATATTCGTTGTATGTTTCGATGTAAGATAACTTAAACTTTTCTCACACGGAAAGTTGTAAACTCTGGCCCTGCATAGATATGGATTTCATTCACATGGCAACTAGCTTTTAAAAGATTTGACTATCGTTTTAGCCTAGTGTATTCCCTTACTTTCCTTCTACTTACAAGGCAGCAAGTAATTAAGACAACGTCTGCTAATGTTTATCTCGATTATCATAAAGTGGATAGAAGAATATGCTTTTTAACAACAATTTGTTTCACCGATGTAGAAAAGTCATATGAATTGAACATATCAGGTTTTTTTCTAAAACGGCCTTAACGATTTTGATTAACATATTATTATATACATAAGATATTTTCAGGACAAATGAAATGTGTTTTTCAAATTTTCTGGGAATAGTCACTTTCTTGATGACTTTGGTTCACTGACAAAACCGTAAGAGATAAATCGTCTTAGTACACAAAAAACATAAACCTTTGTAGCATTTCTACTTGTTAGATTCCTATTTAATTTCTCTACACGTACTATGTACATAGTGTATAGAGAAGGTATTGTAATGCACCGAAAAATTCGATACCTAGATTTCACCGGAAATATATGTTTTGGGACCCCCTGAATCCAAAAGAAAGCATTTGTACAAAAATGTACGTGTGTATGTGTGTGTGTCTGCGGACAGCATAGCTCAAAAACGAAAAGATCGTTGATATCTTGATATTTAAGTTTGGTATCTTCCAAGGATGCGGCACCAAGATTTAAAAAAAAAATTCCACCACCCCAACTACCCTTTACATGTATCTTTTTTCGAAAATGTTCATTCTCTCAAAAATGGCTCTAATGATTTTTATTAAAATATTTTATGTATAAGACATTTTTATGACAAACGAAATGCATATCTTAAATTTTCTGGGAATCTCTGAAGACCACTTCGTTCTGGATGACTTATATAAATGTTATCCCATCCCCCCCCCCTTTGTTTAGGTAACCGTTTTCCCAATATTCCGGATTATTGGTTTCAATTTTAAGCCACTTAAACTTTTATCAAACGGCCTCATTTTTCTCGTTTTTTTTACTGCTGGCAAGCAAAGAGAACAGAATTTCAATTGTTTCACATAGCGACCGGCCTTAAAAGGATGAGACTATCTCTTTAGCCTGTGTATTTTCTTATTTCCCTTCTATTTACAGGGAAGATAGTAATAATTATGTTTATTACGGTTAGCATGATCTAGTTAACAGATTCATGTTTTGAGTAAAAGGTTGGTTTACCGAACAGCTGAGAGGACATCATGCGAATGGAACACATTACATTTTTACTTTCTCTATTCGAACTATGTACATAGTGTATAGAGAAGGTATTGTATTGACCCAACAATTCGATACCGATATTTCACAGGAAATACATGTTTTGAGACTCCCTAAATCCAAAAAAAAGCATTTTTAGAAAAATGTCTATCTGTCTGTGTGTGTGTGTGTGTGTGTGTGTGTGTGTGTGTGTGTCTGTGTCTGTGTCTGTGTCTGTGTCTGTGGACAGCATAGCGCAAAAACGAAAGGACCGTTAAAGCCCAAACTTGGTATTTAAGTTTGGTATCTTCCAAGGATGCAACACGAAGATTTTCAAGAAAATCCCCACATTTCCAACTACTCTTTACATGGAAAAAAATTCGAAAGTTTTGATTTTCCTAAGAAAGGCTCTAACGTTTATAACGTATATTAAAGATATTTACCTGACAAATAAAATGTATATCTTGTATTTTATGGGCATAGCCTATGAAGACTACTATATTCTGGATGCATTTTACGGAATTGTGCATAACTGCTAAACTGTAAGACATGGTCAAAAACTTACTCCACAGAAAATACAGCTCGCAATAAAACAACACAATTTATGACGTATACATTTTTTTTCGTGGAGCTAATAATTTTTAACATATTCTTGGTTTTTCGTTTCTGCTTTGAAAAACACACTTTTCTCATACAGGAATTTGTCAACTCCTGTCCATACAAACAAAGGAACTTCAGTTACATGGCAACCAGGTTTTGGCTATCATTTTAACCTATGGAACTCCCTCATTTCGCTTCTACTTACAAGAAAGCAAATAATACAACTATTTCTCTTAATGTTTCTCGATTAGCATGAAGTAAATAGAAGCATAAGCTTTTTAACTACAATTTGTTACAGAGATGTAGAGAAAGTCATGTGAATGGAACACATCAGAGTTTTTTGTGTGAACTTACTATTTCCGAGATATTGATTCTTAGTGATGTAAATCTTCCAATACTCCTATGCGTTTCTGAAATGGGAAGTCGGTAGTGATTTTTTTTTACTTTCTCTATACGTACTATGGACATGTGTATAGAGGAAGCATTGTATTCTACCCAAAAATTCGATACAGAGATTTCACCGGAAATACATGTTTTAGGACTCCCTGAATAAAAAAAATAAAAAAATCATTTTCAGAAAAAGGTCCGTGTGGATGTGTGTGTGTTCCTGTCGGTGTGTGTTCCTGTCGGTGTGTGTGTTTCTGTGGACAGCATAGTTCAAAAATGAAAAGACCGTTAAATACTAAACTTGGTATTTAGGTTTGGTATCTTCCAAGGATGCGACACGAATATTTTCAACAAAATCCCCCCACACCCAACTACCCTTAATATGGAAAAATGTTCGAAAATTTTGATTTTCTAAAAAATGGCTCTGAACGATTTTGTTTAAAATCCCGTATATTAAAGATATTTACATACCAAATAAAATATATATCTTGAATTTTCTGGGAATGGCCTTTGAAGAGCTCTTTATTCTGGATGAATTTTGCTAAATGTTGCTTAACTGCTAAACGGTAAGAGATATACAAAAACTTACTACACAGAAAATGTTGATCTGATCAAAACACACAATATATGTCCTTCACATTTTTGTTGTGGAAGTAACCGTTTTACCGAGATATTCCTTGTTTTTAGTTTCAGTTGTGAGTACTTATACTTTTCTCAGATAGGAAGAGTCCGTTTTTCTTTTGTTCTACTCCTGGCCAAGCAAAGAAGCGATTTGCAATGGCAATCGAATAACGACAGCTTTTAAAACATTTGACTATCGGTTTAGCCTAGTGTATTCCCTTATTTTCTTTCTACTTATAAGGAACTAAATATTAAGAACATTCTGCTAATGATTATCTCGATTAGCAAGGTGCAGAAAGAAGAATAATCTTATGTAACAAGTTTGTAGAAGAGCTAGAGAAAGTCATGTGAGTGTAACACATCATATTTTTTTAATCTGGTCATGCAAGGAAGCGGAGTTTCAAAGGTACCACATAGAGTCTGCACTTACATGATTTGACTATGTCTTTAGCGTCATTGATCTATCCTCCTGGTCAACTTTTGTCTGCAAGGAAATATTGAATACAAACATTTGCACTAAAGTACCATTATATCCCGAAGTGCATCCTAATCAGCATGAATTACATTGAAGAATAATCTTTTGTAAGAATAATGTGTTGAGAAAGTCATGTGAATATAATACAGATTTTTTAACTATGAAGTGAATTTTTTCCAAACCCTGAAATCCAATGTATCATATAGAATGTTATGACGCTGAAATGATACTTTTGTATAATTTTCATATTTTTCAAATGTCTGTTAAACCATATTTTCGACAAGTTATTTGTTAAAATCGCAACATTTTTATTGGACCTAAAATTCTATGCCGAGTTTTCACCTAAATTATGTTCTTTGAGGGCTTCTAAACTGAAAAAAAGCATTAAATAGGAAACGGTTGGTTGGAATGTATATCTGAACATATTACCTGAAAAACAAACAGTTCCTCGTATATGGAAAATATTTTGTAGTTTTCGTTTCCTCAAAATGACCCCAAAGCTTTATTAAAATATACACATTTAATATATTGCTATGAGAAATAATATGTGTATCTTGATTTTATTGGAATATGTTGTAAAGCTGTCTTTTTTCAAACGTTGTTACTGTTTATTTATGAGGACGTTCAATAAGTAATGCATTTGGTTTTTTTTATTACTCAAGGTTTGCTTTATTAAACATCCAAATACACTAAATTATTCACCAATTAATTAGCTACAGTTACCTTTATTCTATATTCAGATTTATGGCGCTACGCCATCTAGATGTCAGGTTGTGTGCGCAAAGTTGGTACAATTCAGCTGAATTCGCTCTTCCGAGTGGGAGGTCTGCAACCTTGCTTTACCTCGTTCTACCTTACTCCGCTAACCCAGAGACTGAAAATATTCCTATTCACTGCTAAATACCCATAGATATTTTGTAAGTGTCTGTAAATATTTGAAATCGTCTCATGCTCAGCAGAAAGATATTCAATCACACGTTTTTCACGAGCAACCGCCATTTTAAAACGAAACTGCGCCATAGCCATGTGCTGGAAAAAATGAAACAACGTGACATTAAAAAGAAAGGATTGAAGATACGTCCTATAAATTTATTTACAATGAAAGACTATCGAGAGATTAAATTATGTACAATACTTATTGAACGACCTTTTCTCGGGATGCATTGAAGCCTAATGGAATATCAAAGGCAACATATATAGATTCGCTTTTAAAGATCTGAATATGGATATCGTTTTCTCCATCAAGATTATCTATAATACTTCAGATCTTAACAAAAAATAGTCGTCGGAGTCGTACTGAAACAGCTGAATAATGCAGTACAAGCAAATATATGACTTTTAGAATTAGTTACCCTCTGAATAAAATGAAATAGCATATATAGTTTCAGTAAAGAAGACTATGGAAGAAGAAAATATAGTTTAAAATGCGAATGTAATGACTATTATAATAAAAGTCTATTCCACATAATTTTCCAGGTATCTCTCTCTCTCTCTCTCTCTCTCTCTCTCTCTCTCTCTCTCTATATATATATATATATATATATATATATATGATGAGATACAACAGTTGCACGTGCAGAGTAATCGGCTGGTGACAGGGCCTGTACACGTTGCAAATGATAAGGATACAATTGATACTCATTCAACAGTCTCCAGGCAGTCGTATGAGGAACATTGACTTGCAACGCTAACCGTCGTGTGCTGATAGAAGGAGTCCTGTCCACAGCCTCCAGAATCTCCTCCTGCACTTCTGGAGTTGTAGATCTTGGTCGTCCCCTTCCCAAACCAGGAGAGGTGAATGTTCCATACTCGCACAGACGGGAATGGAGACGTACAAATGTCTTCCGATCTGGACATTGACGCTGTTGGTACCTCTGCTGGTACAAACGACGAGCCAGCGCAGCATTGCCGTCCGCCTTACCGTACATGAAGTGTATCTCTGCCAGCTCTTGATTTGAATACATGTCGCACAGTCTTAACGCCTAAAGAACACTGAATGTAACCTTCCTCAGAATGAACTATCAGAGCGCCCTCCTAATGTCTCCTTTGACGGCAAAGACCTGCGGAAAGAAAAACGTTCCAGTGAATTCCAATGTTGTGAATGCCATAACTCGGAAATGAAGCATTTCCGGACATAAACTATTTTGATTGTCTACAGGTGGGACTTTCAATGTTGTGAAGGCCATAACTCGGAAATGAAGCATTTCCGGACACATGTTATAATTAACTATTTTGACTGTCTTCATGTGGGAAATACATACCTGAAATTATGCCCGTATTTTTGAAACACCTGTGTATATATATAAGAAAATCGTGTTAGTTACACTAGTTATAACTCAAGAACGGCTGAACCGATTTGGCTGAAAATCGGTGGGGACGTAGCTTAGAACCAGGAGATGGACATAGGATACTTTTTATTCAATTTTCGTGGGACCTGGCATAAAACGTGGTATAACAAAACGCAACAGACAGAAAACGAAAACATTATCAGTGAAAACATCAGTCTAGCCGTTCATTTGTTAAAAATGGTATAACAAAACGCAACTGACAGCTAAACGTAATGTTGTCTATGATTAAGTATGGTAAAAATTTGACAATTAGAAATTTTGAAGTTGACCGGTTGATGTGTTTGTTTCGGATTTCTATTAGCTTATTGTGCCGATATTATCGTTAACAATGCCGTGTCCAAGACTTTCGAATCTTTCCCGACAAAGCCGTAATGCAACTAGGATTCGAAACATTGCGAATGAAATTGCACGTGAAGAGCAACTATCCAATTTAATTTTGAAACTCCTTGGATGTGCCTGGCTTACAACCGCACAATTTACGACTAAATATTGGCTCCGTAGTAATCATGGTTCGAAACATAAACCAACCAAAACTGTGCAACGGAACGCGTTTGGTGGTAAGTAAATTGATAAACAATGTGATTTACGCGATAATACTCAAAGGAAAATTCGAAGGTGAGGAAGTTCTCATTCCGAGGATCCCGATGATCCCAACCAATTTGCCGTTTGAGTTTAAACGACTTCAATTTCCGATCCATCTTGCATTCGCCATTACCATTAATAATTCACAAGGCCAATCTTTGAAAATTTGTGGTCTGAATCTAGAAAATCCATGTTTTTCACATGGTCAATTATATGTGGCATGTTCACGGGTCGGAAAACCATCTGCGTTATTTGTTATTGCGCCTGATAATAAAACAAGAAATGTCGTCTATCACAAGATGCTTCACTGAAGAGTACAACCCATGCACCAAAATACAAGGCCAATGAATAATCATTAAAATACTTGACTTTTTGTATTTATATTTATTATCCTAATAACAAACTGAACTTAATAAAATCCAAAATGTGCTCATTTATTGCCTCTAAGGCGGAAGAAAACTCGTCGGGTCAGCTAGCATATTATAAAACACAAAATTAGTGCGTCTAATATACGCGTAAATTTCTATCTACAACTCATATAGAAGGATGCTTCATTTTAAATCTGCCACTCGGATGTTTGGCTTGTTGTTAATGTCTTTTATTTATTGTTTAATAACAGATTATGAAACAAATTCCCGTTGAAGGATCGCCAGTAAATGGAAACGCTCTTTTTGTACAGAATTAGAGAATAATATGACATTATTTTCAAACGTGCTGGCTATTCAGCAAATCACCGCTTAATCTAGATTAGCATGGAATGAAACCTTTTATGAGCTTTTGTAAGAATAAATTGTAGAAGAGTGAGCAGTGTAAATCATATAATAAGGCATCACTGTTTATACGTATATTCAATTTGTCATTAATAGGTTCTTGCCTCGGTTATCATGTCCCTCTATCTCTATCTGTTTCTCTACTCGGTCTGTTTCTTTCCATCCTTCCCTCTTCATCCCTCTGTGCTCCTGTATCTGTATATATCCGTCTGTTCCTATTATTTATATCTTTGTCTTTTTTATATCTCTCTCCGTCTTGTGTATTACTATATATCTATTTCTCTACTCTGTCTATTTCTATCGTTCTCTATCTCTCTGTCCTCCTGTACATCTCGCTACAACTTTATATCTCTTTATCTCTCTGTCGTTCTGTGTGTCTATATCCCTGTTTCTCTCTATCTCCCTAGCCATCTCTGTCCTTGTCTTTCTCCAGCTCCCTGTGTCTCTACTTTCCCTTTCTACCCTTCCCTCGCTACTACTCTATCTCTTCCTATTTCTCTTTCTCTCTCTCTCTCTCTCTCTCTCTCTCTCTGTTCTTGTCTCTCCCACTACACACACACACACACATATCACTGTTTCCGTCTCTGTACTATTTCTTTCTATCCGCTATCTCATATATTGCTGTCATAGATATAGAGAAAGCATTTGCTAATGTGGATTGGATCAAAATGTTTGGAGTGCTTAGAAACCTGGGAATTAAATTGAGATTTTAGGATTATATGGAATCTATATAAAGACGAAAAAGCAATTATAAACTGTGGGAGAAACCAAGAAATAGTCCATATAAGAAAAGGAGTGACACAAGGATGTGCACTATCCCCAATACTGTTTAATGCATACATACAGAGTGCACTAAATGAAATCACGGAAGAAATAGACACTGGAATAAAGATAGGGGATAAAAATCAATATGCTCCGCTTTGCAGATGATATTGCAATATTAGTGGAGAACAAGAAAGATTTAGAAACATTCATAAACAAATTAGAAAATACATTAAGGAACAACTGCAACTTAAACATTAATAAATCAAAAATAAAAATTATGACTTGCAGGAAGAAAGGGAATAGTAACACAAACATTAAACTAAATGGACAACTATTAGAAGAAACCGAAATATTTCAATATCTAGGAAGCAATATAACAGCTGATGGAAGGAGCAAAACAGAAATAACCAGTAGAATACAACACGCAAAACTTGCTTTTAATAAAAAGTACCAGCTATTTACTGCAAACAATATTAGCCTTGAAACCAGGAAGAATTTATTACAAACATATGTATGGAGTATTATGTTATATGGATGTGAAACTTGGACAACTTTAAAAGAAGAAAGAAAGAGAATAGAAGGATTTGAAACATGGTGCTATAGGAAAATGCTAAAAATTAAATGGAGTGACAAAATTAAAAATGAAGAAGTATATAAAAGAGCAGAAGCGGAAAAACGAATTTGGAACCAAATTAAAAGAAGAAGAACAAAATTAATAGGTCATTTATTAAGACATCAGAGCACACTGAATATTATAATAGAATGTATGATAGAAGGAAGAAGTGGCAAAGGAAGAGCAAGATCACAATATATAAAACAAATTATGGAAGATATGAAATGCAGTAAATATGAAGAACTCAAACGGAAAGCAGAGAGAAGATCTGAATGCAGAGTCGCTGCAAACCAATCCAAGGATTGAAGACTCCTATCTAACCGCTATCTCTGTTCTTCTATGTCTTACTCTATCCTTATTTCTTTACTCTCCTGTCTCTTTCTATCCTCTATCTCTCTGTTCTCCTGTATATGTTTCTGTATTTTTTCGGTCTCTATCTCTCCCCGTTTCTCTATATCCTTCTGTGTCTTTCTCCTGCTCCCTGTTTCACTCTTTCTCTTCCTTTTTCTTAGCTTCCCTCTCTACCACTCTCACTGTCTATCTCTACATACGTCTCTCTCTGTTCTTATGTGTCTGCCACTATATCTGTCTGTTTCTCTCTCGCTGTATATTTCTTTCCATCCTTTTCTCTCTGTTTCTCTCTCTCTCTCGCTCTCTCTCTATTTATCTACTCTACCTGTCACTTTCTATCCTTCTCTCTATGTTCTTCTGTATCTCTATCTGTGTATCTTTTTTGTCTCTACCTCCCCCGTTTCTCTCTATCCCTTTGTTTGTCTATGTTCTTATATGTCTTTCTCCTGTTTCTGTTTTCTTTACTCTTACTCTTCCTCTTTCTATCCTTTCCTATCTACCACTCCCTCTGCCCATCTTTCCATATTTCTCTCTGTTCCTCTGTCTCCCACTATATATCTTTCTCTCCCAGTATCTATTTCTTTCCATCCTTCTCTCTTAATCTCTATCTGTCTTCTATATCCCTCTTTTATTTCTGTTTGGGTCTCTCTCGGTTTCTCTATCGTTCCCTTTTTATCCTCTTTCTCTCTGCACTGAAGTGTCCTTATAAAAGTAGGGCATTTCTTCCATCGTAACGAACTCAAAATTACCACCACTTTATAAATACCTCTTCACCGTGTTTTTACATGAGGTGTTGAGCGTACGCACCAAACGGAGTATTGTCATGGCAACCAGCTATTGTAAGATGAACAGATTAATAAACAGGTTTCTAGCTCTCATCGCTTAGGACGGTTCCACTCCACCAAGCCAGGCAGTGAGCGCACAAACAGAAATAAAACTCGCATAGTAAGTTATCAACATTTTTTCTTTCTTTTTCACCTATATACGTAGATAGCGCATGGAATTTAATATAAAAGGAACTGCGTTACATTTATGTGAATTAAAGACCACAACCCGGAAACCCATCCTGTTTTATTACCCCGTTGTACTATCTAACGTTTTCACACACGTATATTCTAATACTGCATTGTCGAGTTTCATAGTTGAGCTTTTGGTTTATATGTTCGTGTAAAGAGAAGAGAAATACGAGAGAAGAGAAACAAAGCAGTGAAATTATTTAGGTGAGCGCGCAACTGTTCTGACTTTCAAAATGTGAACTAGAAACGACACACGTGCAAGAATTCTTTTTGGTGGAGTAAAAATTGAAAATTCCAGTTGGTAACAATTTGTTCCTTCAAATGGGCAGTAAATTCATGTTTACGGTTCCTGGGTACTGCATTTAATACAGGTTTTATTAAAATCTGAGGGACTGAGCAAAATTATGATTTCGTAACATTCCGATACTAAACATTTTATTACTTTCTCTGTTCCCTATAATAAGAAGACAAAGTAGAATATTCCATCCAAAAATTTGATACCAAATTTCATCGGAAAATATTGCTTTTAAACTCTTTAAACGAAAGAAATCTGATATGTGCCATTCAGGTCATTTTCTCTTATTGTTCAAGAAACAGTACTCGTAAATTCTATCTACTGCATGCTAATGGAGTTAAACATTACCAGAAATGGTATTACTACTTACTTCCTTCAAATTCAGTAGGCTAAAGCAATAGTTAAATCATTTAAGCTTTCTGATGCATTCGAAATTCGGTCCTCTTTGTAAGGCTAGGAGTAAAACATAAGAGATATGAAACAATGCCAACTTCCGTTTGAGAAAAGTATAAGAATTACAAAATTCAAACAATTATTAGGAAATATCTCGAAAATTAACTGTATAAATATTCATAAAAAATTATTTATGTGTTTTAATTTCATGTAGTAGATATTTTATATCTCTTATAGTTAGCCAGTTACGCAGAAGTTATTCAGATTGAAGAGGATTTCAGTGACTATTACCAAAAAAGGTAGAACATACATTTTCTCTGCCATATGAATATCTTTAATAACCGGCATTTTAATCAAAATCGTTAGAGATAATTGAGAAAATGGAAAATTTATAAAAAAATCTTCCTTCTAAAAGGTAGTATGCGCTGGGAAAGTTATGCTGAAAATCTTCGTGTCGCATCCTTAGATGATGCTGAACTTAATATCAATACTGGTATTTAACAGACTTTTAGTTTTTGTGTTATCGTGTTTATAGATACATGAACTCACACGATCCTTTTTCCAAAAATCTGGTAAGTTCATTCCCATAACTTTCTCTACACATTTCTAACAATTTATTGTTAAAATACTTATTCTTATAACTACTTGATAATCATCGAGATAATCATTAGCAGAAATGGCGTTATTACTTTCTTCCTTATAAGTAGAAGGGAAATAAGGGAATGCACTAGATTAAAGCAATAGTTAAATTTTTTAAAAGCTGGTTGTCATGTGTTTGAAATCCGCTTCTTTCCTTGGCCAGAAGTTTACCGTTTGCTTGTATGTGAAAAGTTAAGTATTTTAAAGCTGAAACAAAGAATACCTAACAGATTTTAACTCCACGCATAAACTGTATATGATATAAGTTGTGTGTTTTAATGAGATCTACATTTTATGCGCAGTAATTTTTGTCCATCTCTTACGGTTTTACCACTTATGCAAAATTCAGCAAAATTCAACTAGAATAAAAAGGTCTTTAGAGGTTATTCCCAGAAAATTCAAAATATACATTTTATTTAATCATTTAAATATCTTTAATATAAGCAATTAGGCAAAATTGTTATAGCTATTTTTGAGAAAATCAACATTTCCGAACTTTTTTTCCATGTGAAAAGAAGTTTGGATGAGGGATTTTCTTCAAAACTCGTGTCCATCCTTGAAAGGTACTAAACTTAAATACTAAGTATCTTACCGACTTTTCGTGTTTGAATTATGTTCACAGACACATGGACACACAAGGTCCTTTTCCTAAAAATGTCTTTTTGGGATACAGAGAGCATTAAACGTGTATTTCTGGTCAAATCTCGGTGTCGGATTTTTTGGTGGAGTGTATACCGTCTATACCTATGTACCATGAACTATGCAAAGAATGTAAAAATGCCTTATTTGGATTCAGGGAACTTCAAAACATGTATCTCCTCAAAATTTAGGTATCGGATTTTTGTGCGGGGAGCAGTACTTTCCTTACCTATGTGCTATGTACGAAGTAAAGACTGAAAGGCATTTGCAAAAGAGTCCGCGTGTCTCTGTGGGTGACCGTTATGAACAGTATCATCAAAAACGAAACGCCGTTTAAATAAAAAACTTGATTTTCAGTTCAATATCTTCCAAGAATATGATACGAACGTTTTCAAGAAACATCTCCATGACAAACTACCTTTTATGTAGAAAAACTCGCCCAATAATGATTTTCTCAATGTTGATTTTTATTAAAATACCACTTAATCATTGTTATGACATAATATATATTAAATTATGCTGTATATTAAACATGACAAATTATATATGTATATAAATATAATTTTCTGGAAATAGCTCCCGCCATTTGCATAACTGGTAAACCGTAAGAGCTCCACAAAAGATTATTACACAAAAAAAATCTAATGTTTCATTCACATGACTTTCTCTATCTGTTCTACAAACTTCATACATAAGATTCTTCTTCTTTCTGCACCTTGCTAAGTGTGGTACTCATTAGCACAATGTTCTTATTATTTAGTTCCGTATAAGTAGGAAGACAATAAGCGAATACACTAGGCTAAACCAATAGTCAGATGTTTTAAAAGCTGTCGTTATACGATTATCATCACAAATCGCTTCTTTTCTTGGCCAGGAGTAGAACAAAAGAAAAACGGACACTCCCGTCTGAGAAAAGTAAGTTCCACGGTAAGCTCCACGAGAAAAATATATATGACGTAACTTGTGTATTTTAACAAGACCTAAATTTTTTTGTACAGTAAGTTTTTGTCTATCTCTTACGGTTTGCTAGTTATGCCAAATTAAGCAAAATTCATCCAGAATAAACAGGTCTTTAAGAGCTATTCCCAGAAAATTCTAGATATACATTTTATTTGTTAGGTAAATATATGATATTTTAATCAAAATCGTTAGATCCATTTTTAAGAAAATCAAAATTTTCGAAAAAAGTTCCATGTAAAGGGTAGTTTGGGATGGGGGATGTTTCTCAAAATCTTCGTGTCGCATCCCTGGAAGATACTAATCTTAAATACCAAGTTTGGTATTTTAGCTACTTTTCGTTTTTGAGTTATCGTGTTCACAGACACATACACGGACCTTTTTCTGAAAATTCCTTTTTTTTTGATACAGGGGGTCCTAAAACATGTATTTTCAGTGAAATCTCGGTAGCGAATTTTTGGGTGGAATGCAATACTTCTCTATCCCTATGTACATTGTACATATGGGGCTAGAGAAAGTAAATATAAAGCTTCCAAAACATATGCACAATACTTCAAATAAATTTTTCTGGATTTGACCATTTCCAATATATTCCCTGTTATTGGTTAAAATGTTCTAACATTCATACTTTTCTCAAATGGGAAGGTATTATTGTCTTTCCTTACTACTGGTCGAGCAAAGAGAACAAAATTCCAAAGCATCGAATTGCGACTTAGAATTTTCAAGATTTGACTATCGCTGAAGCCTACTCTACTAGTTTAAATCCCACTAAAATAAAAGGAAAATATCCAATAAAAATATTTTGGCAGACGTTTATCTCAATGTATGCGAAGTGAATATAAGATTAGTGAATCGCTCTATATAGAAAAGCCTTCAGTCACAAAAATGTTGCAAATGAGATTTTGATGGAAATCGTGTCTTTATGGCTTAGTCTATCATTCTCTGCCGAAAGGAATGCGGTCCAATGCCCGGAAAGGTAAAACTGTAGCTCATTAGTCAGAGGTCTCTATACTGACAGGCGCTCATTTCCGGGGAAGTTAAGACCATGCAAAACATGTGTTTTTGCGGAGTTGTAGGCCCTCTGCACCTAATTATGCACTTGGTAGAGAAAGTATAGAGTAAGTACTGAAGGCATTAAATTAATAGTAAAGTATACAGGGTGTTTCAAAAGTACGGGGCATAATTTCAGGTATGTATTTCCCACATGTAGACAATCAATTTAGTTCATTATAACATGTGTCCGGAAATGCTTCATTTCCGAGTTATGGCCTTCACAACATTGAAATTCACTGGAACGTTTTTCTTTCCGCAGGTTGTCGTTACAGAAGATATTCAAAATGTCCACCTCCTGCTTGAATACAGACGTCACATCGATGTCTCATTGACCTGCGAACACGATCCCAAACTCCAGGAGTATTGCGTATGTCCTCACAACTTGCCACAATTCGATTCCGAAGGGATTCCAAATCCGGCACTGGAGACGAATAAACCAATGATTTTAAATGGCCCCCACAAGTAGAAATCGAGAGGGTTCAGATCAGGTGAGCGTGGAGGCCAAGCAATTGGGCCACCTCTACCTATCCATCGATCAGAAAACCTTCGATCCAAGTACCGGCGAGCCGTAAGACTAAAGTGTGCAGGACCGCCATCATGCAAGAAGTGAATGTGTTGATGATTGATCAGTGGAGTGTCTTCGAAAACGTCAGGTATGGTGTTTTCCAGGAAGTTTGTGTACGCCTGTCCCGTAAGTCTGTTTACAAGTACATGGGGTCCAACTAATCGATCACCAATGATACCGGCCCACATGTTGAGGGAGAACCGCACCTGGTGATGAGATACAACAGTTGCACGTGGGTTTTCATGCGACCATACATGCTGATTGTGGAAATTTGTTATGCCATCTCTTGTGAACTGTGCTTCATCTGTAAATAATACGACGGCAGAAAAGTTCGGATTTACACCACACTGCTGCAAGAACCACTGACAGAACCTAACTCGTGTAGGGTAATCTGCTGGTGACAGGGCCTGTACACGTTGCAAATGATAAGGATACAATTGATACTCGTTCAACAGTCTCCAGACAGTCGTATGAGGAACATTGACTTGCAACGCTAACCGTCGTGTGCTGATAGAAGGAGTCCTGTCCACAGCCTCCAGAATCTCCTCCTGCACTTCTGGAGTTGTAGATCTTGGTCGTCCCCTTCCCAAACCAGGAGAGGTGAATGTTCCATACTCGCCCTGACGGGAATGGAGACGTACAAATGTCTTCCGATCTGGACATTGTCGCTGTGGGTACTTCTCCTGGTACAAACGACGAGCCAGCGCAGCATTGCCGTCCGCCTTACCGTACATGAAGTGTATCTCTGCCAGCTCTTGATTTGAATACATGTCGCACAGTCTTAACGCCTAAAGAACACTGAATGTAACCTTCCTCAGAATGAACTATCAGAGCGCCCTCCTAATGTCTCCTTTGACGGCAAAGACCTGCGGAAAGAAAAATGTTCCAGTGAATTCCAATGTTGTGAAGGCCATAACTCGGAAATGAAGCATTTCCGGACATGAACTATTTTGATTGTCTACAGGTGGGACTTTCAATGTTGTAAAGGCCATAACTCGGAAATGAAGCATTTCCGGACACTGTTATAATGAACTATTTTGGTTGTCTTCATGTGGGAAATACATACCTCAAATTATGCCCCGTATTTTTGAAACATCCTGTATATGGGAATGCCTAGTGACACAAAATAACTATTTGATATAAATTGTGTTTGAAAAGGAATATATATATTGATTTCTCTAGCACGTATGTGCACACAATGTACATAGTAGCTAGAAGAGGTATTGCTCTCCAACCAAAAGTTCGAAGACGAAATGTCATCAGAAATATATGTTTTGAGGTTCCCTATGCCCAAAAAAAGTCATTGTGTATGTCTGTGCGTATCTCAAAAACGAAAAGATCGTTAAAACCAAACTTGGCATTTATATTTAGTATCTTCCAAGGCTACGACACGAAGGCTTTAAAAAAAATCTCCCTAACACAAGCTACCCTTTACATGGAAATGTTTGAATTTTTTCTCAAATGTATTTAGCTCTAACGATTTTGATTAAAATAGTGTGTATTAAAGATATTTACATCACAAATAGAATGTATGTTTTGAATTTTCTGGGAATAACCTCTGAAGGCCACCAAATTTTAGTCTATTTTACAGAATTTTGTATTTGTGTTAAACCGTAAGAGAAAGACAAAGGTTGCTGTACAAGAAAATTATAGATCTCGTTAAAACATAATTTGTTATATACGTTTTTCCTGTAGAGTTTACATTTTTGAGGTTTGTGCTTGTTGTGGTTGGTTTCAGTTTTAATCTACCTAACTTTCCTCAAACGGGACCATGTAAAGCGAATCGAATCTCAATTGTCTCACATAGCGACCAGCTTTTAAAAGATTTGACTATCGCTTTAGCATAATGTATTCTCTTATTTCCGTTCTACTTACAATTTTCTAATTTTTATCTCGATTAGCATGGTGTAGTTTGTATTTGGAAGTTAGAGAAAGTTATGTGAATAGACCACGTAGGACGACGGAACTATGCGACGTTAGTATGAAGAGTATTGCATTCTACCCAAAATTAGATACCAAGCTTTTACCCAAATTACGTTTTGAGACACTCCAAAAAGGAATTATTTTTAGAACAATATTAATGTATATTTCTGTCTGTGAATATCATGTCTCCAGGACAAAAATGTCTTGAGTACAAATCTTGGTATTTAACTTCAAAACTTCCAAAGACGCCACACAAATTCTCTCACATCAAGCTACCCTTTACGTATAAAACTTTTTGGAAATTTTGAATTTCTGAAAAATGGTTCTAAGGATTTTGCTTAAAACATAGGTTAAATATATTTTATGACAAATTAAATGTCTGAAATATTCTGACAATATCCTCTGAAGTTCTTTTCCTTCCTGACGATATTTGAATAACTGGTAAACTTTAAATGGGAAATGTTATTTGGTATTTTAGGTGCACGTCATGCAAGGAAAAAATAATTTCAAGCCATCATTAAGAGACCCACTCTTAAAATATAGCTTGGTGCAATCTCTTATACAAGGAGCATTAATAAATACATTTATGCTAGAATGTTTTCTTGCAGAATAGGTAGAGAGAGTCATGTGAATTTGAATCAAATGTTCTAGTCACCTTGGAAATATTAAACATATTGAGACCTGTCCCATAACAATTGTAGTTTGGGAGAGCAGGATTTTTGTGACACTTCTCGAGGTGCCATTGTTTTTTAGTTGCTGAACGTAAATATCATGTATGGTATTCGTCCTCTATTACGTTTTTGTTACCTATTCACATAAAATAAACCTTTTGCTAAAAATGTTGAAGTCAAATGATCTCAAAATATGCATTTCGGTTGAAATTACCACATTGAATTCTTGGGTAGAATGCAATATTTTCTGTACTTACTAGGCATACTTACGTGCATAAAAGGTGGCCCATAATAAAAGTACCCATGTTGGTACTGACCAAACCTCACCTCACACACTACAAAATGTAACCACCTCTTTTACCGAAGGGTAACACTACAACTTGAACATTGTATTTTAAGGCTAAACTACCATTTTTACTTTCTCTAGCCCGTATGTCCAATGTACATAGTGGATAGAGAAGGTATGGTATTCCATGTCGAGATGCCACCGTAAATATGTTTTGAGGTCCCCTGAGTCTGAAAAATCCATTTTTAGAAAATGGTCCGTGTTTGTGTGTGTGTGTGTGTGTGTGTGTGTGTGTGTGTGTGTGTGTGTGTGTGTGTATGTACAGCTTAGCTCAAAATCGAAAAGACCTTTAACAACGAAACTTGGTATTTAAGTTTAATATCTTCCCAGGATGCAACACGAAGATTTGCACACACAAAAATTCCCCCCACAAACCTGTACACGGATATTTTTGAACATTTTGAATTTCTCGAGAATGGCTCTTACGAATTTTATTAAAATACCGTATATTAATGATATTAACATCGCAAATAAACTGTACATTTTGAATTAACTGGGAATAGCCTCTGAAGACCTTTTTATACTTGATGAATTTTGCATAACGGTCAAACCGTAAGAGAGAGACAAAAACTTAATACACAAAAATTGTAGATCTCGTTAAGACACATAGTTTGTTATAGATGTTTTTATGGAGCTGTCCGTTTCTGAGATATTCTTTTTTATTGGTTTCAATTTTAAGCTACTTAAACTGTTCTCAAACGGGAAGTGACGTTTCGTTTCATCTCTCTTATTTTACTGCAGCCACGCAAAGAAACCGATCCTAAATTGTTTAACATAAAAGCTTATAAAAGATTTGACTATCAACTTAGCCTAACGTATTCTCTCGTGCTCCGTCTACTTGCAAGGAATCAAGTAATGATACCACTTCTAGTAATATTTACCTTGTTTAGTATAGATAAAACAATTAACCTTTTGTAAGGAAAGTTGTTTGTGTAATAGCTAGAGAAAGTCATGTAAATGGAACACATCATATTTTTACTTTCTCTATATGTACTCTGTGAGAAGGTATTGCACTCCACCCAAAAAATCGATATCTACATTTCAACGGATCCAAAAAAAGCATTTTCAAAAAAAATCCGTGTGTGTGTCCGTGTGTCTGTGAACACGATTACTCAAAAAAGAAAAGTGGGTAAAGTACCAAACTTGGTATTTAAGTTCAGCATCTTCCAGGGATGCGACACGAAGATTTTCAGAAAAAAATTCCCCCACCGCAAACTACCCTTTACATGGAAGTTTTTTCGAAATTTTTTATTTTCTTAAAAATGGCTTAACGATTTTGATTAAAATTTCGTATATTAAAGATATTCACGTGACAAATAAAATGTATATCTTCAATTTTCTGGGAATAGCCTCGGAAGCTTACTTTATTCTGGATGACATTTACGGAATTTTGCATAGTTCCTAAACCGTAAGAGATAGATAAAACTTTACATCACAAAAAAATGTAGATCACGTTAAAACACACAATTGATGTTATATAATTTTTTTTCATAGAGTTGATCGTTTTTTTTAGATATTCCTTGTTTTTGGTTTCAGCTGTAAAAACAAAGTTTTCTCATACAGGAATTGGTCAACTCCTGTCCATACAAACAAGACACATAACAACCAGCTTTTTATTATCACTTTAACCTATGGTTCTGCCTTATTTCTCTTCTACTTACAAGGAATCAGGTATTAAGACTATTTCTGCTATTTTTTCTCGATTAACTTGAAGTAAATAGAAGCACAAGTTTTTTAATATTATTTTTTGTGGAGATGTAGAGAAAGTCATGTGAGTGGAACACATAAGATTTTTTAAATATTAGTTTGGTTCGATAACAGGAGTAACTTTAATCTTTAACCAAGCTTTATTTATACTTTTATTTGTAATATACAATGCGCTTTTTATTTTCAGATTATATTATGAAATAGTTGTTTTTTTTTTTTTTTTTTTGTGTTGCTTTATGAATTAGAACAATGCATATAATGGCAATACATGTAATGAGATCCTTTTCTTTTACTTTCTCTACACATACTATGTACATAGTGTATAGAGAAGGTATTGTATTCCACCCAAAAATTTGATACCGAGAATTCACCGGAAATACAAGTTTTGGGTCTCCCTGAATCCAAAATAAAGTATTTTTGGAAAAAAGGTCCATGTGTGTGCGTGTGTATGGACAGGAGTTAAAAAACGAAAATACTTATTTAAGTATGGTATCTTCCAAGTATGCGACACGAAGATTTTCAAGAAAATTCCCCCACTCCAAATTACCCCTTACATGGAAAAAATTTCGAAAATTTTGATTTTCTCAAAAATGGCTATAGCTTTTTTATTAAAATTTCTTATATTTAAGATATTTACATGCCAAATAAAATGAATATCTTGAATCTTCTGGGAATAGCCTCTAAAGACCTCTTTATTCTGGATGATTTTTTTTTTTTAAATTTTGCGTAACTGGTAAACCGTAAGAAATAGACAAAAGCTTACTACACAAAAATTGTAAATCACGATAAAACACAAATTTATGTCATATACATTTTTTTCGTGGAGTTGATCTTTTTAGAGGTATTCCTTGTTATTGGTTTTAGCTTTAAACATTTTTTATTTTTCCCATACGGGAATTTGTAAACTCCTGTCCATACATACAAACAAAGGAACTTCAGTCACATAGCAACCAACTTTTGACTATCATTTTAACCTACGGTACTCCCTTATTCCGCTTCTGCTTACAAGAAAGTAAGAAGTCATAAGACTATTTCAGCTAATTTTTCTCAATTAGCATGAGCGCTTCGGAAACTAAAACCGAGCTCTAATTTTAACATCGTTCATTGGTTACTTCTTATGTACCTGTTTGTTTTACAGACCAGACCCTTGGAGAACTGATACCGGTTGTAAGGAGTCAATATTTAGTTACCTGACAGTGGAAATTTTACGGAGAACAAAAAATGCATTCCAGTCTAGGGGAATGATTTTTTTGTAAACGTGAGTGTACATACATAGCAAAGAAACGAATGTTGACTGTGCTATTATACCTCTCATTTTTGTAACCATTAAAACGTATTGTCGTTTCTTCTTCTGAGAGCCTGAGGCTAGCTTATGGCAAATACACTTGGTCAAACATAAATAATTCTGTGGTAACTGCTAAATGTCTTGGACGTTCAAAGATGTTTTTCTCTGTTTCATACGGTTAAATCATCCTTAACTATAACTTCTTCACGAGCATAACTTTCATGAATGCTGTTGAATGCCTCGAGGCAACGTTTCTTCGTATGACTTCTCACGCGTTAAACTCTTGGTATGTGAAGAAATACGTTATGGAAACGCCTTCTACAAGCCTCCAAAACACAAAGACCACATTAAAAAAATTCTGATGTGTTACATTCACATGATTTTCTTGACTTACTCTGTATAAAACTTCTTCTATATAGTACATGTTATTGGAAATAAACATTAGCAGAAACGACTTTACAAGTTAGTTCCTTATAATTAAGGGGAATAAGGGAATACATTAGGCTAAAGCAATAGGCAACGATTTTAAAACTAATCACTGTGTGAAACAATTGAAATTCAAGTAAATGTGGGAGTAAAACATAAAATATGCAAAATGAAAGTTGATCGCCTATTTGAGAAAAGTTTAATTAGCTTAACAAGGAATATCTCAGAATTGGTTAACTCTAAAAAAAATGTCTGAGCTTTTTTTCTAACTATTCTGGTTTCCCTCTACTAAACTCGTCCGAATGATAAGGTTTTCAGAGGCTATTCCGGCCGCGCCGTGGCCGAGTGGTTAGACCACTCACCTCTCACCTAGACGGCCTGGGTTAGATCCCAAGTGACCACATGTGAGATTTGTGGTGGACAAAGCGGCGCTGGGCGGGTTTTCTCCGGGTACTCCGGTTTCCCCGCCATCTCATTCCACCGGTGCTCCATCATTATTAATGCTCGTCCACCGGTGCTCATTCATGTATCATTAGTGTCACCGCCTGCGGTGCCATAAGTAGTTAAAGCGGGAGTTAAACACTACAAAACAAAAAGAGGCTATTCCCAGAAAATTCAATGTATACAGACATACATAGGTGCTTGCACACATACACACACATTTTGTTTTTTCTTCAAAATATCTGAAACACATGGTGTTTTAATCAAAATCATTAAAGCCACCTTTGATAAAATCAGAATTTTCGAAATATCATACATTTAAGAGCTAGTTCGGGTGGGGGATTCTCCGAAAATGTTCGTATCCCATCCTATGAAGATATTAAACCTAAATACAAGTTTGGTATTGGTTAATTTCTCCAAGTAGGCGTGGTTGATTTCCCCGAGATCGTAATCTTAAGTAATTGGCATCGCTATAACGAATGTTGTATCAGAACTGAGGCCAATGACCCAGGTCAGCAGATCACGTATAGCGGTGTCAAAACGTGAAAGTAAAGCAGATAGTCTATACTGACAGGAAATTAAGGCCATGAAAACACATCATCCAGTAAAGTATGATTGTTTTGTGGGAAAACTGTTACATGAAGAGAAAACGACAACACACTGAAGTGGATATACATTAAGGTATCATTTATTAAGATTTATGTAACACTCTATATATAGGTATATATATACAGGGTATGAAATTAAATTCTGTTGCGACCCCTCCGTAAAGTATTATTCAAGCTACCATTTTTTCAACAAATACGAAGGGTCACTACGGGACGATTTGAGGTTGGCAGCGAGGAGTTGGTACTAGGATAGCGGAGAGGCCTTAACGTTTTACATAAAAGAAACAATGATACGCTCAAAACAAAGAATTTATAACAAACAAGTTAAACTTACATTATTATTATGCTGTTTCAGTATGGGCCCAAGGAGCTGGAGAATGTTGGCCGTCATCTTGCGCCCTCACGGCTTTTCACTAAGCGTTCGTTGATTCAAGGTTCCTTAACAAAAGAGACCCTCACCTCACGACTAATGGAAATCACAAGGATTCTTTTGAAAAATATCAGTGAAGGATGTTAAATAATTTTCGTTTAATATGCACTCCATAGAGATGTTACAAAGAAAAACTGTAGTACCATTTTATTTTGTGTTCAGTCGTAAATAAAAAAAATGGACAACAGTTTACCAAATTAGACTGTTTTTCCACAAGAATGTATGAAGCTAATAGTTTTCTATTTGTAAATAGATAGAATAAACCACTTCTGGCATAGTTTTAGTAACTATGTTACATCATTGAGATTTTGAAATAATTATTTACAGAACACTGGTTTGCAGACGTAATCGGCTTGGAGAAACTTTAGAAAGTCAGTATAGGTCGATGTAAACGTAAACAGAAAATCATACCTGAACTAGTTGTTGAGAACACCAGCGGTTTTGTTTCACACACAACACTTAATGAAACAAACACGAAGAACAAAAGTGAAACATGTTTATGTGCTGACCTACTTACGATTGTGAAAGCGAGAGAACCTCCCTCGCTCCTAGCTACTGGTCGTTTGACGCTGCAACGTTGCCAGCGTGTCGTTTTAGGTTCTCTAAAACCTCAAATATCTCCGCAGAAAATGGTCGTAGGAAAAATTAAACATGCTTATATATTATGTTTCAAATAATGAGATCTATAAGTGGTTTGTCATAACTTCACTTTTACTAGGTATGTAGTGGAAAAATCGGAATTCGTTTTTCTTTTTCCTGCTCAAGCAAAAAGAACGGAATCGCCCAGCTCTTAAAAATATGTGACCGTCGCTGAAGCTATTCCTTGGTAGCTATGAGGAAAAACTCAATGAAAGCATTTGAGTTTATCCAGGATAACATAAAGTACAGCGAAGATTAAGGAATTTGAAGAATGTGTAAAGAAAGCCATGTGTTGTTTAACTCATCCGATTTTTTTTTATGTAAATGTGAGCCCTGTGTGTTTCTGTGGACAGCATAGCTCAAAAACGAAAAGTCCATTAAATACCAAGCTTGGTATTTAAGTTTAGTATCTTTCAAGGATGCGATACGAAGGTTTTCAAGAAAATCCCCCGCTTCAAACAACCCTTTACATGGACAAATTTTCGAAAAGTTTGATTTTCTCAAAATAACTCTAACCATTTGAGTAAAATGTTGTATATTAAACATATTTATATGCAAAATAAAATGTATACTTTGAATTTTCTAGGAATAACCTCTGGAGACCACTTTATTCTGGATGGATTTTGTATAGCCCCAATATTAAACAAATGTAGCTCCTGTTAAAAATACACAATTTATGTCATAGGTATTTTTTGTGGATTTTACCATGTTTTATATATTTCTTGTTATTGGTTTTAGTTTAAAGTACATAACCTTTCCTATACGGGAAATTGCCAACTCCTTGGCCATTTACAAGTGAGGAATTTCAATCGCATAGCAACCAACTTTTAATAATTTGACCATCGCTTCTACTTACAAGAAAGCAAGTAATAAGACAATTTCTGCTAATGTTTGTCTTCATTAGTATGAATTAAATAGAAGAATACGCGTTTTAAAGTTACTTGTTACAGAGATGTAGAAAAAATCATCTGAATGGGACACGTCAGATTATATGATTAATATTTTCCAACCTACACTAAGCCAGTTGTACGAAGCACTGCACTGCAGCATTGCGGCGAAGAAGAAATTATTGGTAATATGTCAAGTCAGAGGTCAAAAATAATAAATCTCCACACGTCAACAACGAGAAAGCTTAGAATATCAGGTCAGGCCATTGAACTAGATTAACAAAACATCACCAAATAGACTACATATATCGCCAAGTATAGTTTCAAGCAACAGTTATGTAACAGGTGCATGCATAGTCACTTTAGATTATGGCACGCATCAATATTCCTTGCAGGAATGAAAAAAGTGAGCTATTTTTACATAACTTTGCTTACCTGTGGTGCAACACACTATTCTTATAAAAGATTATTCCATTATCTGTTTCATGCTTATCATAATAAACATTGACAGAAGTGTTTTATTACATTAAACCCCTGTACAAAGGAATAGAATAAGATAAAACACTCAACTCCTTTAAAAGCAGGTCGGAATGTGATGGTACTGAAATTATACGGAATGATCAGAAATTAAGTTTATAAGGCGCTATTATTAGTATTTCGTCTTACTTTTGGTAGTGTGCGGTAATTCTAATGCATGCGGTTGGTAACTGTGCAGAGTTTCAGCCAACTGCCATCTACAGCGCTACTGCAAGGAAAACTCAAATGATAACCAGTTTGGAAAACTGGTCTGGAGAAGAAGTCCACTCAGTTATTCGATTTCTGGTGGCGAAACATGTAACTGCGGCTGACATTCATGGACAGCTAGTAGATGTTTACAAGAGACCGTTATATCTCGCCAGCATGTTGCAGAAGGGTTTCGAAAGTTCGCGGCCGGTAGAGAAAGCATAACCGAAGAGGATCGCAATGGCCGACCCTGCACGGCATCAACCGATTTGACACAGCTCGGATTGAGAGATTCAGGATAACAGGAGGATCACGTTGCCACATAAGACAGTGAAACTGGAAATTTATTTTGGAAACATTCATCACATTGTTCACGGTATTCTGCAGTACCAGAAAGTTTACTCCCGATGGGTTCCACGAAATCTGCCTAACCAACACAAGGAGAAGCTCATCGGGACAAGTCTGCAAATATTGCAACGGTTCTCCACGGAAGGGAATAGCTTTCTTCAGCCCATTGCCACGGGTATTGAAAAATGGATCCACCACTATAACGCCAATAGTAAGCGATCGTCCATAAGGTGGAAACACTTCTCTTCTCCAAAGACAAAGAAGTCTAAGGTGGTGCCATCTGCGGAACAACGCGAGTACCATATTCGTGAAGTTTTTGGAAAGAGAGCACACAGTAACCGCTGAACGATACTGTGTGACCATGACACGATTGCACAAATCAATCAGGAGGTAACGGCCAGCACTTCTCACCGAAGATGCCACCTTCCTTCACGACAACGCGCGGCATCATACAGCCCAGAAGACCACCATGCTGATAGAAGCAGTTTCGCTGGGGTAGGAGGTAGGTAATTTTCAGTCATTAGTTATAAAACATACATAGGCTGCGTAATGAGAGAATAACAATTAATTAAACATTCGACACGCGATAATGTTACAAGAATACATTTAAAAATGGATACAATTAATCCCATTTCAGGTCATACATTTCTGAAATACTATAAAGAGGATTTTCCTTCAACATTGTGTTAATCCTCCTCTTAAAGTTTAACAAAGGAAGAGTCTTGATATTCTGAGGTAAGGTGTTGAAAATTTTAACTGACATATACGAGAAGGGTTTTACTATATTTACATACCATCAACCTCCCTTCCTACAACCCGGATCTCGGTCCAAGGGACCTTCATCTAAACAACTAAACCACAGTAACATGGCGTGTTATTTATGGACTGCTCTTTAACTGCTGTGGTTCTCAGCGTCCCGTTCTAAATTGGGCGTGAAAGACCGCTTAATTTTGCTGAGAGGTCTCTCTATCAGGCTTGAGGTTCTTTTACGTGCCGTAAATCTACGATGCGGGACCAACGGCTTTATTTCCCTTCCGAAGGAAGCCATGCTAAGAATGTTTACACCCGAAAAAATCTATCATCCTCGGCCGGGTTTGAACCCGCGACCTTGGGTATATGAAGTTAGCATGGTAACTACTACACCACGGAGGGCGACTAAACAATAATGATTACAATGTTTTACATACATATATTTGATGTCATGCTTTGGTCATTGTTGTGTTATGGTTTTGTAAATTGTGTATATATTATGTGTATATATTTCTTTTAAGTGTATCCATTATAACAGGGTACATTTATGATTCCGAATAAGGTGTACTCTGTGCTGTACATTTAAATTGCTGTATTTTAATATCTTTGTTTATTTTCGTGTTGGCTGTTTTAATTCTTTGTTGTTGTTTTAATATTGCTTTTTAATGCGTATTACAAAAGCACGTTAGGTCTGTGGATCCTGCGATTGTTGAAGTTCAATATATGATATTGTTATGTCAATAAATACATCTATTCATTCATTCAGATGGCGCTGGGAACCGTCCGGTCTAGCTGCCTTTGATATCTGTAGATAGATGGCAGCGTAATCTCAATTACCATATTTGTTCAGTTTTACTATTATTTTTTTTTTTTTTTTTTTTTTTGCTACTGTTTAACGCTAGCTTTTACTATGTTACCGCAGACGATGACACTGATGATACATGGAATGAAAATGGAGCCCCGGTGAAATGCGATGGCAGTGAAAACTGGAGAACCAGAAGAAAACTTCGCCGCTGCGCCGCTTTCTCCACCACTCTCTCATGCGGTCGCAGGGGAACGAATCCGGGTCGACTTGTTAAGACGAGTGGCCTAACCACTCGGCCATAGTTTTACTATTGTTATTTTAAACTGAAGGTGGAACTTTGGATGGTGGTTTCAAATATCCAGGCCGTTTAGTTACCTTGGCGACTGAGGGAAGCCACGAAAATCCTCAGCCAGTTTAGTCAGCACATGGTATTTGAACCAAGGACTTCCGAATGGAGACCACGGAAGTTACCGCCTGAATTAATCCCGTTCGGTCATGAAGCGGTTTGTTACATATAAATTAATAACTAAACATCTTACTCCTAAGGTAGATTGAAAGCATCAATACTCTTTCGGCAGATACGAAGTCGTGCTTCTTTTTCTTCCTCCTACTAATATTCTTGCTAAGCGTCCAGTCACGCTGAATCAGCGTTATCAGTTTTAATTGTCATGGCCTACGCAACAAAGTTGCGTAAAAAAGCAAACAAAATAGTTGCTCCAAACTAAACCTCATTTTAAATTTATATTAAATGTTATATATAAAAAAAAAAAAAAAAAGAAAAATCTGATGTGTTCCATTCACATAGCTTTCTTTAGCTGTTTCACATACAAACTATTCCTTCAAAAGATTATTCTTTTATCTACATCATGCTAATCGAGATAAAATTAGCAGAATTGCTCTTGTTACTTGCTTCCATATAAATAGAAGTGAATACTTTATGCTACAGCGATGGTCAAATCTTTTAAATTCTGTCGCTATGTGGGACAATTATTAATTGAGGCTCCGTTCATTTTCTATGGTCCCGTTTGAGAAAAGTTAAGTAGTTCAAATTTGAAACCAATAACAGCAATATCTCGAAAACGACACACTCTACAATAAACAAATTAGTTATATTACGTGTTTTAACGAGATCTTCAGTTTCTGCGTAGTGATTTTTTGACTATCTCTTACGATTTAACCGATAGCCAAAATTCTGCAAAACTCATCAAGAATAAAGAGCCCTTGAGCGGCTATTTCAAGAATATTCAAAATATTCATTTTATTTATGATTTCATTTCTTTATTACCTATAGTTACGATATATTAATCAAAATCAATAGAGCAAACAAAATTGAAAAATGTTTCCTGTAAAGGGTAGTTTGTGGTAGGGGTATTTTCTTGAAAATCTTCGTGTCGCATCGTTGAAAAGTAATGAACAAAATGTCAAGTTTAGTTCACGGTCTTTTCGTTTTTAAGCTATGCTGCCTGGAATAAACATGTCTTCAGAGGCTATTGCCAGAAAATTCAAGATATACATTTTATTTTATCATGTAAACATCTGTAATATACGATATTTTAATCAAAATCGTTAGCCATTTTTGTGAGGATCAACATTTAAGAACATTTTTCCATGTAAAGGGTACTTGGGAGTGGGGGAGGCTTTTTTTTGAAAATCATCGTGTAGAATCCTTGGAAGATACCTAACTTAAATACCAAGTTTGGTATTTAACGAACTTTTGGTTTTTGAGCTATGCTGCCCTCAGGGCACACGGATATTTTTCCAAATTTCTTCTTCTTTTTGGATCCAGGACGTTCTATATCAGGTATTTCCGGTGAAATTTCGGTATTGAATTTCTGGATGCAATACAATACCTTCTCTATACATTATGTACATAGTATGTAGAGAAAGTAATAGGGCACTATATTATTTTCCTTTAGTAAGTTAGTATTGCTATATCTCCTAAGAGGAGCAAAGGGCATCGTTACAATGTTTCCATGCTTGGATTTGAATTTCTAGTTCGTGAGTTCGCCACTGTACGCCATGGTGACGAGTGATCAGTCACCGACAACACAAAATCAGGACTTGCGGGCGCAAGTTGCGAAACATTTTGCCCAAGAACCTTCTTATTTCAAGGTATGGGGTTCTTTTATATGCAAATATTACTCGGGTCATAGGGTTTACTTCCCTTCCGATTTTTACGACCGAAAAAATCATCACCTAGAGACAGGTTTGAACCAGCAAACCAGCAATCTTGAATTTTAGAGGCTATCATGGTAATCACTATTCACGTAGGACTAGAGTTTAATGTAACTACTTTACAAAATGATGTATAAAATGAAATTTAACTATAGAAAGTATTTTTAATTTTTCCAATGTAGAATTGAGTTAGTGTTAAATTTGGATCATGATCATATTTATATTCTACTCTGAAAGTGCTTAGTTTCTGAGTAATTAACGTTTTAAGTTTTTAATAATTCCTCAGACTTTAAAAGTTTCCTATTTTATTAGGTAAATTAACGGCTTCCAATGATCCAGAAAGTGTGATCTCATTAGATAATTGTTCAGCTCAAAAATATGAACCGATGCTTGACCTATGATATTCAAAGATTGGATCACATGTTATTCTCATACAATATTTTGAGTTGGTTACGAGTTGTGAATTTTAAAATGAACTAGTCAGGATGTGGTGTACATCTGAAAGTTAATGTCACCTTAATTATTTGTGGAGTATTGTGTTTTCCTGAAAGCATATTGCTTAGCTATTTATAAAAACCGGTATCTTGAATGATGCAATGTTGTACAAGGTTTCAGGGAATGAACTGCGATTAATAAAACTGATCTCACATTTGAGTGTGGAAGGTGTACAAGAATATGAAGAAAAAGGGAAATATGGTTTCTTTAAGTCAGCCCACTGAGGAACATTTGTTGAACGGACTCGTTTAAGTGCTGTAGAAGATTTTCTGCTTGTGACTAATAGGTATTCATTTATTCTCCTTGAAACCTTTCTTGGTTCGAGGACTGAGCATGTCAAGAAGAACTATGGTACACTAGTAAGTGTTTCTGAGAAATGAGAATGACACGAGCGAAGGTCAGCAGGCCGTAGCGAGCCGCAGCGAACGATAGAGATCTCTGGTTGCGAAGCTAGGAGTGCAAATTATAGGTTCATGGGGGGGGGGGGGGACTGAAATCTGCTCTGTAATCAAATTACTCTATTCTCACCTTACCTTGGGTGCTAGTTTTACGGGGGAGTGGTGGCCTGGGGGAAGAAGGGAGAGCTCGCTCGCCCATCTTTCCGCAACAAAAGAAGATTTCTCTCTTTGAAGCCCTCAACCATTGCGGTGAATAGGTTATCTAATTTACCGCAAACTACCTGAATTATTAAATGAAACACAGCACACCTGCATGTATTTCATCTGGAATTTACAGATTAAATGAAAGCATAACATTGAAGCCACTAGATTGCAATGTGTATAACGTACTTTATGTCTCAATGTTGATGCTCTGCGTGCATTAAACCTTTGCTAAATTTTGCAACATATTTTGTGATAATGGTAATAAATTGTAACAAAATCCAATTAACTAAACAACTACTACTAGCACTAATAATATTGCTAATAATAATAATAATAGTAATTATTATTATTATTATTATTATTATTATTATTATTATTATTATTATTATTCCCAAGCGTCCGCATGTGGGACTTGTAGACGAAGCTGCGTTTGGGTGGATTTTCTCTGGGTCCTCCAGTTTCCCGCTATACTCATTCCACCAATTGCCCCATCATCGTTCCTATCATCCATTTCGCTTGTATTTCATATCATCCACTTCTTCACGCTCATGCCTGGCTATGGGTCATCCATTCGTTCCAGGTTGTCCATTCTGTGCGCCGTTGGCTCCCCGACAGGTTTCTGACCCCTAGGCATCCGCCTGTAAGTCCTAGAAGGGTGTCAGTCCTACATACGGGGAGGGTAAGCCAACTACGAAAAGAATAATACTTATATAAATAATAACAATTATGATAACAATTATAATAATCATAATAAAGGCGAACGTATGACATTTTTACGTAGTAGATGGATATTTTACTGATGGACACCGTAAATCTGACTGCAGGATAGCCGAAATGAAATGGCGTTTTATTTATGGGCGCTCTTTAACTGCTGCGGTTCTGAACGTCCCATTCCATAATGGGCGTGAAAGGCCGCTTAATTTTGCTCAGAGCCTCTTTAGCAGGCTTGAGGTTCTTTTACGTGCCGTAAATCTACCACAGGACCAACGGTTTTACTTCCCTTCCGAAAGAAGCCATGCTAATGATTTTTACACCGAAAAAAATCCATCGTCCTCCGCCGAGTTTGAACCCGCGACCTTGGGTATATGAAGTATGGTAACCATTACACCACGGAGGGCGATTACAGCAGGATAGCCGGTCACGCCATGTCAGAAAAGTTGTGGACAGTGCAAAGGAAAGTTCAGTGTGTTCTGTGGCTTGCTAAATTTGAATCAGTGATGCGTTTTCAGAGTAAAATATATCGCATGTACAACGAAGAGCTGTCACATAGAAATGACATTAACCGGTGGGATAAGCACCTGAAGCAGACTGGCAATTTGTTGAACCAAAAACTCTCTGGTAGGCCTTTGGTTTGTTTAGCGACGAGCTTGTAGAAGCTATTTGCTCTTAGGCTTTTACTTGTGGTGGCCATCTGAAGCAAATGTATACTGTGTTCGTATGACATTAATTTAAAGGAGAGAATCGGAGAAACTATTCACCCTGATGTCCTTAAAGGTACATTCGCAAAATGTCTCACCGACGTGATATTGAAATTAAAAAAATCTGATGTTACACTCTCATCACTTTCTCTGACTGTTCTACAAACATACTTAAAACGATTATTCTTCTTTTTACACCCTGCTAATCGAGATAAGCATTAGCAGAATGCACTTATTACTTAGTTCCTTATAAGTAGAAGGGAGCTAAAAGAATGCTAAAGCAATCGTCAAAAGTTTTAAAACCTATCGTTAAGCGATGTCATTGAAATTGGTTTCTTTGCTTGGCCAGGAACAGAACAAAAGAAAAACATACTTCCTAAAACTGAAACCAATAACAAGGAATATTTTGGAAATGGCCAACTCTACAACAAAAATGCATTGACATAAATTCCGTGTTATAACGAGTACATTTTTTGTGTAGTAAGGTTTGTCTATCTCTTATGCCTTAACCATTATGCAAAATTAAACCAGAATAAAGTGCTCTTTAGTGATCCTTCCCAAAAAATTAAAAATATGCATTTGATTTGTGTTGTGAATAATTTAATATTAGGCATTTTAATCGAAATCATTAGAGCCATATTTGAGAAAAACAAAATAGGGGGATTTTTTAGAAAATCTTCGTGTCGCATCCTTGAAAGATAGTAAAATTAAATACCAAGTTTAATTTAACGGATTTTAGTATTTCTCGTTAAAACTCACAATTATGCCATGTGCATTTCTTTTTGTGAAGTTTACCGTTTTCGAGATATTTCTTGTTGTTTCAGTTTTAAAATACTTGAAACTTTTCTCATATGGAACTTGTCAACATCTGGCCACGTAAAGAAACTGAGTTCAATCCCATTACAACCACACTTTAAAACATTTGGCTGTCGGTTTAGCCTGGTGAATTTCCTTATTACCTTTCTACTTATAAGGAACTAAGTATAAGCCCGTTTCTGCTAGCATTTATCTCGATTAGCATGAAGTTCATATAAGAATAAGCTTTTTAAAAATAATTTGTTACAGACCTGTAGAGAAAGTCATGTGTATAGAACACACCAGAGTTTTTTTTATTGTCTTAGCATATTTTTGGGTCTTGGTATAGAAATCTGTTAAACAAAAATGTAAACGACAATTTGCGCATTGTTATCTGGAATAAGGAAGATTCAAGTTGTTCAGCAACCAACTGCACAACTGCTTAATTTACCCAATGTGCTTATTGTCATTTTCATTTAACAGATTTCTACACCAAGATCCACAACATGCTCAATAATAGGTAGGCTAAATGGATTACAATACTTATTATGTTATACCAATGTTTCCTTCCGAATTCACTATTACGCTATCATCTATAAGACTCGCCAGCATCGGCTATGGGCGGCTAAAATTGGTGCAATAATCCTGGTTACACCTGAATTTTCCATCGTAATTAATTTTATTTCAATATCGTTGAGATAGTCCACAAATGCACCTTGTTTGATGTTTATAGAGCAACCAACATATGGACAGTGTTGTCAACACATGATTATTTTTTCCGTCAGACCAACACCCAAATCTCCGTCAAAATTAGAAATATCCGTATTTTCTTTCAAAAATAGAAATGAAATTAAAACTGGAGGTCAGGATTTGGGAATAATTCTAGGTTAGATCTGGAAGATGATCAAGGAATCTAATTGCACAGTGATTGACTGTAAACAATGTAAGAGCAGCTTCTGCAGCTGCACGTTTGTGTTTGACTGGCTGAAATGACAATTTTAACCGTGAATTGAAAAGGGTTCAACTGCTTTGAAATGTTTCTTACTTTTTCCTTGAATCATTTATTTAACCACTCTGTTCTAAAATGTCGGGCATACCGCTAAATCTCCTGTTCAATAAGGCAATAAAAAATGAAAAAAGGCCTTATAAAGTAATTGTTAAACACGCAACGAGACGCTGCATTCAGAACTCTCACTGATTCATAAAGTAAAGCACGTTTATTCTATGGCATCATTAGGTATATAAAGTTTAATACTTTTATGCCAGACCATAATACATATATATTTATTCATGACACTGCCTTGTAGGTACAAAAATTTACATTCGTGAGTTTTGCTAAAGAAAACCAATATAACTTAATACTTTCTAATAATATCCGTCAAAACTAAATTTTGCCCGTCATATAACCTGAAAATCGGTAAATTTTGTCGGAAAATGCGACAACTTGGCAACCCTGTAAGTGGAAGTCTCATCGAACTGCATCAAACAGGGATCACGTTTTGATTTTCTCAAAAAATTATGTTTTAATTGAAAATGAAATATACAGGATGATTCAAAAATACTTTTATAACGTTTTGGTATGGATATTTTACATCTAGAAAAGAAAATAGGTTCACATAAATATCATATGCTCAAAAACCTTCATTTTCGTGTTATCAATTTATTAATGAAAATTTACGTTCAACGGCTTTCCGGGCTCAACCTAACAACTTAATTATTATGCATTCATTCATAGAAGGCTTTGGCCCAGTTCACCCTGCGGAGTTGCCTTTGTGTTGCCATGGATGTTTGTTTACATCTATCATATTTTGTGCAATACATTCTCCAAGCACGCCTTACAGATGCTGCCTACAGGACCTTCATTCAGAACGTGACTTACCTGAAAATGCACTCCTGCAAATAAGAAACATGTGGTTATGCATGAAGGGGCTGCGGCACATCATTGTTCGAGATGTACTGGCTGGATAGGTAGAGGAGGACCAGTCCCATAGCCTTCGTGTTCCACCGACCTCAATCCTTTGAATTTTTATTTTTGGAGGCACTTTAAACGATTGCTTTAAGCAGCAGATATCCCGGATGAGGAAACTCTATCTACATGTCATAGAAGCCTGCAAAGCCATACGACACCAAGGAATACTTTATAGTGCACATTTCAACGTGTGCATGCGAATCTAGACGCAAGAGGACATTTCAAGCCTTTGTTAAGAGTGGTGTTAGAGTTGAACACCGCCTAACAAGCCGACAATGTCAAAAATAGAATAAAATGTTTTAATTAATAGCATTTTGAACCTCAATAAATCGCAAATGACGCGTTTCGGGACATCTGTTTACTGAACATTTTTTGTTTCTTTTGATATTAGGACCCAATCACCAAACTTTATCAAACTATTTTTTAATCACCTGTATATGTCTAATTTTCCAGGAACAACTTCTGAAGTTCTCTTCATACTGGATGACTTTTGCATATTGGGATAAATACGTTTTTTTGGAATTAACCATTTCCAGAAGTTCCTGCTTATTGGTGTCAATACTTACTTTTCTCAAATGGGAAATCGTCATTCTTTTTTTTTTTTTTATTTTCTATTGGTCATGCAGAGAACCGAATTTCACCTTAATTAGAATGAAGTAGACGGAAGGATAAGGTTTTTTTAAAACAGTTTGTTACAGAATAATTAGAGAAGGTCACGTAAATAGAACACATGAGAGCTTTCTTGTTTCTAGTAAATAAAATGGGCATCACAGAGCTGCAAGGTCTTAAAGAATGTGTCTCGCTTTAGCCTTGGTATTCGCTTATTCCCATTGTATCTACAAGGAGATATGTAATAAAAATACTTCTGGAAATCTTTATCTGGTGAAATAGAGGAGTAGGACTTTTAAAGCGAGGTTTGTTGAACGGGCAGAGATAATCATATAATTTTATCAACTATCTTTTTGTTGTTTTTTGTTTTTTGCTTTTTTATATTTCGAAACAAATTCCTACAGTGAACAGGAAAATACATGAGAATAGGCTTCCTAGACCTCAGTTGAGTCGAACAAAAGATTATACGAATAAAAGATTTGAACATAGGACACAAAAACGTTTCGGAGGTATTCGTTGCTGTAGGTTTAAATTTTCCAATAATTATAACTTTCTTAAATAGAAAATCGTTATTCGATTTTCTTGCCTCATCGTCACCATGTAAACGGAACAGAATTTCATCACATAGCGACCAGCTCTGTTAAAGATTTGACTATCACTCTTGTATAGTGCATTTCCTTATTTCCCTTGTGTCTACCATTTCTGTTAATGTTTATCTTGATTACCATGAAGAAGATAGAAGACTAAGCTTTTATAAGAATTGTTTATTGTTGAATAGGTAGAGAAAGGTCCTCTGTAAGGCTAGACAGTTGAGAGAGAGGGGGATAGACAAACGTTTTCTTCCTAGTATCTGAAGATGATAATACATGTTTATTATTGGTCACTATAAGCCAGAAAAGGGCGGATTTTATTTGTCGTTTTTGGTTTATATGATCTTTTTTTGGAAGTTTAGTTTGATTTGACGGTCTTTTTCTGCCTAGCGGGGTCAACTCTCCACTTGCGATCTATTTTAAATAATATGCACTACTAAGACTGGCTATAGCTTTATCTTAGTTGGTCAATTCGGGCGATGAATGAAATTGGTGAAATGTTGTTCAAATGATCTCTGAGTGTAATGAGCTTAAAAGTTCCTCGACATTCGTCTTCTTAGTATAAGGGAAAATCCCGAAAAGAACCTTATGCGGGTAACTCATCCTAAGGAGATTCGAACTAGCGATCTGTTGCATTTGAGGCAGACACGCTACCACCACGCTACCCAGGTGGGCCAGGTGTATTAATGTTTTTAGCACCAGTAGAGTGATAATATCTTGTGAGAAATTATTGAACCTTCTCTAAATATGCCATTATGTTTTACCAGCATTATAATAATGAACACAACCAGAAAGTAGGAGCGGGTAGGTTGCACTCATCTTATGTTTAATTGCAGTTCAATTGTAGTAAACTTGCTGAGACTAAGAATAATAAAACCTCTGAAATTGGTGCAGACAATTCCTGGTGATAAAAGTATTACTTTGTACAAATATGGTTATAGCTATACGAGGGCTATCCCAAAAGTACCCGACCTAACAAAGAAAGCACAAAAATTTTGGGCAAATTTCTACATAGGCTCCTTTCAGCTCGATACTTTTCCCAGCGATGATCAATAGCTTGGATACCCTGTTTATAGTGAGAACTATGGAGATCTGCAAAATAGCCATTAACTGCAGACTCCCCCTCTTCATTGTTGACAAATCTTCTACTAACAAGCCATTTCTTCAAGTTTGGAAACAGAAAATAATCAGAGGCAGACAAATCTGGCAAATAGAAAGCAATTCGAACTTTAATTAGTTGATTTTGGCCCTAGTGATAATGGACGTGTGAACTGGTGCATTGTCTTGATGAAACAAAACTTTCTTTTTCGCTAAATGCGGCCGTTTTTTCTCGGTTTCATCACTCAAACGCTGTAACAAGTTCGCATAATATTCGCCATTGATTAAGTTTCCTTTTTTGAGATAATGAAAATTATACCGCGTGCGTTTCAAATGACGTAATGATATTGCCTGCAGATGCAACTGTCTTCGCCTTCTTTGGATTCGATTCTCCCCTTCCAGTCCACTGTTTTGGTTGTTCCTTTGTCTTAGGTGTGAAATGATGGACCAGATTTCATCCACTGTTGTGAATTGACGCAAAAGCTCAGCTATATTGCAGCGAAACATTGCAAATCACTCGACTGAAACATCCTCACGACGCTATTTTTGCACTCAACTTTCTCATATCCAAATTTTCATCAGTATGCGATGTACAGAATTTTTTGTAATTCAAAGTCTGCTAGCTCGCGCACTTTCAGTCGACGGTCATCCAACATCATTTTATGGATTACCTTTACAATTGCACGACTGGTAACCTCATTTGATCGACCACTGCGATGTTCGTCTTGGCAGCTCGTACAGCCACGCGTAATCTCTGTCACCCAATTTTTCACTGTTGTAAACGAAGGAGCAGACTCCCCCAAAGTAGAATCTAGCTCAGCTTTAATATTAGTTGGACTAAGACCTTTCAAATGAAAGTATTGTATCAAATAACGATGATCAGTTTTATCCATGTTTACAAATTCGCTGAGAGCATTCACTAATGATGGTTGCTAAACAAATGCTAAACAATGTAAAATCTTCAAACTTCAAACATAGGCTTTCTTTTTACTTTTGTTGTTGTTTGGAACAACAATCGCTATCTATACGTCAGGTCGGGTACTTCTCGGACATCCTAAGTACCTATTTCTAAAATCTTTCTCCAGAATGTCCATGACTGGTTCTTGAATCAAAATAGTGGCATCCTCTATGGTATAGGGGTAGCAGGCTAGCATCCGGTACCGAAGATCGCGGGTTCAAACCCGTCGGAGGACGATGGATTTTATTTTCGGGCGTAAAGATCCTTAGCGTGGCTTTATACAGAAGGGAAATAAAGCCATTGGTCTAGTGTCGTAGATATATGACACGTAAAAGAACCTCAAAACAGAGAGAGGCCTCTAAGCAAAATGGTCTTCATGCCAAATACAGAATGGGACGCTGAGAACCGCAACAGTTCAAGAGCCTCCATAAGCGAAAGTTAAGTGGTTTTATTTACATTGTGTGTCGCATACCCCTAAAATGTTCTATTTGCAAACAGTCATCGATTGAAAAGGAAATATCAGGTAATTTTTTATGTAAGCCTCCTCCGTGGTGTAATGGTTACCATGCTAGCCTCTAAACCCCTAGACTGCAAGTTCAAACGCAAAAATCCTTATCATGGCTTCTTTCGAAAGGTAAGTGAAGCCAGTGATCTCAGGTAATGTTTATTTCCACGTGAAAGAACCCCATACCTTAAAGGAGGTTTCGCACCCCTAAGTACTAATATCGTCCTACAGTGCTATCTGTTGCGAACGATCCAATCTCTCGTCACCATGGCGCAAAACGGCGAACTCACGAACTAGAAATTCAAATCCGGTCAAGGAAACATTGTAACGATGCCCTATACTCCACTAGGAGCTACAGGAAATTAACCAACTTAAGAGGACCCGGTAAGGCATGTAATGGCAATTTTAAAATTTAAGCTTTCAAGGAACATTTTCTTAGAAACTATTTATTGTATCTGCTTCAAAATTTTACAGTACATTATATGGACTTTTGTACACACTTTAACAGGGTTTTATTTATTTTTTTTTTGTAGAATAATTATTTGAAGAGTAAATCATTTTTTTTTTTTTTGCAGTAGTAATTGTTTTCATTAAAAACATCATTCTAATCACTTCAACATTTCAAAACTGTAGACAATTTTTAAAAAATGGCCCAGTTAAATTGTTTATCATTTATAAAAACATAATCACTGAATGTATGAGCTTTCTATATCTAACAGTTTCTGAGAAAATGTTCCTTATGTATCAAAAAATGTAGTTTTGAGATATAGAACTTCAAAATTAAAACTAATATTTTCAATACATTCTAGTACCATAGGAGGAATTGTCTGGGCTATTATAATATTTGAATATTTATTATTTTATTAGTTTTATTTTCATAGCATCTTTGAATAAATTATTATATTCAGCTCCATAGTTCTGCAGTTTCGTTTTGGTAGAACTATTACACTTCACATCATCACTGTTACTTTTACCCACATAAGTGCTATTTCAACATTCATATGTGGATCTGTAATATCAACATTATTTGCAGTGATGTCTTTTGGTTTTCAAACATTCTTCCGCTTTCTGAAAACCATAATACTATGTTGTGGCATTGTAAACAAATTGAAATAACAGCCAAACGCAACAAAATATTCAGTCACTGAAATAACAAACTAAGATGTTTACACAAAATAAAATGGCTAGGTTAGGTTTCCATGATAAATCAGCAATCAGTGTCACCAAAAATCAGTATGGAAATTTCAAACTTTTCTCACATTTCATTGCTAAAAAAAAAAAAAAAAAAAAAAAAAACTGAACTTAAAATACACTAATTCCGTTCATAGCAAGAACAAATGTCAATAAATTGAACGCCCACGCCCACTAAATGTAGCCTCTTAGTATATACTCCATAAAAAGCCTTAAAATGGTGATATCAAGATAAAAGTTTAAACATTTTATTCAGAAAATTCTCTAGTATTTTTACATACAAAAAACAAAACAAAAACGTATTTTTCTCATAGTTGCCTTACCGGGTCCCTTTAACTAACTCTTTTATGACATTTATGTATACTTTGGGTTTTTTAAAGATCTTTTTGGTTAATTTATGTCTTCAACTTCCTAGCTCTAGCCATGTATGGAACACAATATATTTTGGCAATACTTGTTAAGAAGCTCTTCAATAAAATTATACTTTCTCATTCAGGAAGAGGTTTCCACTGCCACCTGCGCTGGGAACATAAACTATCACCACTGTATTTCAACTATTCGTGAATCCGAAAGACCATTAGTAGTGAAGTAGTTTTTACAGCTCGCTCAAGCCTTGTTCTGTAACATGTGCTCGCAGCGTGTTTTCATTTCAGTTATTCCTGACAGCAACTGGGCCTGCTAACGTTTCAACACATCTTTAGGCGCTGATGGCTTTCTTATGACCCTTAAAAACCTGCAAGAGAAGCTCTCAGTATTCTAAAAATACGGTTATTATGACATTTCCATCTCCTAACTCTAAAACAAGACTTGCTTCTTTTACACTCAAGTTCATTGCTGCGTATTGTTACTTTCTCTACATGTAGGTACTATATACATAGTGTACAGAAAAGGTATTCTATTCATCCAAAAATTCGATACCGAGATTTCATCAGAATATATATGGTTTTAGACTCCCGAATCCCCCCCCCCCGAAATTAGAAACATGTCCGTATCTGTCTGTCACAGTGCAAGTGTGTGTGTGTGTGTGTGTGTGTGTGTGTGTGTGTGTGTATGCGTACGTATGCAGCATAGCTCAAAAACGAAAAGTCCGTTAAATACCAAACTTGGTATATAAATACAGTATCTTACAAAATGCGACAAGAAGATTTTGAAGAAAATCCCCCATAACACAACTACCCTTTGCATGGAAATATTTCGAATTTTTTGATTTTCTAAATAATACCGTATATTAAAGATATTTGCATGACTAAAATGTATATGTTTACTTTTCTATGATTAGCCTCTGAAGACATCTTTATTCTGGATACCAGTCCGGCACCAGACAGGGACACATACGAATACTGCATTACTAAAAGTTACTGAGGACAAACGTGAAACAGCAGATTATTGACCTTACTAACACAATTGGACTTTTCTAAAGCTTTTGATACAGTAGATATTGACTAATGAGTGTGTAAGCTTTAATATTTGAATATGTTAAATAGCTATACAACATGGTTCAAATCTTATTTATCTGAGCACCAGCAAACTGTTGTAGATGTAATTAGATCAAACCGATCTCATTGGAAGGAAACGAAAGCTGGTGTACCACAAGGTTCGGTGCTTGGGCCCTTATTGTTTGCTATTTGCATAAATGACATTACAGAAAGTATAAGACATTGTAAACACCATCTTTTCGCTGACGACTTTGCAACTGTACTTAGTGATTTAGACAACTCAATTAAGACTATAAATGAAGACTTACATTCACTATCGACCTGGTTATTAAAACATGGACTATAGCTGAATCCAGGAAAGTCAAGGCAATCATTATGGGTAACAAGCTGTTGTTTGGAACTCTAAATTTGGATAATACATTAAATAATTCTGAAATACCATTTCGTAATACAGTAAAGAATTTTTGAGTTTATATGGATCAAAATTTAAACTGGAAGACGTAAATTACACATTATGTAAAAAGTATTCTCAATAGTCTTATCTTTTAAAAGTATAAATGACTTTCTACCGACTTCAATTAAGAAAACATTAATTCAAACGCTTGTGATGCCCCATTTTGCCTATTGTGACTCTCTTTTTACTAACCTAACTGAAAATTTGACTCTAAGACTTCAACGCGCTCAGAATACGTGTGTATGCTTTGTATGCAATCTCCGTCGATTTGATCATGTTACACCATCGCCCAAAACACTTAAATGGCTCCAGCTTGGGGATAGAAGAAAATTGCATTCTTTATCATTTCTCTATCAACTCCTTCATTCTCGCATTTTAAACTATCTAAATGTTTGCTTCAAATATCTTTCTGACTGCCATAATTGAGAAACTCGTTCACGACACTCTTTCCCTCTTGCTATACCCGCTCATCATACAACCTTCTATTCATCATCATTTACAATAGATTTAGCTCGTCTTTGGAATTTCCTACCAGAAGACGTAAGAGACTGCCGGAACGTTATATTGTTCAAGAAGAAAATTAGGGCATACATTTATAATCAAACCTAATCTACTGCTGTATTAATATGATAAATACATCACTACTGTCATTTATTGTTATTAATATTTTATATGCTGGCAATTAATATGCATTTCAATTGTAAATACCACTATTATTTGTTTCGACCAACAAGAATATTTCACTTAAAATACTTTTCTTTACAGCGTTTTTTTTATTTCAATATATGTATGCCCCTTTTTTATATGTTTTATTAAATTGTATAGAATTGTATTTTTGTTCTTTATTCTTTTATTCATTGTATCGTTGCTGTGTTGAATTTAATGTACCTACATATTATCTGGTAGAGTGGAAGAGATTGCTTATGGCCTTAACTCCAACCAGGATAAATAAATACATTTTGCGGAATTTTGCATACCTAATAAACCGTAAGAGATAGAAGAAAACTTAACAAAAATGCTGGTTAAAGCGCACAATTTATGTTATATACATTTTTTCGTGAAGTTAACCGTTTTTGGGATATCCCTTGTTATTGGTTTCAGTTCTAAAATAAAGGATTTGATTATCCTTTAGCCTATGATACTCCATTGTTTCCCTTCTACTTACAAGGAAGCAAGTAATAAGACAATTTCTGCTAATTTTTTTCTGGATTAACATGAAAGAAATAGAAGAATAATTAACAACAATTGCGGAGACAATCATGTGAATTGACTCAGATTGTTTAAAGTTAAAACACACAACATATTTTATAAGATACTTTTTAATCATCGGCTTCAAAATATGTATGTATAGAGAAACTGCCTTATTGAATAACTTAGTGCAATGCAAAATTTTTCTACCTAGTATGTACGCGGCAAAGAAAGCAAACATGGAGCATTATTGTTTCGACATAGTAACACACAATTTTTAGCCGGTATTACATGCAATGATATAGTTTAAGATGGTTTTACTTTATCTTCTATGAACAGCAAGTAGGGGAAGATCTCGAGGTTTCACTGGAAAGATATGTTTTGTGGCCCCGAAAATGTTTTTGAAAAAAGTTCTGAATATGTGTGTGTGTGTGGTGTGACGAAAAAAGAAAAGGTTACCAAATTTATATTTCAGTTTAGCTTCTAGGATTTTAAAGAAACTGCCCTCCCCCACTCAAACTACCTTTTGCATTTAATATCTTTAGAAAATGTTGATTTTCTCAAAACTGGTTCTAACGAGTCTGATTAAGAGTTTTTCATATCCAATAAAGCGTAGATATTTTAACGGGAACAGGTCTGTGAGTACCCGTCACTCTGAATGACTTTAAATGAATTTACTCAATGAATTTAAACTGTAAGAGACAAAATCTTGCTTCACAAAAAATGCAGTTCTTGTTGTAATACAGAAAATGTATGTGAAGTACTTTTTTTTTTACAATCTCTATACGTACTATAGACTATGTATAGAGGAAGTATTTGTATTCTACCCAAACATTCGATGCCGAAATTTCACCAGAAATACATGTTTTGCGACCCTCTTGAGTTCAAGAAAAGTATTTTTAGAAAAAAGCTCCTTGAGTGTCTATGGGCAGCATAGCTCAAAAACGAAAAGTCCGTTAAGTACCAAACTTTATATTTAAGTTCAACATCTCCCAAGAATTCGACACAAAGATGCTGAGGAAAAAATTCTCTTACGCTCAACTACCCTTTACATGGAAAAAAATGCAATTTTTTTTATTTTCTCAAAAATGGGTCAAACGTTTATGATTATATTCTCTTATATGTAAGTCATTTACATGACAAATAAAGTATACATCAGAAATTTTCTGGGATTATCCTCGAAATACTTCTTTATCAATTTTTTTTTTTAGTTTGCATAACTATTAAACCATAAGAGATAGACAAAAATCTTACTATAAAAAATGTACAGCTCCTTAAAACACACAGTTTGTCATATACATGTTTTCCCCTGGTTTCGAGTTATTTCCTGTTATTTGTTTCATTTTTAAAATACTTGAACTTTTCTCATACAGGAACTTCTCAACTCCAGGCCACGCAAATAATTGGAGGTCAATTCCATAGCAACCACATTTTAAAACCTGTGACAGTCGGTTTGGCCTAGTGTATTCCCTATTTCCCTTCTACTTATAAGGAACTAAGTAATAAGACCGTTTCTGCTAGTGTTTATCTCGATTAGCATGAAGTGGTTAGAAGAATAAGCATATTAACAATAATTTGTTACAGAGATGTAGAAAATTCATGTGACTGGAACACATCAGATTTTTAGAAAGAGGTCCATGTGTGTATGCGTGCGTGGAAAGCATAGCTCAAAAACTAAAAAAATATTAAATGCAAAACTTTTATTTCAGTGTTATATCTTCCAAGGCTAAGAGACGAAGATTTTCAAGAAACTTCCCCCTCCCCAAACTACCCTTTACCTGTAAAAACTTTGAATGAATTGTTTTTCTCAAAAATGGCTCCAATGATTTTGATTAAAACACCGTATATTAAAGCTAGTTACATCACGAATAACATATGCATCTTGAATTTTCTGGGAATGGATTCTGAAGATCTGTTCATTCTGAATGAATTTTGCATAACTGGTAAACCGTAAGAGATAGACAAAAAGCTGCTACACAAAAAATGTGGTAACATCAAAACACACAATTTATGTAATTTTTGTTGTTGAGCTGACAATTTCTGAGATATTCCTTTTTAATGGTTTCGGTGGTAAACTATGCATCTTCTCAGACGGGGTCACCCTTTGTTTCTTCTCTTTTGTTTTTCTGGAAATGTAAAGGGAACCGAACTTCAATTATACACTCATCAATGGGCATTTAAAAGATTTGACTCACTTTAACATGGTATATTCCCTTCTTCTTACAAGGAACTAAGTAGCAGGACCAATAATATTGCGTTAACCTTTATCTTTTAGCATTATGTAAATAGAAGAATAATCTTTTGTAAGAATAATTTGTTTGCTTAACAGGTAGAGAAAGTCATGTGAATTCAACATATCAAATTTCTTTTTCTTTGAATGGCGATTTCCAAAATATTCGTCGTTATAGGTTTTATTTTTACAATGTTTATATTTTTTCAAATGGGATGTACTTATTCGGTTGTTCTTGTTTCTGATCAAGGGAAGAGAAAACAATTTCGTTCCATCATATAGGGTAGTTGGGGATGGAGTTGTTTTCACGAAAATCTTCTGTCGCATCCTTGGAAGATACTGACCTTAAATATCAAGTTTGGTATTTAGACGACTTTTCGTTTTTGAGCTATGCTATCCACAGGCACGCACACACACGGACAATTTTCTAAAAATGTTTTTTTTAGATTCGGGGGTCCAAAAAGCATATTTCCGGTGAAAATTCGGTATCGAATTTTTGGTTGCATTACAATGCCTTCTCTATACACTAAGTGCGTGTAGAGAAAGTAAAAAGCTGAAGTAGCGTTTTAAGATATTTGGTGTAGAACAGAAAAAGAATAGCGTGTGAATGGTAACACATTAGAGATGTTTTTTGTTCTATCGTGATACATTCTTGTTCTTTCCCCTTTCTCTCTCCCCTCATTAAAATCCCATCTGTTTTCGCTGCCGCTATGTATCCAAACTCTTATATAGTTTCACATTTTGTCTCCAGAGAAGGCTTCACGAGCAGATGAGACGGCACCAAGTTTATTAATATCATATTTTCTCCGGCGAGTTGCGGTCTAGCACTGAAACTGAGTAAAGTGAAGTTGTTGTTTTATCTCTAAGGTCTGCATGATCAGCTTCGGGAGCCCAAGGTCACTGAGGATCCTTTGTTCTAGCCATGCAGTTAGTTTGTGTTTCATAATCCCCCTCACGAATAACACGACCACCATGTTACAGGATTTGCCTGCATACCGTGTTTAGTTACAGCGTTCATCATCTAGGTGCCTTCTGCGAAGGACTATGTTTAAAATTGCAGGCAAATTCGTAAAACTATTCTAAACTCTCCTTTTTACTTCCTCTACACGTAAAATGAATGAATAAGTGTATTTGATATAACAGTATCATGCACTGAATTTTATCAATCGCACGGGTCCACAGACCATACGTGCTTGTGCAATACACAACATAGTAATCAATATTAAAACAACAACAACAAAGAATTAAGAGTAAACACGAAAATAAAAAGACAAAGATATTCAAATATAGCAATCTCGTATATACACAATATATAACACAGAACAACATTGACATAAGTATGATATAAAATATATATGTAAAACATTGTAATCACTTCTGTTTAGCTACTCTTATTGCCCCTCCCCCTCTACTCTATTATCAGCCTTCTCAGGTCTTAGCTGTCTAGCTCGTCCGTGCCTGCCAGTAGCGTCCAACATGCTTCTGGCTCTACGATCGCTGTGGTAAAGGATCGCGGTAAATATTCTTCCCTCCATTCCTCCGTATCCCTACATCTTGCCAAGATATTGGTCCAGGAGTCTTCTCCCTCGCAAATGGGAGAACGTATAGTATTGCGCCCAAAATTCGATATCCAGATTTCATTGCAGATATTTTTTTTTTTTTTTGAGACCCCCTGAATCCAAAAAAAGAATGTTTAGAAAAATGTTCGTATGTGTCTGTGGGCAGCTTAGCTCAAAAACGAAATACCGGTATCTTTCAAGCATGCGACACGAGAGTTTAACAAAATTTGTCATATATTCCTTTTTCTGCCTTTTTATTGTTTTTTTTCCTTTTTTTGACTTTTTTTTAATGTTTTATAACATTTTGGTAAATATAGTACCATATTAGATAAACATTCTGGCACAAATGATTTGAGTGTCTGTTAGTTCAGGCTCTGCCTCCCTGGTGTCTGAGCTAAGACGAACGACTGAGTCTGGGCTTCGAGAAGGATCAGGAGCATTTTTAATGGCATTGCTAATTCCAGAACATTATGAAGAGGAAACTAGGTTGGGAGCAGATACAGGAAATTGCAAAGGCTTTCTCAGGCAATTCCGCTACTGAACTGCCGTCTTGTTTATTGGCACCATTCAAATGCTGACCTTCTATAACATGTGAAGTGGAGTAAACATAAATAGCATATCAGTTCGCACCAGAGACTTTATATAAAATGTTTTATTTACTGGAATGTGAGTGAAGAAAACTAGAAAAATCAAATGAACATACAAATGCCAAAGCAATAAATGACAGTTTTACTTTTAAGTTTTATTTTATCTATCACGCATGTACAATGTTTATTTATTCCACATAGATTTCACCAGAAATGTATGTGTTGAGGACCCCTAAACGCACGGATGTTTTTACTATTTTTATTATGTGTGTGTTTACAGCATAATTCGCAGCTAAAATTCGGTTAAATACCAACATTTTTCGAAAATTTAAATTTTCTCAAAAATGATACTATTTATATTAAAACATCGTATGTTTATAATATTTTCATGAAAAACGAAAACTATATCTTGAATTATTTGAGAAGCTTCTAAACTCTTCATTTTGTACGACTTTTGTGTAGTGATAAACCGTAAGAGATGGACAAAATTTACAACACAAAGAGTTTAGATCTCGTTAAAATACGCAATATAAGTTACATGTAGTTAGTTACATGATTATTCCCGAAATAATTCTGTTTTTGGTTTCAATTTTAAACTACTTTAACATTACTAAAAACGGGAAGTGATCTTTCGTTTCATTTTTCTATTGCTTTACTCCTAGCCATGTAAATAAATCTAAATTTCAATTCTATCACATAGTGACCAGCTTTTAAAAAATTAGAAAATCCCTTTGCCCTTGTGTATTCCCTTATTTTGCTTCTTCTTAAACGGGAGCAAGTAATAAGACAATTTCTCTAACGTTTATCTGTATTAGCATGATGTAGATAAAAGAATCTTTTTTAAGAATGGTTTGCAGAACAAGAGAATGACGCATGAAAGAACAAAACAGATTTGTTTCATTGTCAAACATGAGCTTGCTTAAAAAAATCTGAATTCATTATAGTTTCTCTACATGTAGCTACTAGGTACATAGTGTACACAGGAAGTGATGAATTCGATACCAAGATTTCACCCGTAATATATATTTTGAGGTGTTCTTACAAAAAGGTCCGTGGTGTATCTGCGCGCTCGCGCGAGCGTATGTGTCTGTGGATAGCATGACTCAAAAACTAAAAGACCGTTAAATACCAAACCTGGTGTTTGAGTATGGTATTTTACAAGTATGGTATTTTATTTTGAAGATTTTCAGAATCAGCCTCCCCCCCACCCCAAACTACCCTTTACATGAAATTGTTTTTAAAATTTTCTTCGCAAAGCATTGCTCTAACGATTTTGATTAAAATACAGTATCTTAAAGCTATTTACATCACAAATATAATGAATATATATATATATATATATCTTGAATAGGTTCCGAATTTTCCAGAATAGGTTCATTTTGGATGAATTGTGTGACATTTAATAATTGGTAGACCGTAAGAGATACATCTTCTCAAAAAGGGTCTTTTTCGTTTCATCTCTCCTTTGCTTTTCTGGCAATGCAAAGCGGAGTGAGCTTCAATTGTTCACATATCGATTGGCTTTTACAAGATTTGACTATCGCTTTGGCGTAATGTATTCCTTTATTTCCCTTCTAATAAGACGATTTCTACTGATGTTTATCTCGACATGAAGTAGATAGAGGAATAAGGGTTTTAACAATAATTTGTTACTGAGATGCAGAGAAAGTAATGTGAATTTAATACGTCAGATTTTTGTAGGCTAAGTTACACTTAGGTGTATGCTTAGTATAGAAAACATCTTACGCTTCTGAATTTAAAGTATTCGATTTTCGCCTACTTATGCCTATTTTCAATATTTTTGTCTGTGGTTTTTTTTTTTCTTTTGTGTCTAAAAATTCTCAGCCACTTCGTTACTTACGAAAGACTGTATAGCCTCTAGGTACATTCGCAGAAAGCTACTGCTGCAAACGAATATTCCGTAAAATCCGATGCAACCAAGCAAAGATTTCCTATGCAGAACTATCGGAAACCTGTCGGCTAACTTGCTCACTTGATATATATGTTGTACAAGTCGGAAATACTGCATCATTACTGAGGTGGCTTACTTTTGAAATGTGCCTGTAAGTTTTAAAATAAATCATACCGTAAAACCATTAAAGACCTCTTAACAGATACAGTTATTTCGTTATTGAATTTAATAGGAAGTTGCGGTTTTTATATCACATATTACCTCCATTTTAACTTGAGACAACCTTAACACACACTCTTAGACTTCACTTGCATTTTTTAAAATTGTTCTATAAAAGTATTCATGTGCTTTGTGATCTGTTGCACGTGTGCGCTTTATAAACACACACACACACACACACAGTGTTTCAAAACGACAACAAACAAAGATGTGGACCTTGTTGGTCATACCGTACGTGATACATGAATATAATTTTCAGCTCTAAATTCAGCACATACAAAAACTGCCATAAAATCATCATGGATTAGGCAGTCGCACATAATTAAATAGCACGTTCCTGGTCCACTTCAAGAAAGATGCCAGTTGGTAGCGAAGGTCCTAGTCGCGTGGTGTAGGCGTATTTTGATAGACACGCCGGCGGGTTACAGGTCACCTTAGTAATGGAAAACGTAGCATGTGGGTTTTGATGTGTGTTTCGTACAACACGTTCTGAGATTGTTTACGTGGCATATGAAAACCTTTGTTCCTTCGCTGCCTAATCCCAAATGTGTGCGATTTTTAAACACACGTTTAAATAGAAGAGTTTGAAAGTTTCGACATCAAGTTTCGGACAAATAAAATTGTAAGCTAATCCACTGCTATCTTCGTTTGGTGTCGTCTTGAAACAGCCGGTGTATATCAACAAGAATGTAGTAATTCCGTCTTGAAATTGTCTTCTTATCCCGGGTCAATTTGTCTCGGAGCACACTAAAATAAGGAATACCTATTTCCTACTGAAATAACGGTACAACACTTTTCAATTTATAGTTGTATATATTCTGAATATTAAACACAATTAATATCTAGCCTGATGTGCCAGATTACAAACAATTACACGAGATATAATTTCACTCTCCCTGGTCTCTGTGTGCACAATTCGCACCCACGCGAACTTTTTTTTCACTTACTCCTACTCTAAAAAAATATATATTACCCATCATGCAACGCTTTAGAAAGCAAATGATCACATTTTATTTTCTAACTCCGTTTACATGTTATATACATCTATCAATAATTTTAATTAACATAACAAATCAAATAATGCACTTTACTGTGTATTAGTTACATTTGTTTTCAGAAGTTGTTTACTTGTTAGCTTTTTCTGGTTTTAAATTAAATCAGTTCTTTAGGCATTGTTGCCTCAACTTCACATCAAATCGCTTGCCTTGCGCTTGCTTTAGGTGCAAGCGCACCCACTAGGAGACCATTGTTGACCTCATATTATATTTTACATGCCCTGAATTAACTTATACATTAATTTTGCACACATTCTATCAACATTATTCATATTTAAATAAACATCATTCATGCTTTATAAATATTGACTCACTTCCAGTCACGTGACTTTCTCTACATCACTCTAATTAAATTGTTAAAAAGTTTACTCTTCTATACTTCTAACCACTTCATCGTAATTGAAACAAAGATTAACAGAAATTATCTTATTACTTGGGAAACAAGGGAATGCATTAGGCTAAAACGATAGTCAAATCTCTTAACATCTGGTTGCTATGTGATTGAAATTAGTTTCTTTGCATGGTCAGGTGTTGACTAATTCCCGTATTGAGGAAAGTTTAAGTAGGTATTATTTTAAAACTGAAACCAATAACTAGGAATATTTCGGTATATAGCATAAAATGTGTTTTAACGATATCTACTTTTGTGAATTACGTTTTTTATCTATGCGGCGCCGTGGCCGAGTGGTTGGACGCTAGCCTTCCACCTAGGAGGCCCGGGTTCGATCCCAAGCGCCCACATGTGTTTGTGGTGGACGAAGCGGCGTCTGCGGGTCCTTCGGTATCCCCGGTCACTGATTCCATCAACTGCACCATTATCACCTTTCCTATCATTCATTTCACCTGCATTTCATATCAACTACCTGACGCTCAAGCCTGGCTACGGGCAGACCACTCGTTCCACGTTCTCCAGTCTTTGGTTTCAAGCCGTTGGCTCGCCGACAGGCTTCTGGCCTTCTTGGGGTGTGTCAGCTCTAAACACAGGGAGGGTAAGCCAACTAAGAAACGAAACTAAACGAAACGAAACGTTTTTGTCTATATTACGGTTTACCAGTTATGCAAAAGTCATCCAGATGAGGTCTTCAGAGGATACTCCCTGAAAATTCAAGATGTAAGTTTTATTGGTTACATAAGTATCTTTAAAAGAAAGAACATTTTAGGACAATCAGCATTTTGGAATATTTTATCATGTAAAGCGTAGTTTGAGGTGTAGGGGATTTTTCTCAAAATCTTCGTATCGCATTCTTGGAATATACTAAACTTTAACCTTTGCAGACACCCTGACACACAGGACCCTTTTCTGTTTTGGGAGACCCTAAAACGTTTATTTCTAGAGCAATCTCGGTGCGAATTTTTGGGTGGAATATAATTACCTTGTCTACCTACTACGTACTCAACATAGTGCACGCAGATAAATTAAAAATCCTGATTTTAAAAAAAAAAAAAATGTTTCATTCGCATGACTTTCTCTACATAGTCTGCAAACAAACCTCTTACAAAAGATTATCCGTCCTTTACATGATGATAATCTATACATACATTAGCAGAATCGTCATATTTATTAGTTTTTTTTAAGTATAAGGGAGCTAAGGGAATATACTAGGCTAAAGCGATAGTCAAATGTTATAAAAGCTGTCAGTGTGCGATTGTCATTGAAATCCGCTGCTCTTTGAATGACCTGCAGTAAAGCAAAACAAACAAGTACGACTTCCGGCTTGAGACAAATATAAGTATATTAAAATTGAGTGCAATAACAAAGAATATCTCGGAAGCGGTTATTTTGTATCAGACATGTTCTTTAATTGGTCTTTTAATGAAGCTTAGTACACTATTATTATTATTTATATTATTAATATAATAATAACATTTTGGAACAAACAAGAATACCATCAATGTCGACTGTTACCAACTGTACAAAAAAATGTATGCTTTATAGAATTTTGGCATGTCCGATTATATTGACCCCGAACACTATATTTGTCAAATAAACTGAGCACAACAGCAGGGTTAACAGACCAGCGAGGAGACATTGCATAGATAGCTGTTGTCATTTTACACCAAAATATTTTTTCAGGGTAATTAACGACGCCAAAATAGTACTAAGGCTGGAGCGGGCAAATATTTATGACGTGTTAGCCAGGGAAATGTCAAGAAGAAACCGCCCTATGTAATAATGATCTAAGAAGAGGGGATTCTAGCCTTTCTGAGACAAAATAATCTTATATAATCTTATCTTATTGAAATTTAAAATAGTTTTTACAGGCAATAACAATAATATTTTTGCCATTTCAAAATACTAGCTTGAATGGCTATTTAAATAAAAAACCTTTACTGCCTTAATCCATTGCTCTGATGAAAAGGCTCCAAAGGATAATTTTTAAAATATATTCACAAGTCAATTCAAGCTTTGCTGTAAATGAATTTGGAAATAAATATAATATAACTTATTTGTTTATATTTACCCCTAATTAATACAGATAACGTTATACATTTTATACCTACGCTCCAAAACACTTTCAGTTTTCAAAACTTAGGAGTAAAGATAGATATTTTGATAAACAGTAATTTAATCCATTTTGGTGTACATATTAGTACATAGTAGGTAAAGAAGGTACTGTATTGCACCCAAATATTTGACACCGAAATTTCACGGAAATATACGTTTTGACGACCTAAAAACAGTTTTAGAGAAAGATCCGTGTGTATGTGTGTGTATGTCTCTGTGAGTAGTAGTCCAAAAACGAAATGTCGGTTAAATACCATACTTGATATTTAAGTTTAGTATCTTCCAAAGATGTGACGAAGATAGTTATGAAAATTACCTACTCCAAACTAACCTTTACATGGATGAGTTTTCAAAATATTCGGTTTTGTTAAAAATGTCTCTGACGCTTTGATTAAATTACCGCATATTAAAGATATTTATATGGCAATCTTCAATTTGTTGGGAATAGCCTCTGAAGTCCTCTACATTCCGGACGACTTACGATTGAGGAACTAAGTAATAAGATCTTTCTAATAAAATGTATTTCGATTAGCGTGAAGTGAATTAAAGAATAATCCTTTGTATGAAGTTTATATGTAGAATACGAGTATGTAGAGAAAGTCACATAAATGGAGCAATCAGAGTTTTTCTCTTCACAGTCTCTCAAATTAATCACATGTCGCCCTCCGTGGTATAATGGTTACCATGCTAACTTCATATACCCAAGGTCGCGGGTTCAAACCCGGCCGAGGACAACGGCTTTTTTTCGGGTGTAAAAATCCTTAACATGGCTTCCTTCGGAAGGGAAGTAAAGTCGTTGGTCCCATGTCGTAGATTTACGGCACGTAAAAGAGCCTCAAGCCTGATAGAGAGGCCTCTGAGCAAAATCAAGCGGTCTTTCACGCCCAATTTAGAATGGGACGCTGAGAACCACAGTAGTTAAAGAGAGTTCATAAATAACACGCCATTTTTTTAAACTAATCGCATAACTTACTACTTGATATGCTTTGAACGGTCTTAACTGCGAGGCAAATTGAACAACGCCTGTCAATATAGACTATTCGTTTTTCTACCAAGTTTTCACACCTAATACCTGACCTGCTGACCTAGGTAATGTGGGGTATTTGACCCTTCAGAAGACATCACAAATCAGTTCTGATTTAACATTCGGTGTAACGAGGGCCCTCTATTCTAGATTACGCCTTCCGACACGCGGTATCAGAGAAATTAAGCGCGTATATCTTGTGTGTGCCACACCTAATTGCCGGTACTAACCAACCTGAAAGCATAGTATCCTTAATAAGAAAGTAAAATTATAAGTCCGCAACGAAGCAAATATTCATGTATGTTGTTCAGTTCTCTGTTTTTAATTACCAACACAGATACCTGCACTCATAAATTGAACTCTATATATGTATTTGTTCCAGTATTGCAAAATAGACACATTACCACTCCACCCATTAATATATCTTTCAACTACTTATTTTCATTGTACATGCTTCCCTGGTTTTCCATGCGTTTTACTCGATTTCCCATTCCATCACTTCTTCCGAATTTCCTTCTGCCATTCAACTTTCCTTCTGGTGGTGTCTATTCCATTTACTTCACAAGATATCTTTCACCTGTCATTCTTTAGTATGCCCGTAACATGCTATTTTTACCTTTTCTACACGTACTATGTACATAGCATGTAGAGAAGATATTGTATTCCACCCAAAAATTGGATACCGAGATTTCTCCGGAAATGCATGTTTTGAGCCCCCCTGAACCCAAAAACGCATTTTTAGGAAAAGATCTGTGTGTATGGAGAGCATAGCTCAAAAACGAAACCATTTAGGTTTAGTATCTCCCAAGGATATATCTCGATTTTTAAGAATATCGCCCCGGCCCAAACTACCCTTTTGAACTGTAGAAGCTTCGACAGTGTGGACTTTCTCAATAATGACTAACGACGTTGATTAAAATATCGTATATTATAGGTATTTACCTGACAAATAAAATGTGCATCTTGATTTTATTGGAATAGCCTTTGAAAACGCTTTATTCTGGATAAGCTAGGCTGAATTTTTCAAACTAAACATAGGAGATAGACAAAACAATACTAAAAATATAGTTTTTGTTAAAGCACCCAATTTATGTCGTTTTTTTTTTTAGCTGGCCCTTTCTGAGGTATACCTATACAGGAATTTGTCAACTCCTGAACATACAAATAAAGGACTTTTAATCACATAGCCCAGGTGTTAAAAATTTTGACTCGCTTTAGCTTAATGTACTCCCTTTTTACCTTCTACTTAAAAGGAAGCATATAATAAGATCATTTCTGCTAATGTTTATATCTATTAGCATAATGTAGATAAAAGAATAAGTTTTCAGCAGTGATTTGTTACAGAAATGTAGAGAAAGTATGTGAATGGATCACATCTTTTTTTTTGTATAAAATCTAAAATTGAATGTTGTAGATCAATTTCATTTTTTCGAAATGATCCATTTTCTTAAAAATGCCCCAAATGATTTTGATTAAAATAAAATATAATTAATATATTTCGTGGGAAATTAGTCATATCTTGATTTGTTTGGGAATAGCCTCATCATTCTAGATGACTTAGCATAAGTGATTGGTGTAAATTTTATCATACTTATATTTTTCTCAAACGGAAAGTCATCATGCGTTTTTCTTTCGTTTTACTCCTACCCATAAAACAATATCACCACCCAGCGACCAGGTTTTAAAAGATTTTACTATCGCTTTAACCTAGTGTACACCATTATTCCCCTTTCGCTTATAACGAAATAAGAAGTTAATAAGGATATTTCTGCAAATGCTTTATCTCCAAGAATAATTCTTTCCATGATCAGTTTTGTTGTAGAATAGGCAAGGTCATATAAATGGAACGCATCCGATTTCGTTTTTGGTTACACGTTTTCCGATTAACATATCACGTTTTGAGGACCCTTGGCATGAACTATATTATTTCACTTCCTTATACGTTATGTTTATACCATGTTAAACACATTAATTATACCTTATTTTGGTGGCTGTTATGCTTAGTTGCTGGTTCAAACCCCACCCAGTTCGATGGTGTTTATTTTTCTAAAAGGAATAGTTTTATTTCTGTAGATTTACAGGCATCTAAAATTTCCTTAGGAACAAAATTTCGACACATTGGCGTTACTGTATGCGTATGGCATTTGACAGTATCCTTAACCGCCATTTTTACTTTCCTAAACACGTATTTACAATGTAGATATATAATAGACAGAGAAGGTAGATATTGCATTCTACACAAAATCTCGATACCGAGATTTCACCGGAATTACATGTTTTCAGGACCCCTGAATCCTAAAAAGCATTTTTAGAAAAAGGTCCACGTGTGTGTCTGTGGACAGTGTAGCGCAAATACTAAAAAGGCTGTTAAATACCGAACTTGGTAGTTATATTTAGTATCTTGCAAGGATGAGACACCAAGGTTTTCAAGAAACTCCTTCCTACAAAAACTAACCTTTACATGGAAAACTTTTCTGAAAATTTTGTTTTTCTCAAAAATGGCCCCTTATATTTTGATTAAAACACCGATTACTAAATATATTACGTAGTAAATAAAATTTATATTTTGAATTTTCTGTGAATATCCTCTGAAGAAGTCTTTATTCTGGATGGGTTTTGCACAATTTTAGATAATGGTTGAACGGCAAGAGAGAGACAAAAACTTACTAAACAAATCATATAGATATCACTAAAATACATCATTTATGTCATATACATTTTTCTTTTAGGGTTAACCGTTTTCGAGGAATCTCCTGTTATTGGTTTCAATTTTAAACAACCTAAATGTTCTGAAACGGGACCATGCAAGGCCAACCGAAACTCAATTGTTTCACTTAGGGACCAGCTTTTAAAACTTTTGACTATCACTTGTTTTTTTTTTTTTTAGCTCCATGGCACGAAAGTCTGCAAGGGACCATGGCCTAGCGCCCGGCCGCTGCATCCCCATCTCGGCCCGAAGGTGTCATGAATGGGGTGTAGTACTGTAGGGTAAGACGTGATCAGCGATTCGAGTCCCTCCCGGCCAGTTGACGCGGTCTTCTCGATCTGGAGCCGATACTTCTCCATCAAGTAGCTCCTCAATTGGCCCCCAGAGACCTCACGAGGCTGAGTGCATCCCGGACCAGGTCTCCCAACGGGGGAAAATTACCGGTACCGGGAATCGAACCCAGGTCTCCCGCTTGGCAAGCAGCCGCGCTATCACCGCTCTAAGGAGACCACTATCACTTTTGCCTAATTTATTCCCTTATTTCCGTCCACTTACAAGGTAACACGCAATAAGACAATTTCTGCTAATGTTTATCTCGATTAGCATTATATAGATAAAATAATCTTTTGTAAGAAACGTTTGCATATGGAAAAGACAGTAATATGAATGGAACATTTCAGTATATGCGTAAGCTTTCACGGCCGGTGTCCATAGTTTAAAAATGTAAAATTTTCGGGCTGTTTTGCCGTGGTCTGTAGGTTAAAATATGTTTAGTTAAAATATTTCTACCTAAAGTTTCGTCCCTGTCTGTGAGGGACATCTTCAGAGGCAATGTGCTCAGAGAGAATTACAACAGTGCGGGTTATAGCCGGTATATATACACGGGCACTGGTGGGCGGGGTCAAGAACACTTCAGTCTTTTCTAGTAATTATCCAGTAGCTTTCCTTGCTGAAACTATAGGTGAATAATCTGAAATCCCTCAATAGTGATAATATGCTCCAATAAAGACAATTTTGCTATCACAACCAAACGATAAACGCAAGTAGGTGGGTATAATAATGCAAGCACTATTGTTTACTTTATCTATTTACTTTCTCTATTGTTTACTTACTGTAACAAAAATACCATACCTATATTTAAGATATTTACACGAAATACTAAATATGTTACTTGTAATCTATAAATATCCAGCGAAGTCCTTTTCATTCTCAAGGGACTTTGTGCAATTTTGTATAGCTGAAAACAATCCACCCCAAAATTCCATTACTAGATTTCAGCGTAAAAAATCTGATGTGTTCAATTCACATGATTTTATCTACATCTCTGTAACAAATTATTGTTAAAAAGTTTAATCTTCTATTTCATGCTAAAACATTATCAGAAACGGTTTTATTATTTAGTACCTTAAGTAGAAGAAAGATAAGGGAATATACTAGGATAAACCGACAGTCAAATGTTTTAAAATGTGGTTGCTATGAATTGAAATCCGTTTCTTTGCGTACCCAAGAGTTGACAACTTTCAGCATGATAAAAGTTTTAAGTATTTTAAAACTGAAATAAATAGCAAGGAATATATAGAAAACGGCCAACTCCACGAAAAAAAAATTGTATTTCATTAATTTGTATGTTTTATCAAGATCTACATTTTTCATTTAGCAACCTTTTGTCTATTACCAGTTATACAAAATTCAATAAAAATCGTCCAGAATAAAGGAGTCTTCAGAGGCTATTCCCATAAATTTCAAGATAGGCATTTTATTTGTCATTAACTATCTTAAATGTAAGAGATTTTAATTAAAATCGTTAGAGCCATTTTTTGAAAATCAAAGATTTAGATTTTTTTTCCCATGTAAAGGGTAGTTGGGGTGGGGGAATTTTCTTGAAAATATTCGTGTTGCACCCTTGGAAAATACTGAACTTTAATATCAAGTTTAGCATTTAACGGACTTTTCGTTTTTGAGCTATGCTGCCCACAAGCACACAAACACACGCGTCCATTTTTCTAGAAATGTTTTTTTGTATTCAGGGGGTCTCAAAACATGTATTTCCTCTGAAATCTCGGTATCGAATTTTTTGGTGCAATACAATACCTTTTCCATACACTATATACATAGGACGTGTAGAAAAAGTAGAAATGTTTTTTCTATGATCGAGCTTAATTGAGAAGTTTACGAGCTCATTTCAGATCCACGAGCAAAGAAGTGCAGCAAGCGTAAAATGAAAGCGTAAAGTAATTGTGTTCCAACTTTAGGCTGCCAAAATAGTTCACGATGTATATCACTGATCAACAGACACCACTTCACAAGTTGCTCATATTGTGCCCATAAACTTTTCGGGATTTAGCAGGTATTAAATTTGATTTCTGCTTCCTGGGATATCATAACTCTCAGATTCTGCCATTTTCTCAAATTACATCACAGAACAATAATATTGGTTTGTCACGGCCTGCTATAACCGCACAGTCATCGCACCCAGGAACCACAAAGCGATACCATATCCTAACGCTGAGAAATAAATAAAAACTATAACCCTTGGTGAATGGCTCAAACTTAACTCATTGACACGCGGTCCCAATTAGTGAAGGGTTGACAAACAGAAAGGAAGCGCACTTCTCCAAATCTGACAGTATCTGTCAATCTGTAATAGAAATACATTTATAGTCTGAAGCCCAGTTTATGTGTATTATGAACAAAAATCCCAAGTGGGACAATTTTACCTGTATTGTACATGGAAAACTGAAAGAAAGAACAAAATGTAACACATTCGGAAATGCGTAAAACGCACATGCGGACAACGTATCAAAGTTGGATTTTACTCTAGTTCTATGTAAAATTTTCATTTGGTTAAGACCAGCTCGAAGTGCATGAAACCTCGAAATACTGAGCCTCTATTGTATCGTAATATTGCTGTGCTTTTCGTGTTTGGGATAGCAGAAGAGAAGACTCCATTTGGTATAAATTAAATAAGCAATTTTAAGTTTCCCAACAAAGATAACAAACCCCTGGCTGCGTTTATCGACTCAACATATTAATGCAAAGGCTACCACGTACAGTGGAAGGTTTGTGTTCGATCATCACTCTCGATGCTCTTGGAAGCAGGTGTACTGAGAAAAGAGAAATACTACTCGGCGGAATGACGTCATGGGGCAGGTAACCTGCTGATCGCTGCCTTAAGGTTTTTAAATAAAGGTGCTACAGAGTCTATCCAGTAACGTTTCAACTAGCCACATTAACGTATTGTCTATTCACTCTTAGGTCGACCAGCGCCAAAACCCACGTGGCCAGTGCTCCGCGGTACAAACAGTAGTAGTGTGCGCAAGAATGTGATATCATGCTAACAATCTCAATTACAAAACGAATTAATTTTTAAACGTGTAATTCTCTATATAAATATTTAAGACAGATTGACGCCAATTTGTACCGTTAAACAGAGCTACAGGTCCAAATTCGTATGAATCACCTGCTTTCCGCAATATTGTTTACAACCGTAACGCTTGCTGGTTGTTGCTGTTTAGAATCATAGAGGACAGTCACCATAAATTTGCTCTTGCACCTTCATAGAGTTACATAACCAGATACCCTAACTTTTCCTATCAGGGCCAGAGGATAGAGTGGGGAAATTCCATCAAATACCTGACGTCACTCTTGATAAGGGCCTAACTTTTCGTGAACACGTGTGGGGAACGTCGGATAGAGCGAAGGGGGCGGTAGCCTCCCTTTACCTGGCCTCCCACATGCCGGTTAACTTAAAAGTTACGTCTTTTCAAGGTGCTTGTAGCCCGCCTGATGCTCTACGCCTGCGAAGTGTGGGGTATGGCAGCAGCCTCCTGGCTTCTCTGGTTACAGCGGGTACAGAATAGAGGACTCCGGTCCATATATTCTGTATGTCGACGTTTCCCTTTGAGGCTACTACATGAAGATTCGACCCTCCCATATGTGGAAGATGTCATTAGGTATCGGGCTCAAAAATTCTTCGCCAGATTGGGCGACCATGAGAACGTATTTGTCAGATTACTGGGGGAGTACTTACCCACTGAACGCCGAAAGAGGAGGTTCCGGGATCATTGCACGGCTTGTGGGCACCCCCGGTAATATAGCTGAACAAAGCACCCATTGGGAGAGGTCTATCAAAATTCACCAACATAATTAAATATAATTAAATAAAAATAAACACCAGCGGAGCAGAGGAAAGGATGCTGCTCCTGGAAAATGCAACCACTCGAGGAGCCTATCTAGCGCTACCTCCTTACCACAAACACCCGAAATCTCAAAATTTAAACCTCAACCTTCACCTCATTCCTGTGGTTAAACCTTTACCAGGGTAGGTACACAGCAACAACACCTTGGCTCACCACGAGCCTACCAGACTCGCACGCACGCATAGAGTTACACAAAGTCTACGGCTGGCAAATCGTTTATTACTGGTGAAAAAAATATAGTGTTAAATGTTTAAGTTTTGTAAGATATATCTAGCACTTCACACATCTAAATTCACCGGTGTTTCGGCTAGAAGTATAAACAGTGCTCTCAAAGAAAAATCTGAAACGGGAAAAGTAGTTACTCCCGTGAGGAATGCAATTCGTGTAACAGTGCACAATTTCTTTCTTGGAATGAGCCGACAACAATTGATAAAGTGCTACTTGTAACGAAGTTGTTTTGAGAGTTTGAGTGTCACATTGTTAACTTGGTTATCAAATTTGGAATGAGAAGCAGCAGCACTAACAAACGACGATTCCAATCCGGAGAGAATAGTCTCCCAAGAGCGAGTAAATGTGTGGATTTTAGAGTTAATTATTACATTTGTATTGACTATCAATATTCCATCATTATACCCAACAGAATATTTTAGCCGCCGTTTAAGTTGTCTGAACAAGGGCTCTATTCGTTTTACATTACAATATGCCGCGTGTACGTGCCACGTGGTCGTGAGAGTATGACACTTCTGGCGCGAATGGCGGAAGGATACATTATAACTATGCACTGGTCACCTGGGTTTTGTTTTGGCGAGGATCAATTTAAGACTGAATAGATCATAGATGTGGCGCTAATACGCTATAAGCTTTTAAGTCACCTGGCTACCCGAGGACCCCTGACCCCTGACTTTGCCTGACTTATTCATGATAATACGATTCTAATGCGAATAAGACTAAAGCATGACTTTTAAGAATGATTCGGTTTATAGATATGGACGTATGAAGGACAGACTCTGGACGAAGTTAAAATGCTTGTGTACTTAAGACTCACGTTTACGATTAACGGCAAGCGGACGAAACATATTGACATCACGAAATAAAGGTGACGGTGAAAACAGAAGAGACCATCTAGAATTACAAATATATCCTAAGTTCACTGGAGACAGTATACGCGGAACGACAGTCAAATCCACAATGACATATGGAGCAGAAATATCGGAGTGGGAACAAAATAGTGATATCTGGACCAAGTGAGGACCCATATTTTAACAAATTCTGGGGCAGATAAAGGTACGGCGAACTGCTGAATACTGAGGGAATTTAGGGCGCTTATAAGCACGAAAGAGTGCAAAATCAAATCGTTAAATATTGGATGTGAATCGCTCATGGAGCAATTTCTAATTAGTGTAGTCTACTACGGCGAACAGCTGAAAATGGAAGCATTTGGATGGCGGATCAGGAAATACATAGTGTGTTTAGAGAGATATTAAGAAGTTCCTCTATGAAGATAAGCAGCAAATGATTGTTCAATGTATAAAAGAATATTTAGTTGGAAGTAGAGTGTAGGCTAAAATCGCAGTAAGTTATGGAAAAACACATTAAATCAGACTCATTAAATTGAGGTTCATGTGGCTTAGACTGATTAAAAATCCGATGTGTTCCATTCATATGACTTTCTCTAGATCTCGTGACAAATTTTTGTTAGCTTATTCTTCTGTCTACTTCAGACTAATGGAGATAAATCTTATCAAAAATGATCTTATTGCTTACTTCTTTGTAAGTAGAAGGGGAATAAGGGAGTATCATAGGCTAAAGCGATAGTCAAATCATTTAAAAGCTCGTTACCATGCGGATGAAATCGTTTCTTGGCATGGTCAGGTGTTATCAAATTCCCGTACGTCAAAAGTTTAAGTATTTTAAAACTTAAACCAATATGTAACAAGAATATCTAAAAATATTCAACTCCAAGAAAAATGTAAATGGCATAAATTGTGTCGAGATTTGTGTATAGATTTTGTGTAGTAAGTTGTTGTCTATCTCTTACGGTTTACTAGTTATACAAAAGTCATTCAGAATAAAGAGGTCTTTTCAGGCTATTCCCAGATAATTCAAGATATACATTTTGTTTGTCAAGTAAATATCTTTAATATACGGGTTTTTAACAAAAATCGTGAGAAAATCCAAATGTTCGAAAGTTATACCATGTAAAGAGTAGTTTGGGTGGGGAATTTCCTCAAAATCATCGCATCCTTAGAAGATACTAAACTTAAATTCCAAGTTTGGTATTTTACTGACTCTTCGTTTTTGAGTTATCTTGTTCAGACACACTGACCTTTTCCTAAAAGTGTTTTTATACAGAGGACCCTAAAACGTGTATTTCCAGTGAAATCTCTGTTTCGAAATTTTGGGTGGAATGCAATACCCTCTCTATAAACTATGTACATAGTTTGCGTAGAGAAATTAAAATGGTATGAGAATTTGCCTCGATTGTTCGGAGGAAGAGTCACAGGTGCATATCTTGGTATGAATTAGTGGCACTGAGGAATAGAAGGAAAAGTATCTACCGGGTTTTGTGCCACCTCGAATGGAGAGTTAAGGGTTTGAAGGACGCTACTGACGTAATACGTGGAGGGGATAGTAAATTTGTACGTAGAAGTAGCCGAGATCTGAGAGAGCTGATAGTAAGGAAAATGGGGTGTAATAGTGTTAGTGCTTAATATATTTCTGTTATGTTTCCTTATTGTTAATGATCATTCTTATTTCTTATAACTGCTTTTGTTTACTAATAGAGCATATAAAATGCTCTTGTTCTGTGTGTTGGCTATATTTTAGATACTATTTTTAAACATCTGATGTGTTTCATTCACATGACTTTCTTTATATCACTGTAACAACTTATTCTATTTACTTCATCTAATGGAGCAAAAATTATCAGAAATAGTCTTATTACTTGTTTTTTGTTGATTAAATACAGTTCCGGAGTCTGATCGGGACTCCGGCGCTGTATACCCTACTTTTTATTTACCTAATTTGTTTACTTTGATTACTGTATGATTACTGAATTTCTGTTTTACTTTTTACACACACATACACAAACATATAACACCCATGCCCAAGGCGGGACTCGAACCCACGATCCCCTGCGCTGCGAAACACCAAAGCGAGACGCTTTGGCGAGCGCGGCCTTGGGCACCGGCTCTTGTTAGTAGAAGCGAAATAAGGGGGTACCATAGGTTAAAATGATAGTCAAAAGCTGGTTGCTCTGCGACTGAAGTTCCTTTGTTTGTATGGACACGAGCTCACAAAGTTCTGTATGAGAAAAATATGTCTTTATAGCTGGAAAAAAAAGCAAGGAATATCTAAAAAAACAATCAACTCCACGAAAAAAATGTATATAGTATAAATTGTGTGTCTTAAGGTGTTCTACATTTGTTGTGTGGTAAGTTTTTGTCCATCTCTTACGATTTAGCAGTTATGCAAAATTCCGTAAAATTGACCGAGAATAAAGTAGTCTTCAGAGGCTATTCCCAGAAAATTCAAAATATACATCTTATTTGTTCCATATAAAGGGTAATTTGGGGTGGGGGAATTTTTCTCAAAATCTTCGTGTCGCATTCCTGGAAGATATTAAACTTAAATACCAGGTTTGGCATTTTACCGACTTTTCGTTTTTGAGTTATCGTGTTCAGACACACGGACACACACACACACACGCGCGCGCGCGCGCGGACCTTTTTCTTGGATACAGGGGACCCTAATACATATATTTCCGGTAAAATCTCGGTATCGAATTTTTTGGTGGAGTGCAATATTTTCTCTATACACTATATACATAGCACGTATAGAGAAAGTAAAAATTAGTATTACCTGGAAGTATTCTCTTTTATATTCTTCGTACAATCATTATCAAAGATTCTTGGCCGACGAACTTAATTATTAATTGTCATATATAATCGATTTTTCCTTTTTGACACAAAAACAGACGTACACTCAAAGTTCATCTTTCTAAAAATGCTGTTTTCGAGGGTCTCAAAACACAAAACATGTATTTCCATTGAAATCTAGGTATCGAAATTGTGGGAATGCTATACCTTCTCTTCCTTCTATGTACATTGTACATGGTAGAAAAAGTTAAAGGTGAGCATGAAAAAAGAAAGACAAATATTTTTACTTTCTCTATACGTGCTATGTATATAGTGTATAGAGAAGGTATTGCATTCCACCAAAAAATTCGATACCGAGATTTCACCGGAAATATATGTTTTAGGGTCCCCTGTATCCAAAAAAAGTATTTTCAGAAAAAGTTCCGTGTGTGTCCGTGTGTCTGTGAACGATAACTCAAAAACGAAAAGTCGGTAAAATGCCAAACTTGGTATTTAAGTTTAGTATCTTCCAGGGATGCGACACGAAGATTTTGAGAAAAATTCCCCCACCGCCAACTACAATTTACATGGAACTTTTTTAAAAAATTTTGATTTTCTCAAAAATGACTAACGATTTTGATTAAAATATCGTATATTAAAGCTATTTACCTACAAATAAAATGTATAATTTGAATATTCTGGGAATAGCCTCAGAAAAGTACTTTATTCTGGAAGCATTTTACGGAATTTTGAATAACTGCTGAACCGTAAGAGATGGACAAAAGCTTACGGCATGAAAAATGTAGAACACGTTAAAACACACAGTTTATGCTATATGCATTTTTTGCATGGAGTTGATTGTTTTTGAGACATTCCTTGTTTTTAGTTTCCGCTTTGAAAAACTTGCTTTTTTCACACAGGAATATGTCAACTGCTGTCCATGCAAACAAAGGAACTTCAGTGACAAACCAGCTTTTGATTAACGTATGGTACTCCCTTGTTTCGCTTCTACTTACAAGGAAGCAAGTAATAAAACTATTTCAGATAATTTTTTCTTATTAGCATGAAGTAAATAGAAGTATAAACTTTTTAACAATAATTTTTTCAGAGATGAAGAGAAAGTCATGTGAATGGTACACATCAGATTTTTTTTTTTATTAGATTAGCGTTTTGCTTAATACACACACATATATACACCCACGATCCCCTGCGCCACGAAGCACCAAAGCGAGGCACTTGTAGCGAGCGCTGCCATGGGGACCGGCATAATTAAACCTGTTGTGAAGTATGAATGTGAAACCTGGGTGATGACAGAGAAAATGAAATTACAGTTGGAAAGGTGGAAAAGAGAAATAATGGAGGAAAATTTACGGGTGATAAAGAATAAAAAGGGGTGGAGAATGGCACAAACATGAAATTAAATCTGATACATAAAAAAATCGCATGAGATTCTCTACATCTCTACAACAAATTATTGTTAAAAATCTTATGCTTCTATTTACTTCATTCTAATCGATTAACAATTGTGTTTCCTTGTAAGTAGAAAGGAAATAAGGGACTACCATAGGTTAAAGTGATAGTCAAAAGCTGGTTGCTATTTGACTGAAGTTCCTTTGTTTGTATGGTCAGGAGTTAACAAATTCCTGTATAAGAAAAGTAAGTTTTTCAAAGCTGAAATAAAAAACAAGGAATATCTCAAAAACGATCAACTCCACGCAAAAAAGTATATAAGTTGTGTGTTTTAATGTGCTCTACATTTTCTGTAAGTTTTTGTCCATCTCTTAACGGTTTAGCAGTTATACAAAATTCCGTAAAATTCATACAAAATAAAGTAGTCATCAGAGGCTATTCCCAAAAAATTCAAGATATACCTTTTATGTCAGGTAAATACCTTTAATATGTTATATTTTAATCAAAATCGTTGGAGCCAGTTTTGAGAAAATGAAAATTTTCGAGAAAAACTCCATGCAAAGGGTAGTTGCGGGTGGGGCGATTTTCTTGAAAATCTTCATGTCGCTCCTTGGAAGATAACAAATTTAAATACCAAGTTTGGTATTTAAAGGACTTTTCGTTTCTGAGCTATGCTGTTCACAGACACGCAGAAAGAAAGACAGACACACACACGGACCTTTTTCCAAAAATGATATTTTTTTTGGATTCAGGGGGACCCAAAACATGCATTTCCGGTAAAATCTCGGTATCGAATTTTTGGGTGGAATACAATACCTTCTCTATACACTGTCTACATGGTTCGTGTATCGAAGGTAAACATCTAATATAGAAACACTTGTTAGAGCTAAATTGAGTGGACTGGTCATGTGATTATGATGGATGGTGGCAGATTTCTTAAAAGCATCTCTGAAGACAACCCCAAAGGGAGAACAGAGAGGGTCAGACCAAGAGTAAGATGGCTTGATTCTTTGGAGTGGAACTTGTTCAGAAAGGGGATTAGGAATGGAGGAGAAGGGCAGAAACTAGAGAACAATGAGCTATCATCATTAAGGATGCCTGAGCAAAATTATAAGAGGTATTTGCCAGAAGAAGAAGAAGAGAGGAGGGTATTCCAAAGATGCAAATTAAAATTCTGAGAAAAAAATCTCCCACTCTAAACTACCCTTCATAAGGAAGATTTTTCAAAATTTCGAATTTTTTCCAAAAAAAATGACCTTAAATGTCTAAGTAATGTTAAATTATTTAGATAAATAAAATGTACATTTCCAATTTTGTGGAATAGCTCTGAAGCGCTCTTCATTTTTGACAATTTTTGCATAGCTGTTAAATGGTAAAAAATAGATTAAATCTTACTACACAAAAGATACATACAAATGTGTCTTTATATTCATATAAAATTTTGTTGTAGTTAACCCTTCGAGATATTCTTAGTTTTTGTTTAAATGTTCTACTTAAGCTTTTCTCAACTTATCTCGACTGCGCTTTAATTTGTCACCAAGAACAGAGCATAAACACTATATACAAAAATTCCAACGAAATTAAGAATAGATAAAGAGAGAAATACGACTAAGCTTTTATAAAGCTATGGCAGAATCAGTGATAAATTATGGGATGGAACACTTTAAGATTTTGTTTTTGTTTTATGCTATTTTTTGTTTCTGTACGATGTCAAAAACAAAGGATAAAAGTAATTTAAAGGTAGCTAAAATTAATTACGATCATTCAACTGTGTACGAAAGAGTAACATATTAGAAATGAGATAATCAGAAAGACTTGAAAGTACAATCACTATTAGAGGAAATAAGATTAGAAAAAATGGTTTGAACATCTCCACTGCATGCCAGAAGAAAGGATACTCAAAAAAGTCCTTTGTTATAAATTTAGAGGATGAACACCAATTGCATGACCCCGAAGATGAGACCTAATCAAGTATATGCCAAAACCTAAAGGAAGAAGAACATTTCTCAAATGAGATAGTCGGTAGTTTTTAAAACATTTGGCCATGCAAAGAGAACGGAATTTGAATGCTATAACGACCAAAGCTTAAAAAATCTTTTAGCCTAGTATATTTCCTTATTGCCTTTGCACTTGCAAGGAAATAAGAATTAGAGCTATGTCTGCTCACGTTTATCTTGATTAGTATAAAGTAGATAAAAGGAGCAACTTTTGTAAGAGTAGGTAAAGTCACGTGAATATTTTACAATACCCAGTTGGGGTAGGTTTTTCCCTTACACTGCGCATACTAGAAGTAGTAACTTCTCAGGTAGAGTTGCTCGCGCATGCGAGAGGGAAGCGGGCGGCCATAGGACTTAAACTGTTAGGAAGATAATGTATGATTAGGGGATGAGGAAACCCTAGGGTTACGCAAACACCACTCAACTCATCTGGTACATCGTAGATCTTGCAGCTTCACTTTAAAATAAAACTCGTCGGACAAAATGTCGTCTTCCAACGTCATTTAGCTCAGATGTACGTGGCTGACCTTGTTACTGAAGTTTTTATAATAAAGCTCATTCTTATGCCAGCATCGCTTTAGAAGGGCACAGCTATGTCAGCATTTCGACATCTTGTCACTAATGTTGATTGCTGAAACTAATGCAACATTACCTATTACTAAATGAAATATAATCACTCTAAATGACCATGTCGGGTACCCTATAAAATAACACATTAAATTTTAATCTCTAATTCCTCCTGAAATGTTGTTATCATTGCGATAAGTTCCAATTTTTCTCATCCCACTTTCTTCAGGCTGGTCTTCCTTCTTAGTCTTGCATATCGTTCCAATTTTTCTCATCCCACTTTCTTCAGGCTGGTCTTCCGTCTTAGTCTTGCATATCGTTCGTTGTCCTATTCAAGCCAGTATAAGCAACAGCCACATTCAGTGTATTAGTAGAGGTTTGTGAACTTCTTTCTTCTCTTCGTTATAAAATATAACAACATTATAAATAACGCTTTGCAACTGCTAGTGAACAATTGTTTTCTTTATGTTCCGTTACTAAGAATATGAACACTAAATGACGAGCTAAAGGCTAAATCAAGAGTTTACATCTGCTTGAATTCTGTCATCGGGTTTATTCACCGATTCCGTTCCCAGTGCAGGACTGCGCTCGCATTGGCCGCGTTATAATAGTGTGTCGGAATAATTTAACCGTTTTTGTATGCATTTATGTATGTATTTAAGATGCTATATTCCAGCGTTTTACTTTCATTTTGTGCTCACTTTTTTCTTTCTTTTTAACAGAAGGCATGGTTTATACATATTATACATTATATATTAGGTATATATATACTGTAATATATATTGTATATTATTATTATTATTATTATATATATATATATATATATATATTCGTTGGTAGGTGACCTATTATCAATCTTTTAAATTTAAAAGAACACTTTGTTTTGAGTATTTTTCCTTATTAAATCGTCTGCTAATCCATTTTCATAGCCGTTTCTACACAAGTAAAAAGTCCGCAATAATAAAATCTTAAGTATTCTATTCATATCACTTTCTCTTGCTGTTGCACAAACAAACTTTTCTTACAAAAGGTTATTTTTTTATTTATGCCTTTATTTATATCATGCTATTCCAAATAAACGTTAGCAGAAATGATTTTAATACTTGCTTCCTTGTAAATAGAAAGGAAATAAGGGAGTGCACTAGGAAAAGCGATAATTAAAGGTTTTAAAAACTATCACTATGTGAAAGGAATGAAATTCCGTTCTCTTTATTGCTAGGAGTCGACAAAAACGAGACGAAAATAAGGATTTTTACAGTTTGAGAAAAGTTTCTGAAGCTTAAAATTGAAACCAATAACTCGGTATGTGTTGAAAACGGTTAACTCTTCAAAAAAAAAAAAATATATATATATATATTAACATTAAGTGTGTATTTTAATGAGAGATACATTTTTGGAGTAGCAAGTTCTTGTTTATCTCTTATGGCTTACCATAAAGCTATACAAAAGTCATTCAGAATGAAGAGGTTTTAGAGGTTGTTCCCAGAAGATTCAAGATATACATTTCGTTTGTCATGAAAATATCTTAAATATATAGCATGTTAATCAAAATCATTAGAACCATTTGTGAGAAAATCAAACTTTTCGAAAAAATCTTCCATGTGAAGAGTAGTTGGGGGTAGGGGAATCTCTTGAAAATATTTGTGTCGCATCCTTGTAAGACACTAAATTTAAATACGAAATTTGTTATTTAACTGACTTTTCGTTTTTGAGCTATGTTGTCTAGACACACACACACACACATACACAAACACACGCACAGATACATACAGGGACATGTTACTAATTTGGGGGGCATTCAGAGGGTGTTAAAACGTGTATTTCAGGTGAAATCTCGATGTCGAATTTTTGGGTGGCATACAATGCATATTTCTATTCACATATACATTATACGCACATGATAGGGAAAATAAAAAGGCTTCTGGAGTGGTTTACATGTGAATTTATAAGGAATTGAACATATCCTCAACAAGTGCAAAAATTGCATATTATTGTATTTTTATAACAGCACATATAGTCCGAGGAGCGACTGACATTGGTAGAGTAGTAGTTAAAGTGCACTGTTACTTAAGTACATTCATTCTTTCATGCACAGGCTATTACTGCATATATCTCAGTCTAAACAAATTATTATACCGTCCCTGGAGGATGACAGGCTGGTAGAATGAATTTGAGAGATATATCTGTTTGAATGAAATAGTATTAAAATTTTAGAATAAATTGTTCTGTATCATCCCGCCACAGAATTGAAGAGTATACAGAAAGGAAACTCCGCTGTAATCCGTGCGCCAAAATTCGTGCGCCGTGCGCATGTGCGAATTCCGCCATATTTGGACCAATAAACAGCAATGTTGAAGTTACACCCTTCGTAATGTACATTTTATTAATATTTTTAATTGTGTATTTTAGCTACTGGAATTATACTCTGCTCAATGGTTATATTATACACTGTGCAATGTAGAATATTTGTTGACTCTTAACGCTTTACTGCTCTTATAATGAGCAGTAGTAAGAGAAAAGGCAGCCAATGGTGCTCAGACTCTAATGCAAAAATAATTCAAATACAATTAATATGGCAAAGAAACATGGAATGTCTCCTGTAAAGTTAGTAATGTGGTTTATCATGTGTTTGCATCAAACTTTTTTTTATCCTCTATGATAGGGCTCATTCATTCTACCTAATCATATTTACTGTCCATTCCGATTCAATGTATTAAGCCTTTTTATTATTTAATTAAATAAAGCCTGGCAGCCCATTGAATCACTTGGTTATTTACTCTTATGTATACATTTTCCTAACCATAATTTCATGTTGCTACGGTTTCTTTTGTAGATATGCACAGCAAACAAAACAGTCTCAAAAATCTGTGTTCCATTCGTATGTCTTTTTCTAGCTGTTCCACAAACAAAATTTTCTTGCAAAAGATGACACTTTTATCTACATCATGCTAATCAAGATAAAAATTATCAGAATTTATCTTAATACTTTATACGTAGAAGAGAAATAAGAGAATGCACAGGCTAAAGAGTTAGTCAAATCTTATAAAAGACGGTGACTATGGTATTTAAGCTTAATATCTTCCAAGGATGCAAACTAAGATTTTCAAGAAAATCCCGCACCCCCAGCTATCCTTTGCATAGAACATTTTTCGAAAATTTTGAATTTCTCAAAAATAGTTCAAACGATTTTAATTAAAATACTGTATTTTAATTTTATTTTATACAAATAAAATGTATATTTTGAATTTTCTGGGAATAGCCTCTGAAGAGCACTTTTTCTGGTTGGAGTTTGCAGAATTTTGCATAACGGTTAAACCGTAAGATATAGACAAAAACTTACTATATAAACTATAGATCTCGTTAAAACACAGAATTCATGTCATATATGTTTTTGTATGTAAAGCTGACGGTTTCTAAGATATTCCTTGTTATTGGTTTCAATTTTAAGCATATTAACTATTATCCAACATAACATCGAACCGAACATCAATTGTTTCACATAACGAGCATCTTTTAAAAATTTGACCATCACATGTTTTCCGTTATTTCCCTTCTATTTACAAGGGAGCAAGTAATAGATCATTTCTGCTGATATTTATCTTGATTTACATGGCGTAAATAAAAGAATAACTTTTATAAGAAAAAATGTTTGTGGAACAACTAGAGAACACTATGTGAATGACACATCAGATTTTTATGCACTGCGTTTTTGTCTATCTCTTACGGTTTACCAGTTATACAAAAATTTTATAAAAGTAATCTAAAATAAAGAGGTCTTCAGAGGCTCTTCCCAGAAAATTCAAATTATACATTTCGTTTGTCATAAAATATTTTAAACCTGCGATATTTTACTCAAAACTGTAAGAGATAGATAAAATCTTATTACACAGAGAATGTAGATCCTGTTAATGCCCACAATTTATCATGTATATTTTTTATGGTGTTAACCATTTTCGAAATTCCCTCTTATTTATTAAAACCTTTCAATTTTTTTTTCTTTCGTGGAAATTACACTCAGTTTTTTTTTTTCTTCAAGTTCTTGCAAATAGAAAGGGATTTCAAAGCATCACATAGCTGCTGGCATCGAAAATATTTGACTATTGTATAACGAAATGCGCAATTAAAACGTATCTCTATTAACAAGAAACAGAAGAATAAGCCGTATAAATAGTTTGTAGGAGAGCAAACAGAGAAAGCCATGTGTATGCCACACATGATATTGTTATTACATATGTTCGTGCTTTTTTATTTTACCCGTTTTATACTGCTTAAAATGGTATATAATAAACAATGTTCGCTTTGCGTTTACTAGATATGGCGTCATGGCGTCTAGGCAGAGTTTGGCTTCAAGTACACCAAAGGAGCCGTCCTCGAGTTTCCTTTCTGTATACTCTCTATTCTGTGATCCCGCGAAGGGAAACGGCAACTATCACCTTTGCCTGAACGCCGAGGTCGGGTTGTGGTCTGTGCTTCTCTTGCGTTCCGGCTATTGACCGACTTTTGGGTTGAAATTCTTCTGGGACGCAGATCCCTATATGTCGCCTCCCAAACAGTGGACCATGTTTAGCCCTCATTTTTTTTATGGAAAACTCTTTCCTTGTGTTGTCTAGAGCAGGAATTCACTGCTCCTTGGAATAATAATAATAATAATAATAATAATTTAATAATAATAATAATAATAATTAAATAATAATAATAATTAAATAAACACTCACACAAACAAACAAAACTAATGGCAGAATATATTGGTGGAAGTTTCATTGGCCCATGATGCTCCGTTGAGATGCGCACAGCATTACATTGTACGGAGATGTTTTTGTCCACGTTTTTATCGGCATAACATGCAGGCTTTCGATGGCGTTATCCCGATGCGATAGAGATTTTTCCTAATACAGTCGAGGTGCATGCTGAGGCAGAAGTTTGAAACACAGCATATTCTTTGTTCATTTGGAATGTTTAGTTTTCTAGTTTTTGAGCCCTGTCCTTTCTTCCAGTTCCCTTTGGTTCATGGATTTGAGTGTGCGCAACTATTATCTTTAAGACTTCTCTGAAATTGCTTTTGTTGTGAACGTCCTAGCTAGTTGCTAATCCTTATCATTCCTAGTAATCTCGCAGTGACTTGGGATCTATTATAGTTTCATTGTTTTGCCTTGCAGTGTCAGTTGATGGAGAATTTGTTGGGTTTCTTCGAGCACAGAGGGAACTGTGTTGGCAATTGACTGAATAACTGCTTGTGAATCTCACATAATAAATGCGTTTCTAAATTCCCCTATATGGCATGTATATAGCGCCAGAACAACTCTAATGGCTTCAATCTCTTCAACGGATGTTGGCATAGGTATTCTGACAAAGCGATATATAAAAACAGAATATGTTCCAAAGCCCATATTTTCGTGGTCTGGCAATTTTGATCCTTTAGTGTAATTCTGGAGCCGGTTATCTTTGGCCTAATATGAGTCAATAGTTTCTAAGGCAAGTTCTTCTTCTGTCTTGTCTGCTTTTGAGTACAGGTTGTGCCAGTTTTAGAGAGTGTTTAATTACTGATGATTATGATACTATTATCCAATATTATTAAAATAAAATATTACTACTACGACGGCGACGGCCGTAATCGCCGAACGAGTATGTGTACAACTTGTTTCGTAAGTAATAGCTGATTGTTGGCATCCGTTGTTACACACGCGTTAGTGGACACCTGTGCCGCCAGAAAGTTCTTTTAACATTACAGCTGTGATTGTTACACCTGTGCGAGTGGACACGCGTTCTGTCGGAGGGTTCTTTGACGTCAAAGACCGCATTGTTACGCCGGAGTGAGTTTGTGAACTCTTGTGGTGTACTGCACGTGAGACGGCTTCTAGAAATGTCTATTCAGGTGACCAACAAAATAAAAAATGGCAAAGAGCCATGCTCAGCGTTCTGTTTTCATTGGAAATACATTGCATGCAACAGTTGAGTGAGTTCGACAGAAAATTCCATAGCGGGCTACATCGGCACCGCAGCGAACATAAACTATATGGCAGAATTGTTAGCAAGAGTTACTTGTGAGCAGATTATAATTGTAACCAGGTTACGGAGGAAATAACATTTTTAATGTAATTTAACGTCCTTTAACTTATGAAATCTATGAAATGGTACTAAATGATCTCGGGGTGCATGGAGCTTAAAAATACTCAACATTCGCCTTCTCAGGATAAGAAAAAAAAAGGTAAAAAAAAAAAAAAAATCCTTATCCTGGTAACTCACCCTAAGCAAGATCCGAACTCGCGACTTGTTGAATGTGAGTCAGACACGCTACCCCCTACACTACCCAAGTGGACAAAGAGTTCTGGTTAGAGAATAAGGGACCTTTTGATATATTATTATGAACCAGCAATGTACTTATTGTTCCGGTTTCTAAGAACTGTGTAAATTCCACCATAGTAGCTATTTTCTAAAGCACTTACATCACAATTTACTCCTAATCGAATACATGTCTACAGTTAATCGGGTCTTTGGTTTCTTTTGGTGAGCTATTAATGAAAGTTTCCTTGTGAATAAGTGTTAAGATTACATATTATCACATTGGTGCATTTTATCATGTTTGAGCATATAATGATGGTGTTTAGTGTAGCAATAAGAAGATAGAATATAACCGATAACTGCATAACAAAAGGTACCTAGATAAAATAAGTTAGATTATAGGTTAAGAATAGCTGGCTTCCTGTTAGGTAATTAAGGGACATATTATTTGGAGTATCGCTGGGGGAAAAAAACCTCAATAGATTAGATGTTAAATACTTAATGGGAAATAGTTCGTAAACTAACAAGAAAGCTAAAAACATCCAATGTGCTACATTCACATAGCTTTCTCTAGCTATTCCATATACAAACTATTCTTACTAAAGATTATTATTTTATCTAAATCCTGCTAATCGAGATAAACATTAGCAGAATTGACCTTATTATTTGCTTCCCTCTAAGTAGAGGGGAAATGACGGATTACATTAGGCTAAAGCGCTAGTTAAATAATTTAAAAGCTGGTCGCTATGTGATACATTTGAGGTTCAGTTGGCTTTATGTGGTGCCGTTTGATAAAAGTTGGATAGCTTAAAATTGAAACCTGTAACAAAATATGTCTCTAAAACGGCCAAGGCTACGAGAAAAACTTATATGATAAATTATGTATTATAACGAGGTCAACATTTTTTGTGTAGTATGTTTTTGGCTATCTCTTACGGTTAAACCATTTTGCAAAACTGTGCAAAACTCATCCAAACTATTCCCACATAAAGCAAAATGTACATTTTATGTCTGATATAAATATCTTTAATGTAATTGATATTTTAATCAAAATCGTTAGAGCCAAATCTGAAAAAAAAAAAAAAATGTAAATGTTCCATGTAAGGAGTAGTTGGTGGTGGAGGATTTTCTTGAACATCTTCGTGTCGCATCATTGGAAGATACTGAACTTATATACCAAGTTTAGTAAAAATTACCGACTTTTCGTTTTTGAGCTATGCTGTCCACAGCCACAAGGAGAACCGGACTCGCACATATCTGTACCTTTTTCTAAAAATGCTTTTTTATGCATACAGAGGGCCGTAAACGTGCATTTCCGGCGAAATCTCGGTATCTAATTAATACCGAGATTTCACCGGAAATAGACGTTTTAGGGTCCTCTGAAGACTATTCTGGATGACTGGTGTAACTGCTAAACCGTAAGAGATAGGCAAAATCCTACTATACAAAAATGTAGCTCTCATTAAAACACATTTAGTCATATACCTACATCTTTTTCGTGCAGTTAACTATTTCCGAGATATTTCTAGTTATTTATTTCAGTTTTAAAATACTTAAACGTTTCTCTATGGAACATTGTGAACCCCTGGCCATGCATAGAAATGGATTTCAATCCCATAGCAACCTCATTTTAAAACTTGATTGTTGGTTTAGATTGGTATGTTCCATTATTTCCCTTCTAATTATTATCTCGATTCGCATGAGGTAGATAGAAGAATAACCCTTTTAATAATAATTTATTACAGAAAAAACAATGTGAATGGTGCACATAAGTGTTTTCTATCATATTCACATATATGAGAAATAGTAGTGGAGAAAGACTGCAGTCTTGTCGCATACCTTGGTTAATTAGTTTCCATTCTGTGTAGTTGTTTCCTGCTCGTATACTGAAATGTAATTTTCACAATATAATTTAAAGATTGTATCTACTAGATATAATATATAAACATATTAAATCAAGTACATGCCCCGAGAATTCACTTGAGATTGATATTTCATTCCCAATAGAAAAGCTTGTGCTGGGATGTGGGTTTGTTTCCATAGTAACTTGTACATTGATTTGAAGCTGATGCTCATTTGTTCACATCTATTTTGCTGTGTATTATTTCATATGGGGATATTCTGTCGGTTGTTTTTGTCGCCTACCAGCCTGGAATATTGCGTGGATACAATGTTAATGTAGAAGTTCATTGTGGGATGTTCTATTTCATTTGAATTGTGTCACGACAAACGAAATCTGCGTGTGACTGATTAAGATAACATGCGTTGTTGCTTTCAGTACCGCTTAATCCGCCCCCATGTATTTAAAATGCGATTTTTGGGACCCTTAAGGGGACAAGATAGTCTGAACACTGAGAAATTACACCTTAAGTGAGTTGAATTATCACTGCTCTTAAAGGATTTCATGGTTTTTCCAGAAATTTATATGGACTATTCTATAAATCATGACAATTATTCAATTGGTTTATTGCATTGATAGCTTATGTGGCTGAGTCTAAAAAAAAGTATTTCATTCAGCAGAAGAGTAATAAAACTTTTAAAACATGTAAATTCGTGTACCTTTTTCTCTGATACTACTTGAAATACATAATCATACTTTTGCATGCTTGTTCTTAGTATGGTCAGTTATCTTCTGAATCGCACTTATTTAGTTATGATACAATTTCAGTAGAAATTTAAAAAAAAATATTTGCAAATTCAAAAAAGTAAAAATGGAGAAAATGTGCAATGTTGTTGCTTTCTTAATTTGATAAATATTCACAATAACATTATGATTGTGGTTCAGATAGGTCAACTATATGTTGTAAATATGTACTGAAAATTTCAGCTTTCCTTACTTTCTGAGGAAAAAGTATCTAAGTATTCAAAAATCCTGTTTTGAGAAATCTGAATTTAAAGAAACAAACGTTCTAAAAAGAGACATTGCATAACAGCTTTAAAGAAATTCAGACTAGCATTTAAATTATATTTAAATTGATTAAATTCATTTTAGCCCCTCAAAAGTGTACATTTTCTGAAACTAGAAATAATAGGGATTTGCTTGTCCCCTTAAGGATATGTATGACTGAACATTTCATATTCCAAACTAATAAAGCTAGATTTTTTTTTAATTTACACCACAGATTTAACATAATGCAAATAAGTTACATTGTAAATGTTATGCATTTTGCTCTAATGGTTTGGAAGTTATATTCACATTTGTTTGTTTTTATCAGGTCACTAAACATGTCTCTTGCGACAAAAATATTAAATTTTGGTTTAATATTTTAAACATAGGTTCACAATAAAACTCATTTTTGAAATCGCGTGCTCTTTAGTTAAGGCTCCAAAATTTTTAAAGCTATGCTTTTTTTTTTTGTCATAAAAATGTAGATTTTGTTCAAAATCTTCTTCAACGAAGTCCGTGCCCATGTCTGTCATCCTAAATACCAGGCCTTAATATTACGCGAACCAATCAGATGTTAGCTTCATTCCAGCTCTTATAAATACCGGTCTCCGCAAGCTCAATTCATCAGTTCACCCTGAAGACGAGGAAGATGCACTTCTTCGAAACCTTGGTATCAAGCCAAGTTTTTACCTGGTTAGAAGCCCGAGAAGATTTTGAATTAATACGTCGCCAGCAAAGCTTCAGTTCTTATTTTATAGATTTTGTGTTAGAAAATTGAATAAAAGAATGCTTAAATACATCTGAGAGTAAAACCTAGGGCAATTCTTATTCATTGTACCTCTATGAACATGTACAGAAAATGTTATTTGTGTAACAGAAAATTGCTCCGCAAGGAGCATTTTAAAGAAAGCAAAATACTGGAAATATCAATAGCGAGAAAACAAGGAAAGATTTGAATGCATGGCTCACATTAAAATCCACAAGGTTTGTAGGTTGAGCCCTATGTTTCCGTTTTCTCTCCTTTACTGCTGCTTTTCTGCCCTTTTCTTTTTGCACCGCTGTTTTTCTTCTGCATAGCCTCATTTTCTACTTTGCATGATGCGAATTAGATCCCGTCGAACTGAAGCTTTTCTTGCCGAGTTCCAGTTTCACATCTGATGCTTTGCTGTAGCTCCTGTGAATAAAGGTGTTTAAAAATACTGCCTGGTGACCAACTATAGCCTTTTTCATATTCAGGAATGTTTAAAATAGTTTATGAATTAAAATAAAGGCCGATTTGTTGTGATTTTTCATGGCATTTGAGACATAACATTTATAGTGATGCGTCTGTGAAATTTGAATTGTGTGAAATTAAATCATTATTTCGTTTCATAATAAAATGACAGGCAGCGCCGAGGCTGAGTGGTAGGTCGCTCGCCATGCACCTAGCTGGCCCGGGTTCGATCCCCGCATGTGGTATTTGTGTTGGACGAAGCGGCGTCTGGGCGGTTTCCGTCGTCAGCATTTCCCCAATTGCGCCTTCATCACCTTTACTATCATCCATTTCCTTTTCCCGCAAATCTTTTTCCAACTCTTTTGAGCACTCAAAATGGTCTACACGATGCAATGTTTCACTACCTAAAAAAAAAAAAAAAAAAAAAAAAAAAAAAAAAAAAAAAAATAGATAAATAAAAAAAAATAAATAAAAAAAAAATACTGCCTCTCTAAAACACATTAAAAAACCAGAAATTATTTTTTGGAATAAGACTGCAAATTTTATAAATAAATTATTAAACTTTGAAAAATAGAGGATTATGGAGAATATTCTGCCTAGTTTGTCGATTAGCATTATGTAGATAAAAGAATAATCTATTTATATGTGGAACAAATAGAGAGTCATGTGAATGAAACTCATCACGCTTATGGAAATAGGTGCGTTTTCATACTAGACTAGGTAACGTGATGGAATAAATAACAGGGAAACCGGAAAACCCTGACCCAGACGCCGTTTCCTTCACCAAAAATCCCACATGCGGGAGTTTGGGATCGAACCCGGGCCGTCTAGGTGGGATGCAAGCAGTCTGACCACTCGACCACACAGCCGCTTATGGATGTTTTCATACTAGACTTTAGGACTTCATACTATTTTACTGTAAAAAGCCTGATTTGTTTCATTCACATGGCTTTATCCATAAACTATCCTTACAAGAGATTATTCTTTTATCTACATAATGCTAATCGACAAACTATCAGGATTTACTTGCTTCCTTGTAAGTGAATAGAAGGGAGTACCTTAGGCTAAAGCGAGAGCCAAAACTTTTAAAAGCTAATCGCCATGTGAAACAATAGGAGTTCAGTTCACATTGTATGACCAGCATTAAAACAGGCGGGACGAAACGTAAGGAGACTTCTTGTTTGAGAAGAGTTAACGTAGTTTAAAACTGAAACCAGTGATACAGAGTATCTCGAAAACGGTATCTAAATGCTATTATTGATGCAATTATCTTTAATATACGGTATTTTAATCAAAGCCATTGTTAGAGCCATTTTTGAGAAAATCAAACTTTACAAAAATGTTTCCGTGTAAGGGTTAGTTTGGGGTGGGGGAAGTTTTTTTTTTTTTTTTTAATCTTCATGTCGTATCCTTGGAAGATACTAAACATAAATTTATATATATATATATTTCGTTTTTGAGATGTGCTGTCACACACATGAATCTTTTTCTGAAAATGTTTTATTGGGTGTAGGAAACCTCAAAACATATATGGCAACCAGCTTTTAAAAGATTTTACTATCATTTTAGCTTAGTGTATTCCCTATCTGTAAGGATAGCATGAATTAGATAGAAGTATAAGCTTTTTGAGAATAATTTGTTACAGAGACGTAGAGAAAGTCATACAAATCGAACACGTCAGATTTTTACCACTACCATCACTACTACTGTCACATGCCCTAAAATAGTTTTTACGCTTGCTATGATATCACTTCCTTTGCGGTTTTGTGGTTTGTGGGTTTGATTGCAAACCCGGAAGTTGTGTATGGATATTGCAGGTTTATGACGGTCAAAGAGCTTTAACACATGATTTTCCTCATTTTTCGGAACACACTAGTACGTTTAAATGGTTATAATAGTATTAAATTCAATTTGTTTGTGTAATACATTTTTTGATATAATTTGATAGGTATGAGAGAAATTTTCAAAGAAAATAACAATAAGGGCATCGTTACCATGTTTCCGTGATTTAAATTTTTTGTTCGTCGCTATTGATCATGGTGACGAGGGATCAGTTCGTCGTCCACAGATGGCACTGCAGGACGAAATCACGACTTGCGGACGCAAAAAAAGCGGGAAATTTTGCCCAGGAACCTTTTTCTTTCAAGGTATGGGGTTATTTTACGCGCAAATAAACATTACACGGGACCATGAATTTACTTCCCTTCCGAAGTAAGCTATGGTAAGGATTTTGCATCCAAAAACATTCACCACCCTCCGCTATGATTGCACCTACAATTTTGGGATTTAGAGCCCAGCATGGTAACTACTACAGCTTAGAGGATGACGATAGCATATACATGCAATAACTTTTACTATAACAACAAAGCAGTAGTTTGGTAGTGAAAATGAGCAAAATTTTTACTCTAGAAATGTTCTACCATCCACGCCGCACCATCAACACTTGCAACCCTGAAAGAAATCAACTGAATGAAAGATGAACGGAATGGCAATGGAGACGAAATGGATGGAAAGAAAATTCGGGGAATGAAAGAAATCTATCAGAATTCGCCTAACCATCCAGGGAAACCCTTCGAGAAACCCATGGTTCAGCTGATCACGGTTCCTGGTTTTGTTATTATGTATAATTGAGTTTAGAATATAACTATGAATATCTTTTAACAAAGCATACACAGAAATATATTAATGAAAATCCTGATGAAAATAGAGATGAGAGATATATGAAGAGAGAGAAAAGTCAATTAAAAGGGTTGTGTAAATCACTGAGAAATAGGATAGAAGATTTAGATAAACAGGAAATATGGGATGTCCTACAACATAAATAGTTGCTTTCTTTATACCGAAAAATAAAAGAGGGAGTTGTCGAAAGAGGAGTATGTAGATACGTGTGATAATCAAGAGGAATGATTAGCTTGGATGAAGATAGTAGCATTCCTTTTGAAATTGGTGGTAAGCAATGAATTAGAACGTTTTAATATATGCGGGGGGCTGGATAGTGTTCTTCACTGTTTAACTTGAAAGAAAAGAGGTAAAGAAGTCACATTGAGTAAGATCACAGGATCTTGGAGGCCATCCCAAGTCACCATGAAGTAAGATCACAGAGTGAGGGAACTTTATGATTACAAAGGATCCGGTTTCCCCGAACTTCTACAGTTTCAACATTTCTATGGTTGATGGAGTACAACGTCCGAAATTCCCGCTAAATATACAAACAGTCTCTGCATAGCACTCGCCTGATCTGTAATGCGTTTTCACAATGATAACACGTTTCTCCTTTGTCATGCGCTCCATGTCAGCTAAGATACAAATACACAAAAAAAAAAAAAAAAAAAATGTTCTAGTAATCGGAATGAGAATTGATATTAAAATAATAAACACATGGCTGTAAACTTGAAAACAAAATATAAAACTGAATTTAAAAATTACGTAAAATATGAAAGACATTATATGCCAAAAGAGGTGGTAATGATAAAAATGTTGAAATGGGAAGGGAAACAGCGAGGGAGCTAAGCAGATTTAGCTCTTAAGAGATACTGAAGCCTGTTTTGACCCTAGGATATGTACAACTGTAAGGGTTTTAAAATAAGGCTTAAGTACAGAGGAATTATTATTGTTATTGTTAGTATTATTATTATTATTATTATTATTATTATATTTTAACTGAATAAACAAACTTCCACCGCGCAGGAATTGGCATTTCTTTGCCATAACAAATATCTTCTGCAACACCAAAATTGTATTTGTCTTTGGAGAGTAACCCCCAAAGAACAACACACAAGAAAATCTGATTTGTTCCATTCACATGACTTTTTCTACATCTCCGTAACAAATTTCTGTTAAAAAGCTTATTCTTTTATCTACTTCATGATAGACGAGACAAAATTAGCGGAAATTGTTTTATTACTTTTATTTCTAGTAGGTAGAAGGGAAATAAGGGAATACATTAGGCAAACGCTGGCTGCAATGTGGTTGAAATCCATTTTTTGCGTTGCCAGGAGTTGACAAATTCCCGCATGAGAAAAGTTCAAATATTTTAAAACTGAAACCATTAACTAGGAATATCTAAAATAGTTAACTCTACGCAAAAATATTATTACATAAATTATATGTTTTAACGAGAATTATATTTTTGTGTAGTAAGTTTTCGTCTATTCCTTCTGGTTTAGCAAGTTATGCAAAATTCATGCAGAATAAGGAACTTTTCAAAGGCTATTCCCAGAAAATTCAAGATAAACATATTAATTTCCATGTAAATATCTTTAATATATGTTGTTCTAGTAAAAATCGTTAGCATCAATGAAAATCAAAATGTTCAAATTCTTGCCATGTAAAGGGTATTTTGGGGTTGGGTAAATTTTCCTCAAAATCTTCCTGTCATAACCTCGAAAGATGAAGGCTTATATACCAAGTTTGGTATTTTACCGGCATTTGTTTCTAAGTTATCTTGTTCAGAGGTACGCGGACAGACACATACGCGTGCCTTTTTCTAAAAATGTGATGTGTTTAATTCGAATGACTCTCCACTTGTAAAAGCCTAATATTCCTATCTGCTTCATACTATCGCGATAAACATTAGCAGAAATGTTCTTATTACTTGCTTCCTTGTAAGTATAAGGGAATACACAAAAGCCATAGTCAAATCTGTTAAAAGCTGGTTTCCACGTGGTTGAAATCCGTTTCTTTTTATGGCCAGAAGTTGACAAGTTCTCGTATGTGAAAAGTTTGAAGTCTTTTAGAACTGAAACCAATAACAAGACATATTTAAAAAACGGTAAACCCCACGAATAAAATGTAAAATACATAAAGTGTGTGTGTTAATGATGTCTATACCTTTTCCGATTTACCAGTCATGGAAAATTCATTCTGAATATATAGATATACTCCCAGAGAACACAAGATATACATTTTATCTGTCATGTAAATATATTTATTGAACGGTATTTAAATGAAACTGTTATAGCCATTTTCCTCAAAATCTTCGTGTCGCACCCTTGGAAGAAACAACCTTTAAATACAAACTTTTCGCTCGAGTTATCGAGTTCACACACACACACACACACACACACACACACACGCGACATTTTTCTAAAATTATTTTTTGGGTAAAGGGAGGCCTATTTCCGGTGTAATCTCGGTATCGCATTTTTGGGTTGAATGCAATATCTACTGTACCTTGAACCATGTATTATTTAGAGAAAGTAAGAAAGTGTGGAAAAGCCCAAAAGCCCAAATGCTCCAAACCTTCACAATTTATAAGCCTATGTAAAACATACACCACTCTTAGTAACTTAGAACAAGCATTCTTGATGTTGACATTCCAAGACTCCTTTACGATCTAAAACAAAACCCTGAAGTCTAATATTTGAGAAAATATTATTTATATTTTTAACAGTAAACATCAAGTACTTCATTATTACTTTCTCTACACGTACTGTATACAATATACCTATAGAGAACATTGTATTCCACCCAAAAATTCTATCTCGATATTTCAACGGAAATATATTTTTGATGTGCCCTGAGTAAAAAAAAAAATAAATAAATAAATAAAAATTGCATTTTTAGAAAAATCTTTGTGTGTGTATATGTGTGTGTGTGTGTGTGTGTGTGTGTGTGTGTGTTTTAAATTCCAAAGGATGCGACACGAAGATTTTCAACCCCCAAACTAACCTTTACATGGAAAACGTTTTGAAAATTTTGTTTTCCTCAAAAATGACTAATGATTTTGATTAAAATACCAAATATTAAAGACATTTACATCATATAAAATAATTATCTTTTAATTTTTTGGGAATTGTCTCAAAGGGGCTGTTTTCTAAAAACTTTTAATCAGGGAACTTCAAAGCACATATTACCGGCGAAATCTCGACATCGAATAATTGGGTGGAAGACAATATCTTCTCTATACACTATGTATCTCGTGGACACAAAAAATGAGTCATCACCAGATTTTACGTGTCTTTCCAAGAGCTTCCTGTATCTTCGTAAAAACTGTGTTTGCAATGCGTACGAAAGAACTGTACACTGGTCTATAACTGACAGCTTAATGGTTAACTTGTGACTACCGAACACAGGGCACAGAGAAATGTTACGGTAGCCGAGAAATTAAGAAGGCCTAGCTTACACTCCTAAGTTTCTAAATATTGTACTGCTTGTTATTTTTATGTTAATTTTATGACTGGACAGGAGAATATAATATTGCATTAATATAACTTTTTCATTTGAGGTTATGGTATACAGAATGATTTAAAAATACTTTTACAAAGTTTGGGGATAGGTTCCTTATATCAAAACAAGAAAAAAATGTTCATATAAACACATGTTACCAAAACCTTCGTTCTCGATTTATTCTCGAGGTTCAAAATTATATTACTCAAAACTTTTTAAAGTGACATATTGTTCTATTTTTGTTGTTATCAGCTTGTTAGGACTTGTTCCACACAAACATCATTCTTAGAAAATGCTCTTTTGTCTAGCCACACCCATGCACTCGTCGAAGCATGGAATGTCAAATTCTCCCAGTCGGTGTCCTTTGATTTCACAGGCTTCCGCGTAGATTAACAGTTTCTTCATCCAGGAGGTCTGCTGCATAAACCAATGGTGCCCCCAAAAGATAAAAATCCAAAGGATTTGATTGTTGATTCAACATCAGTAAAAGAAGGAAAAGAAAAAATCTGATGTGTTCCATATCACATAACTTTCTCTACATCTCTGCAACAAATTATTGTTAAAAAGCTTATGCTTCTATTTACTTCCTACTAATCGAGAAAAAATTAGCAGAAATATTCTTATTACTTGCCTCCTTGTAAGTAGAACCGAAATAAGGGAGTACCGTAGGTTAAAGTGATACTCAAAAGCAGGTTGCTATGTAACTGAAGTTCCTTTGTTTGTATGGACAGCAGTTGACAAATTCCTGTATGAGATTAGTATAAGTTTTTTAAAGCGGAAACCAGAAACCGGAAATATCTTAAAAACACTCTAATCCAGAACCAAATGTATATAACAAATTGTGTTTTTTAATGTGCTTTACATTTTTTTTTTTTTTTGGGGGTAAGCTTTTGTCCATGTCTTGCAGTTAGTTGTGCAAAACTCCGTAAAATTTCATCCAAAATAAAGTGGCCATCAGAGGCTATTCCCAGAAAATTCAAGATATACCTTTTATTTGTACGGTGAATATCTTTATAACACGATATTTTAATCAAAATCGTTAGAGCCATTTTTGAGAAAATAAAAGTTTTTAAAAAATGTTCCATGTAAAGGGTAGTTCGGTGTGGGAGATTTTCTTGAAAATCTTCGTGTCGCATCCTTGGGGAATACCGAACATAAATGCCAAGTTTGGTATTTAACGGTCTTTTCGATTTTGAACTATGAGGCCCCCCCACACACACACACACGGACATTTTTCAAAAATGCTTTTTTTTTATTCAGGGGACCCAAAATGTGTATTTCCGGTGAAATCTTGGTATCGGATTTTTGGGTGCATTACAATTCCTTCTCTATACATTATGTGCATAGTACGTGTAGAGAAAGTAAAAAAAAGTTTTCTGCATGCTAGAAGCACACCTGCGACCCTCACCATAAGTGACTTAGATGTTGTCACAGTGCTGCAGTGAACACTCACGGAAGATGACAGGTAATGCCGCACAACACAAACTGTATCATGTTTTGTGTCGTTAATATTTTTAGTTAATATTGATAGTTCGTTGTTGATAAAACTAAGTTGTGTATTTGATTATGAATATTGATCAAATGGATTAGTAATATTAAGATTTTGAACTTGTGACAGCTTGCTGCCGCTATACAACTGTATAGCAGATGGTGTGCTCAAGGCGCTGTGTCGTGTTGGACTAAGACGAATGCAGATGTGACTCATTCTTTTTAACTTATCAGGTACATAGTATGTGTAGAGAAAGTAAAATAATATTGCTTATGAATCACTCTCGCAATGTAGCTGAAAATCGGGCTCATACTAAAATTTGTAGAGATAATCGTCACGTAGCTTAGCGGAAACAACAATTGATTATGCAAGGAAGAGCAATACGTTATGAGGGCGTCTAGTAAGTTCTGAAGAGCATACTAGAAATTACACTCGTAGCATCCAAAAAGTTTCTATTTAGTAACAGTCGTCTCTTACTAGATTTCTGTTAAAGTTTCAGCTATATTCGCCACATGGTTACGTTGCATATGCGATTGAATCAACAATCTTGTGCTTATTTAGAGAGATGGAGATAAAAAACAAATGAATTTCGTGCGGTGATTAAACTTTTCTATTTATAAGATTTAACATCGAAAGAGATAAAAAGCGGGTTGGATGAAGTTCATGGCAATTCTGCTCCTGCGTTTAAAAAAAATTACAGTTGGATAAATGAAATTTAACCTGACCGTACATCCA